>VXBC01011355.1:423213-587357 GCA_013399945.1 Ploceus nigricollis
TACAGGTCGGGAATAACGCCCCGGCGGGGCAGCCCCGCTGCCGGCCCGGCGGGGGCTCGGCTGCGAGGGGCAGAGAAAAGTTAGGGTGCCTCGGGAAGCCCCGGCCGCCGAGGGGCTGTGCCGGAGACACGGGCTGGCCCGAGGGACCCCCGGGAGCGTCGGAGCACACGGGGCGCAGCTGCCCGCGGCGAGCCGGGGCCTTCCCGCCGCGGTCAGCCCGGGAAAGGAGGCTTTGGGAGCGCTGCTCTGGCCGTGCTTCACAGCCTGGGACGGCATGGTGGGAACCGGCTTGAGAAAACTCTAGTTTAAACTGTTGAACATGTGGGTTCTGCTAAGTCACCTTATTAAATGAGTCTTGCTTATGCTTAGCATGCCCAATTTTACAGCGGGCAAACAAACAAAAAGGCTTCAAATTGTGTCTGGCAGCATTAGGTAAATGCAACAATGCAAAGGAAAACAGAAATTAGTATAACTAAGGTCAGTACAGAGTTAACAAGATAATCGGGATACTCTTTCTTGAAAGAAGCTCGTGCACCACAAATGATTTCTAGTGAATAGAGGATGCAAAGTCTGTTCATTGTGTTTAGACTGTGGATTTTATTTAATATATAAACAAATGGCTTGCTTTCATTCATTTCCTGATTCTTAGACTGGTACAATTTCTTAAAAGACTAAAACCATTTTTTTGGGTTTTCTTAAAAATTGATACCTGCTATATTATTCTGCATATTGAACCCCATCTAAGAAGTTTAGCACATGTTGCAAGGTAGCTCCTTGCAAATAAAATCTGCGCTGTGTTGGATTTAGCTACAGTGGTGTCTCCCATATTTATATTTCCTGCTCGAGTTTTTCAGGATGCAAAGGGTTCATAGGTCAAAGTAAACTGTCTCTGTCGTTATATGCCTGATCTTGCCACTGAATTCACGGGACTTCAGGAGCTGCAGGTAGGGAGGCTCTGCAGGTTGTCAGGCGTAGGGTGAGGATCAAGCTCTTTAACTTAGAAGTGAAAGTGAGCACAGAGATCAAATGGCAGATTGGATGTTTTGAAAAAACCCCCGCTGTTTATGTTACATTGTATCATTTGAATTAGATTGTTTGAAAATATATAATTGGTTACAATAGCACTGAACGTAAATATTGTCGTTTTCCCGAACAGAAAAAAAATTTTTTAGGCTGAAATACACACATTCTCCATGCTGAGTGTCATTATAATCTTTGTCTACAAAAATTAAGAATATTTTAATTTTAACGAAAGTGACATTCCTATTTCAGGTACCTTTTTTTTTTAACTTATGTGATTCTTTTCCAATTTGCATGTGTTTGATCGACTGCATGACACATTCTATTAATACAAATTTGCATTACAAAGTAACTTGGTGATTTTGTGTGTTATCACATCTGTTGTTACAGTAAATGTCATTAATACGTGTAAAAGATAATGAGTCAGGAGAAGATAGAGTGGGGTGCTGTGCTGTGTCTCTCTAGTTTTTAAACATTATCTCACTGAGGGTAAAACCTCAGGATTGCATGCTTTTAAGAAAACAAAAAGTGACAATAAAACAGTGCAACAAATATGGCTCATATGCATCAACAAATGAATGTGATGCCTTTCACTAATGTAAAAGCTTAACAGTATGTCTTAAACTCTGAATGCAAGAGTGTTAGTTGTGTAAATGCAGAAGTGTATGTGAGTGCAATATCTGTGCAGATGTGGCTGTGATTAATTTATGGTTGAGCTAGCACAGCTTACTGTGTTGCTGTGAGTCCTCTGAGCTGGGGTAGCTTGCCACACTTTGTCTCAGCACATAACAAAGACGGACTACAACATGCTTGCTTTGAGCTTCAGGAACAGCGTTCAGCCTTTATTATAAATGCTGGCTGCTGATGGATAGTTACATTTTCAGTTACTGCACTGGAGCTGACCCATAGTAAATCATTAAAAATATGACCCACAAAAGAGGGGGGTTTTGTTTATTTCAACGTCACCCCCTACCAAAGCAATATCAGCAAATCTGAGGAAAGGCAAAATAAATGTCTGAATTAATGTATCTGTTTTAAGGCGTTAAGCAGCTGTAGCTGTACTATTTTAAATTCCCATCTATCTTTTACCGGTAAAATTGTCCTGAGCAAACAGGTCTCAGGGGAGTGGTTTCTTTGGTTCTGCTCACTCACGTAAATTCTAGGCTCAATATTGCATTTTTATTTTCCCTAGCCCATAATGATATATCACACAACCAAATTTCACCATTCTCAGGCTGCTTCTAATAAGTTGTGCTCCAAAAGCATGTAAAATTTGACATAAATTGCCATGTCAACTTTGGTGGGGGAGAAAATTCCCCAAGTTTCCTGGGTCCCTTTCAATCAGTGTGTACTTGTATGTGCACAGCAAGGGAGAGGAGAGGGTTGGGAAGTGTCGTAATGTGCCCTTGGGAGTGCTTTATGGCTCTTTGGGTGCACAGGGCAAAGGCTCTACTAGAAGGGGATAGGTCTGGAGACCAGGCTGGCATTGTTGCAGATCCTGGATTAGCAGGGACACACTCATCAGGTGGTTGAAAGTCCTGTTGGAGGTTGCCCTTTGCCACTGTCCTCAGAGCAGCCCCACATTGCCGCAGGAGCACTGTCTGCAGTTTGCACCTTTGAGGTGGCAGCTTGAGACTCTTGGGAAAGTTGATTGTGAAAAGAGTTTCTAGTATTAACAATGTATCAACAGCTTTTTTCTGCAGAAAACCACATAAAGCCTAAGGGGCTCCTGACTTAGCCCTTTTCAGTTACAGCTTATTGGCAAGACAGTGATGCAACCATAAAGTACAAGGGAGGAAAACATTAAGACTCTTCACTTTATCAGTTTTAGTTATTTTGAAATTGTTTTCTTCAGCTTGTCATTGTCTCTCACTCATGACCTTCCAAGATATCCTATGCTGACAGCTGGCTGTATGGAAGGTACGTCGGGGGCTGCCCATGTTCCCCTGGTGCAGTGGTACAGATGATGAGTCTGTGATGTGGATTATGGGAAAGAGGAGTTCAGCTGCTCCACAGATGGGAAGAGGAAGAGCAGCCCCTGTTGGAATTAGTCAGCAGTGGGAGAGCCTGGAAGCTGTTAGCTGGAAACATACCTCTGTTACCTCAATCATGCTGGCTACTTCAGGCAATGTGTCATCCCAGCAGGGTTCATAGTTACACAGGGTTAACACTCACAGACGTACGCTGTGATTTTGGCCTGTTCAGGGCCAGAACTTGGGTTCCATGATCCTTTTGGGAGCCAATTCAGGATGTTCAATGACTGTGTGGTAAAGTTACAATGGCAGAAATAGCCTGTTGTGGCCATAGGTGGTCACCCATATGTGCCATGCCTTTTCATGGTACCAGCCAAAGCAGGGTTTCACCAGTACATTCAGTCTGTGTTCCAGTGGCCAAGCACTTGGAATGCAAGTTTGATGTAGCAGTGGAAAGCAGGTCCTGCACAAAGACTGCATCAGCAAAAGACTGGAAGACAGTCAATTTCTCTGAGAAGCAGAAAAAAATTGCTGTCTGACACTTTTGTTTGTTGCAAGTAATAGATGCAATAGATTTGATATCCATGTGAATTGCTTATTAAGAGTCGGGGGGGATTTTAACTTCATCTTATTCCACACAAAATGTGCACTTTCACATGCAGTGTGTGTAAATGTCTGGAACCTGAGCAGATGTCCAGTTCTATTGCTGTTTTTCCTCCTACAGCACAGTCGTGTTGCCTTACAGAAGGTTGTGGTGATTACAGGTGTAGCCTCCTTTTTCTCTCTATTTCTTGCTGCCTGATGCAGCTGGAATGGTGTATAAGCCATTCTCTGTCATCTCAGCACAAAGTCTGGTGGCTGCATGCCCAGCCTTTGGGAAGCTGGGCAGAAGCCACTTGCCTGGTTTAGCAGAGAGGTGGCTCAGGGATACTCACCAGTCCTGCTGTGCTGAATCCCTGCAGGGTAGCAGCTTCCTAGTGGCAGGAAGAGCAATCAGTCACGTTCCTATGGCTAGACTTCCTAAAGCCATCTGTTAATACCCTAAGATGTGAGATTGCACAGTGACAGAGCTGAGGTGCACGCTATCATTCTACTTGGATGACTCAACTATTGGAAAGATAACAAACAATATAGAGGGATAAGGAGGGGAAGTATTAAGTTATCCCACTGTTTGCTTGTGTCTTTGAATATCCTGAAAAGTGTTTAAAGAAAGTCAACATTGTACTTTGAAAGAAAAATAGTTTTGTTATGTTCAGTGCTTGTGAGTTGTCCTTGTCTTTTACGAATTCCCTTCCTGTTCATTTATTTGCTCATCAACTCTCTTGTGTGAACAAAGAAAGACATTTCAGAACAGCCAGCAGAGATCTTCATGGACATATTTGTCATTAGTTATTCGTGTTCTTGCCTTCTTGCTCAGGGCCTGCCAATGGATGAAAACTCATCCCTGAGTATTGGTGGTTAAGAAATGAGAAGCGAAACAATTCTCTTTTAATCTTCAAAGTGCTTGCACTCTGATGAGTGGCTACAGCTGAATGGGATTAGAGACAGAGCTGTAGTCAGCATGACAGATATGGTTTTATAAGGAGATGATGAACAAGGAGAGTTTTTAGAGAAATCTTTAGGGAAAATATCAGAATAAAAGAAACAAGCAATACACTGTTACAGGCAGAAAGGGCAGGGACTAAGAAACCAATGATACCTCTGTTTCAGGTGTCCATGCATTTCTGAAAGAGCATGTAAATAGTAATTTGCTCACTTAGCAGAATTGCTTCCACGGCTGTGAGCTCTGAAGTCGTACTACACAGAATAAATTTTCTATGACTATTTACTACTATGTGTATGAAGTGAACCTTTTGAAATAAGTTCTTCCATACTTGAAATAATAATTAACAAATAACTGTTTCAAGTTCTATGCATCTGTGATTACTGTTCTCTATGCAAACTGTGCTTACTGACTCATGGCTGCTTCAAAAGGTAAGATATACTTATGTTGGCTCAAGCCCATATTTTCTAATGTGTCAGTCTTAAAGAGAGAAATTTTTCTCTAAATAAATGTTTTCTTTGCTTGGGAAAGAGCATTAGTTTTTAGAGTGCTTGGTTGGCGCAGGTACAGAGAAAGTAAGTGTTCCTCTAAAAAATGGCTCACAACAGGTAATGCTGCAGATTCTCTGTAGGATAGGAAACACTCAAAAATTAATCTGCTTATTTCTTCTTTTGTGTGCAGAGCCTTCTAAGAACAGGAAATAAACAGATCACCTACAATTCAAGTTCTTCTCTGTATTTATGTATGTGGCCCTGAGCTATGCTTAAAACTTGTGGCTACCTGTGATTATAAAGTTTATTGACAGAGCTCCTTAACTAACGAGTCCAGTTGTACCAGAACAGTGGTCTCTGAATATGTTCCTTAACTGAAGTAGGTAATGGAAGCTTGTTCATGGAATTGGGACATTTATAATAGGGCTTTTGTCACTACAGGGAACATAAATGTAGAATTATAGGAATGGTATCTATCATGGATGCTTCTAGGCCAAAAAAAAGTAAAGAACTTTGAAAACTGTTTGAAGAGCATAAGGTGAGCACAAAGTGAATACATATCCCATGTGGCACTGCCTGTGCTAGGTCTTTTTCACCAGAAAAGCAGTGAATTCAAAGTGATCTTTTTAACCTGGTTGCAACAGATACTCTTGAAGTAGTTAGCCCTTGCTTAAAATACTTGGGTTCGTTCAACACTGACCAATACCAAGCTAATTTTAGAGGACATTTAAACAATTCAACATCTAGTCACAATGGGAACTACAAATAGTCTAATTAGATGAAAGTATTTAGGGATATGAATACAATGTTTAGGTTTGGGGGTTTTTTTAACATTTAAAAATGAAGGTGATTTGTTAAAAATTGAAACCATTTTAGAGAGAAACTAGACCTTCCAACTCCCATTCATGTGTCTGGGAGGAAAAGTGTCCAGGTGCTGAGAGTTGTAAGAATATTTTCTCCTAGGTGCTGTGCTAGCCTTTCATGATTTATAGAACCTAATGAAACAGATAAGGAGAGCAGGCTTGAAAAGGTTTTGCCAGCAATGCAATCAAAAGAAAAACCTGTATAGGATCTATTAACTAGTAAATTGGTATAAATTGATCAAAATACCAGAGAAGTGACACTACTAGTATAGACAAGGATGAAAAAATTTAAGTTATGGCTTCTCAACTTAGAACTGTGCTTCACACACAGTGGTTAGTATAAAATTGTGTTTCCTTTCAATTTTGAGTATTACAATAAGAATCTAAAGAAATCAGAAGTTTGAGCATTGTTGCTGAAACTGGAAAGGACATGTCCAGCTGTGTGCTCAAGTAATGAATTAAGGTGAGATGTTTTAAATTTTCTCCAAGGAGATTCTCTTATGCTGTCATCAGCTCAGGCACATCATTGAACAATTTCATCCCTTTCCTCCTTGACACCAGCAGACCCACTAAGAATGGAGACAGTCTGTGTAATGCGGAATCTCATCTGATGATGTTAAAGTGAAAGACACTCCGAATGTGAGGATCTAGGAAGGTTTCCTGATGTACACGTCACATTGGCCAAGGGCTGATGTTTCGGGTGTAAATGTGGAGTTTCTTCTGTTTGTTTTGGACTCAGTTGATGATTTTTGCTTTGTCAGGTTTTGGGACTTTATTCTCTCACTAATTCTCTTCGAGAGGTCTTACCTGTTTTTTTCAGGTGTACAAAAAGTTCTCCATTAACAGAAAGCACATCTCAGTGTAAAGAAAAGATTGTGTTTACTCACAGTAGCAGTACCATAGTCATAATTTAAATACTGCTCTAATAGTAAACTCAAAGCACAAGCCTTTTGGAAGACTATGCTATTTTTGTTGAATAAATGCGTCCCCCAGGGTGCAGACATGGGTAACTGCTCTGTGCAGTCTGAGCTGAATAAGCATTGTTGGACAACTCTGTTTTTTCTGAACGTGGGGTGTAGCATGTACAGCTCAGGCTACTGAGCTGCTCCACCCTGTGGACAGAGATTGTACAATTCTGCACACAAATGTCTTCACAATGGAACAAAACAGACCCAAGACCTGGCCCAAGGACTTTTTTGTAGTTATTAGCAGAAGATGAGTTGCTTCCTCCTCCCTCATAAAATCATAAACTGGCTTGGTTATTCTTTCAGTACCATGGATTGTATCTGGCTTGTACATCTTCATAAACGATGGCAGAAAATTAAAACCCCTCTAGATGTTGCTTTTCTGAGTCTCTCTTGAAACAAGGAAAAGTACCATTTAAGGTCTCTGAAATGTTTGGTCTTCTAAAGCATTTAACAATATAGCTAGGACTTGGTAATTGCATGACATCTGGGCCTCAGGCACCCTTGCTAGCCATGCCCAGGAAGATGCTGGGAAGAGTTTCTGCAGTTCTCCATGCTGTTCTGAGGGTTTGGCTATGTGTGGAGTGAGTGATTGGTTATTGTCCTGATTCTAGTCAGGGGGAGGGAGGGAGGTTGGTCACACCCAGCTGGAAGCCAATAATATTGCTGTGTGTGCAGCAGCCTCTGTGAATGTGTAAGAGTTGACTGACATTTGACATTTACAGCACTCTGAATGACAAAGTTATATAAAATGAAAATGATATATATGAAGTGATTTGAAAGTTATTGGAAATTGTGCTCATAAAATTCTATTTATTCATCTGTGAGTCTAATTTCCATGATATATTTTGATACATTCATCCCTGAATTTATTTTCATGACCTTATTAGCTGTTCTGTGATAAGCATCATGGAAGACTGGTCATGTCAGGGCTGGTTTGTTTTTGGTTAAAATTTTGTTAATGCTGATAGGATGTGATAAAGTGGTCTGTTTTTCATGTGACCAAAGCTTAGTCCCTTGGGAGAATGCATTAGGAAAACTGCATTCTCTGGTTGTGGACCTCTGAAGAGGTTGCAGGCTGGACCTTCCTGCTCACAGTGAGCAGGTAACTTCCTTTTGGTCTCTGTCAGTTCTGTAAGGAAGCCCACTGTCACATCCAGCTTTGGTGCAGGTGGCAGGATCTGGCTCTGCTGAAAACATCACGTGGTTGGGTCTGGATACTTCTGGTGCTGGTGGGAGGTGGTGGTTTCCTCTCTGCAGCACTCCTCATCTCCATCTCCTTCCTGCTTCCTTTGTTGCAAGAGCAGTCTTGCCATTTAAGAAGCTGAAATAAAAATACATGTTTTCTGATCTTGATCAGAAACTGAATGTCCCAAGGCAGCTTTCTTGTGTGAAAGTTCACTCTAAACGTAAAGGTAAAACTCTGCTTCCTAAATACTAGAATTGTTTTGTTGCCCACTGCATTGTGGTGTGCTGCTACAGAATCACAGTTGCAGCCATTTAAATTACATAGCAAGTACAACAGAGCATCATAGAATCACAGAGGGATTTCAGTTGGAAGGGACCTTAAAGGTCATCTAGTTCCTACACCCCTTGCCATGGGCAGGAGCACCTTCCACTGGAGCAGAGCCCTGTGCAGCCTGGCTTTGCACGCTTTCAGAGATGGGGCAGCCACAGCTTCTCTGGGCAGCCTGTTCCAGTGCCTCAGCACCCTCACAGTAGAGTATTTCATGTAGGAGGTTTTACAGTACTGCTGCAGCAATGGATAAGGCGAGACTAAATTACTTCTTGTGTGGTGTACATAGAGGACTGTGAAAAAAGGAGGAGAACAGTTCTGAAAAACAAACTCAGCGCCTTAGTGCAGTACCTGACCATTCCTTGTGCTCGCATTGGCAGGGTACAAGTCAGTCTCCTCAATGCTGAATTATATCTGGTACATATGCAGTCCAGAGCATACTACAGACTATAAAAGTTGCTGATAATTATTTGGTAGGGCCAGTCTTCCAGTATTTTTCAGCTGTGCTTTATGGTTTCCATGTGAATCTGGACACAATGTTTCAGTGCAATCTGGGATCATTTTTCATTAAAAAAACCAGCCTACAAAAAACCCCCAAACAGGATGTACTTCTTCCTCACCTCTCTCTTACAGGCAGAACATGCACATGTGGGTTTATCCTTCCAATAAAGGAAGCATGATTTTGACACAGCAATTAATTCTACTGATTTCCTTTTCGCTTTTTTTTTTAAGCAGTATATTTATAAATGGGACTTAACAAATGTTGAGAAAACTCTTCAGTGGTTTAATAGAAACGGAAGGAGAGGAAGCTTGTCACAGCATTTGTTTCCAGTGGTGAGCTCATGTGCCTGTAGCTGTGCTGTTGCTTTATTGTGATGCTCAGGGAGCTTCTGTCTGACTTGTGTATTTCCCAATGCCACATCATGTCAAAGCAAGCTGTGGCCACAGTCCCCTCCCTGCACCCTTGTGTGCCCCTCCTCAGTGGCAGAGCAGCAAGCACAGCAGTAACTCGATGGAGCATCTTGTATTCCTTAGATTTTATTGAAACTGTACTATATAAGAAGATATCCCCACCCCAATGCACTTCCAGCTGCATTAGACCAAAGATGATAATTTAGTCTCGACTTGCTCTTTTGCAGGCTCAGAATTAGCAGGAGCTGAACCGTAGTCCCTGTGTCCCAGCTGTCCCAAAGCATGGTGAGCCCCAGGCTGGGACAGAGCATGCAGCACTCCTGGGACAGGAGCCCAAACAGCCTCTGAGATGAGTGAGTTGCAGACTGCTCTGTCAGAGGGAGATCTCACTCTGGCTAACTCAGCTTGTTGATTTTTTTTCTCACTTAGTAGGAAGGTCTATGAGAAACGGAAAGATCTTTCTTTATTGCTTTTTTGGTGGGGTGATGTTGATGCTGCTGTTAATAGTGATTTTTAAATGTAAAGAACTGGCATTTCTTTCTGTCACTGCTGTGCAAGAGCAGCTGTGGAAGACACAGGCAGGGCTTGCCATGTCTCAGAGCTGTCTTAGCATTTGCCCTTCTTTCTCTACGGAAATCCTGTGTATCACAGTCTCTGACAATTGCTTGCAACGTTCTGCCTCACAGCAGTTTTCATCAAGCTGTGTCAGAACCATTTTTAAATTATAAAATTGATTTTTGATCTGTCACATCCTATCACTATCCTTCTGTCTGTCTGTATGTGTTTTCCTGTGCTGTCAATTGCCATGATAGGGTTCTTTGTATAAAGTCAGAGTGGGGCTGAAGACACAAAAAAACCCTATTATCCAGAGAGACAATGCTGGCTGGAGGAATACTGGGTTAGCAAGACTTGGGAATAGAGATACTGATCTTTCTTTGATGAACTCATCTACAGGGGCCTCTGCTTCTCTCACCAGCTACTATTCCTGTTTTCTGTTTAGATGTCCAGTTATGTAGGACTAAGTCTGCTTTTCACTTGTGAACAGTTTCTTGGGATCTTAGTTCTAATAAGTATGCTTTGATACCCTAGAAATGCAGCTAATAATTTTTGGAAACCTGTTTAAGATAGTGCCACGATAACATGAGAACTAATAACCCAAGTTTCCATTACTTGTGGACCAATTTGTCTTTTTTTTAATTAGTGAAAAAAAAGGAGAAAGAAAACAATTTCAAAACAGAGGCAAGAAAACCATCTGAGTTCATCTCCTGTAGGGGGAAAGAAACATGGAGTTAACTGAAAAGGGATTTGGGGGTTATCTCTGAGCATCGATCATACCAAGCTTTCCAGCTATTTCTCCCATTCCTTCAGGGCAGTACCAAACTGCTGTTCAGCTCTCCTTCCAGCAGCCTATTCCCAGCTCCCCTGATCTGCTTTTCTCCTCCCAAACCCTAAAGGAGCTGAGGACAAAGGGGAAGCCCATGCAGAAAACCTCCCAGTGCTTGCAGAGCTGCTAAGGCACTCTGAGACTGTTTGGCTGTTGCTCCAATCCCACAGTGTACTGGGTGTGCAGGAGTGGACCCAGAGCACAGCTTCTCCCTGGACTGGCCCTGCTCTCTCTCCTTTGTCTGGTTCCTGCTTAGTGCAGCAGGTGAGCCTGCCAAGGAGGAAAAGCATTATGAAAAAGATGGATGTAATGCTATAAACAGGGAGGGGCTATTGGGTGAAAAGCTTTCACCATCATTCATTGGCTGCAGTTTTAATAGTGAGCCATGGCATTGCCAAAAGGAAATGTGACGTTTTCAGCTTTTTCTACCTGGAGCATCCTAATTCATTTCTTTGGAGGCCTCTTGAATGTTTTATATGAGAAGCGAATGAGGTGAGGAGTGGTACGTCTCTCAGGCTGGGGAGAAGTCACAGCAATCAGAGAATGCCTTTTGGAATAAAACCTTAAATTCCAATTTAAAAAAAAGCATCCTACCACATTGTTTCCATTTCCTGTCTCAGACCCTGCCAATAATTTTTTTAGGACTTTCCTTCATGACACTGTAAAAAACAATCATGATCCTGGGCAGGGTTACTTTACTTGGTAGTTGCATCTGTAAGTAAGGATGTAAACACAAACCATATTTTTGCCTGAGCAATGGTGTGTGTTAATGACAGCTGTTTTAGAAAATGAAAAATCTGTTTGTAATAGGAATCATTATAGAGTTTTTATAACTTGATGGTCTAAAGGTTTAAATGGGTCAAGTTTGAGGAAGGGGAAGCTACATTGGTTTGACTGTCTGACACAGTTGGAGAGATGTGCTTTGGAACATGTGAGTCTGTCTTGACAGCAGTTATAACAGCAGTCAGAAATCAGATCTGCTCTTAATTTTCTCTGGAAGGCTCTGATTTTTGCCTGGGCTGCTAATGGGTGATTTGGTTTAGGTTTTTTTTTTTTTTACCCCAGCAGATTAATGAAGGCACAGCAGCTATCTTGGTCGGAAATGCAAAGGTGGACAAGTTCTCCGTGGGTTTTTACCAAGGGGCAGGGTGGCAGAGTCAGTCTTGCGCTCTTTTATTGAGGTTTAGCTTCTGGTAAAGCCTCAGTGCTTTACTTAAAGGTGTATTTTAGAGTAGGAAAGTGAACTTCTGTTCATTATGTTGGTGTTGTGTGTGGAAAAACAAATCAAAGCAACCAAGCAAACAGTGATAAAACATGTCTCCCCATTCAGCAAATTAAGGGATTATGCAATGGATGGAGGAGTTGTATTTCAAAAGTGCATGTCCTTTTTTTAGGGTCTTTTCTGCTCAACTTTGACTGGACAAACCTTTTATTCAAGGGAGAAGATGAATTTACAGTTAGAAGACACTTTTATGCCATATCATGTTGGTTTTTTTTCACTAGTAGGGTAACTGTTCAGAATATTTGTGTAATCAAACTCCAATCAATATTCCCTGTTAGATGTGTTAGAGAAATGAAGACAAAAAAGTGTTTCAATGAATGCCTTGAGACTGTAGCTATAACAGTTGTCACTGGCTTGAAGTTATGGTAAAACTGCTGTGCCCTTGTTAGTATTATTAATGTTTGGAGGAAGTGAAGCAAGAGATGGGAAATGAGCTTTGTCTTTGTGCAGGCAGACTTTTAAAATAGGAGACAAAGAAGGATTTGCAGAAGAAAAAATAGGAAAGGAAATGTCAAAGGGTAAATGTTTTCTCCTGTATTATCCCTTGCTATGGTTGGAATGAGAGAGTATAAGAGCAATAGCCTCAACAGATATTTCTTCAGCCTTCCATGCCAACTTCACTGGCCCTGACCAAAACAGTGTCTACAGAGAAAACCAGTCTGGGTTTAAAAACAAAAAAGTCTGATTGCAGTGTTCAAGCTTGTGCAACCTGACATTACTCTGAATTTACAGTGAACAAGAGTTTGCTTTACTGAATCTAAAAGATACTTGGAAAAATTTCCTGTTAAAACTAAAAGAGGCAATTCATCCAATAAAGGCCTATTTCTGAAAATTTTGACCTTGCAAAATTAGTCTGCAATAGACCTTTCAAATAAGCCATAGGGAGGATGGGAAACTGCCAAACTCATTGATCCATCTCTTCAGGGCTGCAGTCAGACAGAGTCAGTACTGTCACAATGAATTAAAAAATAAAAAAAGACAGGCTGTTTTTCTTTTAAATAGATACATTAGAGAGGCATATTTGATTTTGACATCTTCAGTTGAAAGTTGTTTACTGTAAATTAGATATTTCAGGATACATGTGGTGATGAGGGTTACAAGACAGCCTTTGGCCTGACTCTGTTGTTTTACCTGCAGCTGATCTGCAGAGCCGTGTCAAGAAGCAATTCCCATCGTGTCTGTCTTTTCTTAGAGAGCAAAGGTGATGTTCCCAGTAATACTGAAAATCAGCAGCAGCCTGTTGTCTGGAGACTGAGATACAGGAAGTAACATTAAATTCCGTCTTTATTAAATGCCCACAAGGTGGCACTTGTCATCTTTTTACCTCTCTGAGAGCCAAATTTTTATACTTTCAGCAACACTAAGAAATAATACTAGATGTTTTGAAACTTATCTTAAACAGTAAGCTACCTGTGCTTTCATGGGGTATTTCCCCACCCCTCCATTAAACTACTGTCAAGAGAAAAACAGCTGTTTTGCTTGTTACCATTGCATAAGTGAAAATTTCACCTTAAAATTTAAGATTAATTTTAATTTTTTTGCTGTAAAATATTTTTTAAAAAATTTATTTCTCATTACTTATGCAGCCATATGCTAGTATTTTATCTGGCAAAGAGGAGGAAAAATGAATAGTTGCTTCCCTTGCTTCAGTTAAATGAAAATCTAGAAATCAATGATTTGCAACCTGGTCTAATCACTTAGAGGATGAGTTCATTCCACTGCAGCACTGCTTGTGATAAGCAAAATATTACTTCTTAAAATTTCCCATCATTCATAAAGAGGCAATAATAGTAGACCTGCTCATAAAAAGCATTGAACTCTGGCTGTTTTCAGTGGGTCTCTCATTCAACCCCATTAGAAGCATTCCCACAGAATTTATTGTTGCCAGATCAGGCATCTGTAGAAGCAGGATGGCAGTGTGATCCATTTTTTCTTTCCCCCTCAAGACTGATGTAATTATCAGAGCATGCCCTTCTTTAGGCCCCTTCACTTTTGCTGAGTGTGCTTTCTCGTCTCCCCCTTGGTCACAGCAGAGAAATGCCATTAGCCCTTGCAGCTTTCTGGGGCATTGTTCACACTGTCTTTCTCTTAATCATTTTTTCTCCAGTAATAATAAGAAACCTATTTGTACTTTTTTGGAGTAGTAAAAGCAAAAGCATGAGAGGATGAAAGAGCAAATAAAAATAAGTTTTTAATATTAAAAATTCCTGGGGTACACGGTGTGTGATGTAGTGCCATCTTGCAGCTGAAGGGATGCTTTCATTATTGGTGCCTGTTTTCAGTGATTTGCATCTTTCCCTTAGATTGTATTTTACTCTTGTTCTCCTCACAGATGGGAATGCCTCTGAAAAAGAGAAGAAAATACACTGAACTGTTTTCTTGCTTAGATAACTCAAACATAATTTAATTTTAAACGTCTAAAACTCACCTTGTGCGTTTGAATTTATGGGCATTGAAAAGTGTAGCTACCTGTGCCAAAGGGCAAGGTGAAGGAGTAACACTTAGTATAAGAATAGTTGTCACTGGTGACTGTCACCTCTACCCACAAGCTTGGGCACATCCCTTGGGTGGGTGGCTTCAGTGGTGGAGTGCCTTTCTTGTGTGCCAGCTCTCCCAGGGCTGGCCTGGGAGCGGCCGGGTGCGCTTGAGCCGGCTGCCTGTCACCTCTGCCTGCAAATTGCCATCCCCCGTCAGGAGACGAGCCACGTAAGCTGGCAAAAGCTCCTTTTTGGACCTAGAGGCAGTTTGTCTCTGTGGTCAGGCTGGGATTTAGTTGGTGTTTAGCAGCTGCCTCACTCCAGCTCTCCAGCATGGTGGGTTGTGTCGCGTCAGCAGCGCGATGGGCTCAGAGCAGGGGATGCTCTGCTGGGAGGGTTAGCTGTCTGCACCCCACTGAGGTGCCTGCTGAGCTCTAACACCTGCCAGCATGTTGAACTGGATGCCTGTCTGATGTGTTTTCCCTACCTGGAGAAGGTGGACAAAATAGATGGTGGTTTATTTGGAGACTTTTGCACTGAAGCTCCTTACAGCATTGGTCTTAGGAAGAGCCTTGATGTGTCTAAAAGTTTTCAAAGCATTTTTCTTTTTCTTAATTCAAAGGAAATTGTGTGCCAAAGATTACATTAAAGAACTATCAAAGACTCAATAACATTCTAGAAGTATCAGTCATCATTGCTGAGTGACATACAGAAATGTGGTGCTTATTGCCTGGGGTGTTCCCAGCTCTGTGGGGATCTTCCCATAAACAAAGGAAATTCTGTGATGCCCAGGTTGTGAAACCCTAAGCGTTTTCCACATGGCCCCAGGCCATATGTGCCATCAGGTTCTTGTCATTAACGTCTTTAAGTCACTAATGGAGCAACTTTACATTTGGGTTAGCATTATTTATTCAGTGACTTCTAAACCCCAACTTTTTTTGTAAAATAGCAGTATAAGAGGTTTTGTTTAAGAGAAAAGGAATATTCCAAAAAGCTGCATGTCATATATTTAAAAATGTGCTGTGAGCCTGTGCAAGATATTTTGGTCAGAAATAGTTTGTTGCCCCTTTGCTTTGGAAAGATGAAGGCAGGACAAGATTGAGCCAGAGGATCATTTCCCTGCATTTGCTGCAGCCAAGGATCAGCTTCTCATATTTACCCTGAAACCATGGAGTTGTAGCCCATCTGTTTTAGTGCTGCTGCCTAGGGCAGTGGCTGTATTCATCCTTCAATTAACTCAGTGCAGTTTGGGTTTTATTTTGGTTGGAGTGTGTAAAAGCCCTCACTGCTAGGACCTGCTTGGCTGCTGCTGAAAACGTTTTGTGATGGCTTGAGCTTAGTTTCTGAAATGCTGTTGGCACTTGTACTCTGAAAAACAGAGATGAAATGACATTTTCTGTTAAACTGTGCTGGTTTTTGTGGCTTGAGAATCTCACCAGCAAATAAATTATGGCTTTGTTTCTCTAAGTCAAGTGATTTTTTTATGTGCATCCATTGGGCATAGAAAAGGTGCTAATAAGGAGAATCTGGGGGCTGGAGATGAATTTTCTAGAAGTTGCTTTTCAGGCACAAAAAGGAGTCTGTTTTATGGGTCAGCAAATGGCCACATCCACTGGGCCTCTCCAGGAGTTAATTTTTGATACATGCTGCTGCCAAACAAAGCAAGATTAGCATCTTACAACACACACTTTCTGGTTAGTGCCTAGCTGGAGCTTACAGAAGAATGTTTTTACTTTCTTGCATCTTTTCATATTTGTGACTTACACCATTCTTTAGTCCTAGACCAGTTGAGAACATGAAATCAGACATTTTTTTTCTCCTGATCATGTTGGTATTTGGTCCACATGGCTGAGAACTGGCCTCTTTCACAAAGTTCCCCACCTGAGGCCTCACCTGTATTCAATAGAGATATTATCAAATAAAACGAAAGGTTGAGGTAAGAGCTGCTGTCTCAGCAGATAGATGATTGTTTCCTCCCAGACAGCATTAATCTCTGATGTTAGAGATGACCAAGGTGCAGGTATTGACATCCAGTAAAAGAAAACTAAAACTGAATTCTTTACAGTAAATCTCTCTGTAAGTCCTGCACTGCTTTATGGGGTTAACCTGTAGAGTTAAGCTGCTGCTGGTCCTCTACCCTTGAACTGGCTGATCTGTGGTGGGGAGAGAAGCAGCTGTTTCAAGCAGAGGTAAACATTTTTATTCTTTCTTTAAAAGGAATACACAAGGACAAGCACTCTAAACAGTTTGAGATAATAGTGACAGTTTTCATATCTGCAGTTAAAATTTACACTCTGAAAGTACTGCAGTTGTCCAAATTTATATAGTGGATAAAGTAGGAGTGGGTAAGAAAGAAGCAAAATAATGTAGGGAAACGCTACATTGTAATGTCACAATTAGTCACATTTGTGTTTATGGAAAATCTGAGATGTTCTCCTAGTGTTTGTGTCTGTATATGAACTTCTAAATGGCTGTATGGTTGTCTGTTGGCAGAAGTCCATTTCTGTGGAAGTGAGTATTTCTGATGGTCAGTCTACGCTTTTCAATTCTTAATTGCAGGTGGTTCATGCTCAAGGTGAATTGGTGTGCTCATTCTGGACCCAGAGAGCAATGCTCCTGCCCACTGTGACATTTGTGACTGTTGCCAGAAGCTGCCTGTGTGCTGCTCTGGGCTTTCTGTCTCTGTTTTCTCTGCATTTAAGCAAATTGCAAGGAACCTTGGAGTAGAGATGAGACAAGATGGCTTCAGAATGAGATGCTGAGCAGATAGAGTGGGATGGGTAGGTGAGTCCTAACAGGACAACGTGGGGAAGCAAACCAAAGCACTGCTCAAGGATGGTGGGAGAGGTCTTGCATGGAGGTGGAGATTGCTAAGGCTGGGGGAAGGCAAAGTTCTAGAAAAGAGAGGAGTGTGTTGTGAGTGAAGAGGATGACAGCAAGCAAGTGCTGAGTATCCAGAATTTCTCTTGTGATTAGAATATAAGGAAACCAAAGGTAGATCTTCAGGAAGCTTTGCACTTCTGAATGAAACAAAGTGAGAAAGGATAAGCCACTTGGATTGTCCTCAGGATTCTACATAAATGAACTGAAGGCATTAAATATTACTTGTACAAACTGCCAAAGTAAGAACAAACACTATGTCTGAATTGCTCGGAGTAAAGTTGGTGTAACAACACTTGTCAGAAGCTTTATCGAAAGCTGAAGAAAAGTGTTTACTGTCTTACACGGTAAATTTGGCTTACAGGAAATCTGTGTGGTTTTTAAGTACGTATCATCTACACTGTGTTTATAGCCCAGTTAATTCTAAGGGAAAGTATCTGTCAGCTTGAAACTGGTCTCAGTTTGAAATTGCAATTTATGTACATGGACAGTGTCCCCGATCTAAAATGTCCTTGCTGATGAGAGTGCCTTCATACTGGTAAAAGTCTGACTAGTGCTGGTAGGATCGCTTCTGGACAGTAGGCTGATAGCATCAGCTTATGTATTTATGTTTTCCTTAATGCTCTAGGCCGTTGGAGAAGAGTAGCTTTAAGTTGAATTGCATCTCACTTAGGGCAGAAAATACAGTTAAGATAGAACCTGATGCACAGCTTGTAGAAAATCATTTTATCCTGGAAACATTTAGCAGAGCTGAGTTACTGTGAAAAAAATCTGAGAACTGACAGTGTAGTTTATTGCGTTAATTAGAAAGTGCTGCAGCATTAGTGAGAAAATGTATTTTGGGTTCCACATTTTCTGTGTGTTTTTTATCATGCCTGTAAGTGCTTTTCAGATGCTTGACTGGAGATGCTGTACGTGGAAGCCTGTACTATCTGAAAATCAAACCCTTTTCCTAATAATGAATTTCTAAATACTTTTGATGTATTAAATGAGACCGCATCGGTTAACCTTTAAAAAGAAGTAACTAATAGACAGGGCTGGTGTTTGTGCTTATTCTGTTTCATCTTTGTGTAGTAGGATAGTTTTAGTAATAGAAGCATTCTTGCTCAGGAACAAACACTCCAAGCAAACCCTCTGCTTCACTGTTTCACTGTGCTTGTGTTTGCTGCTACACTTTTTTAAAAAAATCACAATAGAAATCACCTTTTGTTTTTTCATTACCTCGTGTGGGATGGCCAGAGGGTATTCTCACACTGTAAAGGCAATAAAGCCCACCAACAGATTTTTTTTTCTAACAAAACCCTTCTGCACAGCTGCATAACATAAATCATTCCTTCCCATTTCTGAATGTTAGCTATTTCTTGTGTGAAAGTAACTGCTGTTCTTGTCTGACTTTAACAAGGTTTGAGGTTTTTCGCTTGGCACAAATATTGTCACTTTTTAGTTTTATAACCGCAATGCCCTTAGCTGTAACAATTGCATGGCTTGAGTGTGAGCAAGTATAGGTTAGACTGCCAAGATGTTTGTATTTTCCTAACAGTCAGCTCATATTTTAAAAATACAGTGTGTGTTGTCCTTTACTTAAATTATTTACTTGTGAATTCAACAAGTGCATATATTGCCAAAACCCAGAGTATATCAAAAGTAAATTCAGGTGGTGGGGTAAGAGCTGTCTTCTGGGACTAAAGCCATTATTTTTACTTTAAAATTTTGCCCCTTTTCCATGTGACATTGCATTGCTAAGGGATCATGTTACAATGCTTCTGGAATGAATCGACTTGCACTGCCTTAATTAAAGGTATCAAAGCAGGAATGAATAACCCTGGCTGCATCTGTTGCTGCTGATTTGCTTTTACTACCACAGTGAAGCACGAGCTGCTTAAGGTCTCTCTGCAGATTCAAGGTGTTCTTGCTGTTCTGCAGGATGTGGTAGAGCATCTGCAGGACCTTCCAAAGATCAAACCCCATCATAATCAGGGGGATGGCAGTTTAACTGAGTGCTGCCTTAATAATAGAGTTATAATGAATTGTATTTATAAAACCCACTACCACCAAGGTGGTCTGCAAGGTCTGCACCCTCTTCATGCACAGAGCTAAAATATGGGGTAAAAAATGGAACAAAATTACAGTGTAGTCAGGGCACGGAGTGTTCTGGGAGGGCCTGGCAAAGCCTGTGCCAAACTGGAAAACATCTCCTTCCACTATGATGTAGTTTAGAGATATTTGACATGACTATGTGTGAGAGATGGACTACAGCAAGTATCTCAAGAAAACAGATTGCTTACTCGAAGGGGAGGCAAAGCAAGCTCTCAGCTTCAGGCTCAGTTTTGCAAGCCTTAAGGACTCTGAAGTGGAAATGCCACTCAGGCCAAAATTCAAGCAACAGGTTCCCAGATTGCTTGATCTTTATGTAACCTTATAATAAAAACTAGAAATTCCTATTGTGTTGGGTGCAGCAGGTAGTTCCAGTGAGCAGAAGATTGCGAACAGAGCTCAGGCGTGAATGCTGCAGTCAGGAGTGGCTTCAGACAGCAAGGCTGGCTGTGTGGGTGGCTCAGCTTGTGACCTGCGGTAGTGAGGATGGAATAATTCTCACCAGCTCCAAGGCAGATAAGCACAGCATCTTGCTGAAAGCCTTGGTGACTTGTGGCATCAGAGCTGAAGCTGGTCAGAGCAGTAGAACAGTGGATCAGAGTCGAAGTTTGCAGCATAGCCCTGAGCTCAAAATGTCAGATCAGTTGTAAAACATTTTACAAGGGTGACAGAACTTAGAAGACATTGGGATTTTATTTTTTAAAAATTGTATTTGAGAATTAAAATCTTGGAGTAGAAATATGTTGTTACTTTTAATATATACTCACTACTTCCAGAAAGAGCTTGTACTCAGTATGAAAAAAACTCCCTTTTTTCCAAAGTATTTCACTGTCCTTGCATACTCTAATTTTATTAATTTTATTTTAAGAGTTGTTAATTGCCATCCAGAAGAGGAAAAAGCTAATGGCAGGAATTGTTGCATGGAAACTCATTTATTGGAATATAAATTGAGATTTAAAAAATCTTTCTGGTGTAATTGAAAATGGAACTTATAGATATATACATAGTAAAATAATATACATTCTTCCTACTTACAGTATGCTGGCTTCTGATCAGCATGTTTGCCATTTTTCAGATTTGTTTTTATAGTTTTTTTCCTAGCTGGATAAAGAAAATACCTTTTCACATTTTTAGTTTAATTAAAAAGGGGGAAATTATAACAAGTTGTTCTATAATAGTAAAAAGTAAGTTTAAAACCTATGTGCAATATTATCTTAATAATTCGGCAAGTGCTTCTGCAGTTTTTTTCTGTGTTAAAGTGTTTCTTACGCAACATTAAGTTTTTTTGTGTTCTTTCAGATACTGATGAATACAGACCACCTGTTTGGAAATCTTACTGTAAGTATCTCAGCATTTTCGGGTCTTTTTCCAGGTTAGAACTGAAAAAGTTTCAGTTGGATGCTTTAAAAGACTCAATTCTCTTTTCATCAGAATGTGAGTTTAAGAAGTGTCAAAGGGGTTCACTTCAGTTTAGAGATAGGTACAAGGAGGTAGGTTCCCTACCCCAAGGACAAGTGAACATAGATTATTTAGAGTAGATTTTCTGCCCCTTATTAACGTGCATTGTCCCACTCCTGCTTGGTCTTGCTTATAATGGTTTGTCTGCCTAGACCAGGGCTTACATAAATTCCATTCATGCCTTAAACTTGGTATCCTTGCAAACTTCTAGGGCTCCTGTGATCTGGTGCCTTGCATCACTAGAGCTGAGCTTGAGCTGGTTAAGAAAACTCAAAATAAATTGTTTTCTTCAGGAATTTGCTGATGTACTAAAATGAGAGCATTTGCTTGGCCTGGTGTGACAAATCACAAGCAGGTTTTTGGAAGCCTTGCCTAGAAGGGCCTGGTTTCCTACCACCCTGCCTGTGCTCTGCAGTTCTTGGTGTTTGTGTGCCCAGAGACAGCTGGCCTCGCAGGCTGCCTTAGTCAGGTGTGCAGGGCAGCAGTCCAGGTGCCTTGCCCTGAGATCAGAGTGCCACTCTGTTGGGAACTTCACAGCTTATTGGTTTTGTTTCAAAAAAACCAAACCCAAACCAAGCCCACAAAAAAGCAAACAGCCATTTTTAAATGCAAAAGAATTCCATGTAAAGGAATGACCTCTTATTTGACTGTGCAAATGGTAGTTTAGGGACACGGAAGAGAACATGAGAAAAATGTAAAAGAGCATCATAGCTTCCCACAGTGGCTCACTTATAAATTCTACTTCTTTGTGGATACAAAAGCCAAGATGTGAGATGTTTTGAGACTAGAGGAACCACAGAAAGAAAGAAGAGTCTTTTGTGAAAAGCAGATTTTGAAAACAGAATGTTTGTGTGTATAACACACTTAACAGTTTAGGGATGTCAGACTTACATTTGCATTACTTTGTATATATGCAGCTTGGTGTCTTCAGGCTGGATAAAGGGATATGCTCAAGCAACATTTCACATTGTGAAAATGTTTGCTCTCTAAAGGTTGAGGAGATTTAGTGCTTGAGAAAATGTAGTTACTTTAAAAGGTTCCCATCCTGCTGTGGGAGACTTTTTAATCAGAGATGTGGAATTAAAGGCTAGGTGAGAACCATGGTTAGAAAGAGAGCAAGTGTAAGAGAGCAGATTTGATTATTTTTTTCAGCTCTGTACCTTCTGTGAACTCAGGGAACACTGCTTCAGTTTATTCCACACAATAATCTCTAAGAAGGAGGCTGAACCTCTCTAATACCAGTTCTTGACAGAAGCTGAAAGCCTGGGCAGGTGCAAATGTGTTTGCACGCGCTCTCCAGCGTGGTTTGCACATATGGTTTGTGTGCACCCGCCCTCCTACGACATCGGGGTTTGCCTGCCGTGGTGAACCTTCCCGTGGTTCAGACCTAAGCTCTGAATCCCGAGGCTTCATTAGATTTCTGTCTCATGACAGACAAAGAGGAATGTCTTGTTTGACTTCCCTGGCAATAATTACAGCAAGGAAATGCTGGTGTTGAACAGTTTGAATTGCATACATCAGTTAGAGGAGGAGGGATAAGAATCCTGTTTTGTAACTTAGCTTGTCAGCCTGCTGTGCTTCTTACTGGAAGAGGAGAAACGTATTGCCATTGGTGAAAAAGAATTTCCTTTCAGAAAATCTTTTCAGTCTGGCTTGAAGTAAGGTGGGAAATAGTTCTCAGTTTTCAGCCAGTTTCTGTGGAGCATGCTGATTGTGGGTCTCCTCTTTTGTGAAATTCAGAAAAATCTTAACTTGTTCTTTCATTTTGGTTTTTTTCCTTTTAACTTGGCTCCGCAGTTCACAGAATTAGATATGGACAAGATCCAGTGCCATCAAATACAGCTTTTACAATAGAAGCTGGGGAATCTATGTGTGGCAATAAAGATGGTCATGCTATGCCTAAAATGATAATTGCACTTTTGTATTCCAGTGTGATGTTCTTCATCACTTGCAAAAATCATTTTTGTATTACCCAGCATGGAAATGACTGATTTTAGTAGCAACAGGAAAAACCATTAAATTTTTTTTATTAGGAACAAGGGGAATGTTTTTTTCCAGTTTATCTTACGATTCACTGACCATTGGGCATCTTGCCATTTTCTCCATTCCCATGTAGGTTGACACATAAATATGGCATTTGCCAGTGGAAAAGATTTGGGATCAAATGAGAATTGTAATGAAGTCAAATCGTATTGGTTAAATTAATGTATGGTCTTATTATCTGAAGAAGGTGATGGCACAATGTAGACCTTGGTATTCATACTAATGATTGAAACATAATTTAATTTTAAAATATTACAGTTCCAAATGTCCATTTTGCCCTTTCTAGTGTACTATTGAAATACTATCTTAGTGTTGACAGCCTCATTTTGAAGGTGACTTGCCAAACCAGATTCAGTTGGCATAGAAGTTGAAAGTCATTTCTTTGGTATTATACTAGAAAGTCTGTACATACTAGTAGCATTAAATTTACATCTGGTTGCAAAGATCTGTTCTGACTTGGTGAATCTTATTTTAAAAATAAAGAAAAAGGAGGAGGGTAGAGAAATGTAAGTAAGTGTTTGTCATAATTTGGGCCTTAGCTATTTTACTCTGCTACTCAACTCGTTATGTCTTTAGATCTGCAAAGGCATAGGCCATCTTTCTCTTTCTTCAGAAGGATCCTCTCTGAGCAGTGGCAAAGGCAGAAGGTTCAACAGTGCACAGTTCTGAATGAGTCTTGTAATCTCTTGATGTATTGCAGGTGACTGGGTGTGTGTCCAGCATAGTAGGATTGGGCTCCATCTGCTTCCTGAAGAGTCTGACAGCAGCCTGATTTGACATAGAATGAATTTTAGTTTGTGTTTATTATGATTCTTTTTCTGATCTGTTTATTGGAACTTGTCTGATCTCACCTAGTTATTCCATATTACTTGATGAATTCATTGTAAAGAAAATCAATATCCCCTTTTGGCTTGCAACATTCTTTTTTTCTGACCACTTGTTAGTAAATTTTTATATCCTTCGTATCCTTGTGTTAAACTTTGCAGAAAGTCTCCTTTATTTAAACTGCAATCTTGAGTGTTAAAATGCCTAACTTACACAATGATTCTCTATTAATTAGAATTTAACTTCTGCCTCCTTCCAGTGTATCAGTTGCAACAGGAAGCTCCCCATCCTAGAAGAATAACCTGCACTCGTGAGGTAGGTATCACAGTGTTCAGTTTTATACAGTCCACTAATTCCATGTCTGTACTGAATTGTGTCCAGCCCAAAGAGTGGCTCCTTGGGACACTTTTTGCTGTGATTAGAGTGAGTAGCCTTGGGGCACTGGTACTAGGAAATCCATTTGTTCTAAAAATGGAATTTAAAGCACTTTGATATGTATCATCATTTACTGAGAATCATTTACTACTTTTTGATTCTTAGACATACGGAAACATACATTTTCTCCTCATTTTCTCATGAGGATCTCATTTGTGAATGTTTTAATTCCCACAGAATTAGAACCTTCATTTTTCTGTATATATTTTGATTTCTTTAAAATAAAAAAACAAAATAACAACAACAAAGAAATTAAAAAAACCCAAACCAACCCACAATTGAAAGTACCAGCACAGTTAAGGAAATCATGCAATGCTTAACATGACTACTGTAATTATTTTGTTACTATCTGCCTGCACAAAGTATATGTACTCTGTAGTCAGGGAGAAACTGTAAACTGATGAAGGAGTCTGGGATATTCAATAAGATATGTTAGCATTATATCCCAGGCTAATTTGGCGGCAGAGAAGGGCTTGGAGGTCTTTTGTCCTAGGTGGTAAAAACTCACAAGCAAATTTCATATTGAGTTCTTTTTCATAGTGTTTCTTAGAATACTGTTAGCTAATCCAGTCAAATTAGCAGAGACATTAATGTATATTCAGTATCTTAAAATTAAAAATTTTTACTGCCTCTAGTGTGATGGAAATTGTTCAGCTATTGATCAGATACAAATTGTCCTCTTTTTAGACTAGAACAAGAAACTTGCCAGCCAAGTATAAAAGCATCTGTGTAGATCATCTTCAAATATGAGTCACACTGACTACTACCACTTTCTCATCCTCATTTTCACTGAATTTAAATTCTATTAATTGGAAAATTTTATTAGCTCTAATAGAGATAGTTAATTAAAAAGCTGGACTGGTTTACAAAGGAGAATTTGCTATGGGTGAGTGGTGGCCTCTAGCCTGTTACAGTCAATGGGGGATTTGCCAAAGTATCACAAACAATGGAAGCAGTGCTAAGTCCTGTCATCAGTGGAGAATGAAATGCAACACATTAGTGTCTGTAATGTCATAGTTCTATGAATTTATTCCAAAACAAGATTATGACATATGAAAAACTTTAAGTGCAAAACTATCCCTGTGTCAGAGTGAACAAAAACGGAGACATTCTGTGTTTTAAAATAGCTTCTTGAACTCTGCAGAGTAAACCTGTGTCTGCACCATGAACACTGTTGTAGAAACTGAGAAATAAAAGCTGTAGATTTAGAAACTAGTGAGAATAAAGGTAAATAACACAAAACTATGAAAGAATCAGTCAGATATTTAGCTGCAGAACAGAGCATATTAAATAAACATTTTATCATTGAAGCATTAGTTTATTTTTAAAAAAAATTCTTGGAAGCTTATTTTTAACTAATAAAGGTAAAATTGAAGAAGTACATTATCAGTGTGCATTTTCTGACTTCTGCATTAATTCTTTATAATGCAGATAACAGTTTTTCTTTATAAGTGTTGAACAATTTATGCAGCTGAGCTGATTTGAAGTGAAAATATATTCAGCAAGCAGTAACTTGTTAACCTTTCTCTCTGGTCTCAGCTTCTCCTGCTTGTGTTGAGCTTTGTGATCTGTTCTTTCTCAGCTGGGTTTCTATTAGCAACCCACATGAGTCAGTGGGGAGCAGAATCTTTTCCTAAGTGGTTGAATTATTCAGCTGTATAAACAAATTCATAAATATTAGGAAGAGAATTTTGGTCCTGAGAACATCAAAGAGGTCAGCGGGAATGAACAATATCTAATTTGGTGAGGTATTAACACATAAATTGCTCTTCTTGCCTTATTGTAATCCACTTGTTGACAAAAGCAGGAGTGATGATTAGGGGAAAAAGCACTTGTTAAAGAATAATTGGAAATCACACCATAAAAAAACCTCAACCCTTTGTTTCATGCGCAAAAGCACACATTGTACAAGTGCTGATACTGAGAGGTGCATTCAACAGAATGACCTACTTAACTTGAAATGCTTCTCAAATACAAAGAATTCAAGTTTCTGCTCTGTTACACCAGTTTCATATCAGAGCAACACACAGATCAGTGGAGAGACACTGAAGGAAGAAGAGCATTGCATTCATTTGGGATTTTTTATTGTGAAGGTGCAGCAGAGCCAATCCTTTTAATACTCCATGAGGTTAAAGTTGATAATTCCATAACATTCTAAGGTTGACTTCTGCATGAGACTTGCATGCAAATTATAATGTTGTTTGTCCAATTAATACTGTATTTTCTCCATGAAATTAATATTTTTTGTGCATATAATCTTATATACACGTGTGCATGCATAGGCATATTTAGGGCAGCCTTGACTGATATATATAAAAGCATTCAATGAACAATTTAAAATAACTACATGGAAAAATACATAGTATGGAGATAATTAAAATTGCTGGCTTTTTCTGTCCTTTTAGGAGGCTTCATCCTAATTCAGTGCTAATAGTTAATAAACCTGTTAAAACAGCATCTCTGTGTAGTATTGTGAAAATGGTCAAGAAAGACAGAATATGGGCATGTATAATGCACATCCTTATTAGAGCTGTTTGTAAAGGTGGCTTTATCTGCATAATATTTGACCAGGATGACTTTCGAAATTTCATTATAGCTAAGCTCTTTTCCAGAGGAATGTCTACTATAAAGTGCTTGCCACATCTGCCTGATTTGTCTGTTCATAAATTTGGTTTCATTGCCTTCACCCCTCATTTTGAAAAAATGACAAATTAAACAATGGTGGATATCTTGTTATCTTTGTGTATCTTGAAGGTATCATAAGGAGACCTTATTTTTTTCCCATGGCCTCTGCATTAGTGGTATACAAATAAACAAATTGAAAACAAATATCTCATGTTTTTCCCCCCCATTTGTTTTCCAGTTTAGAAGCAATTTTTAAAACCTTGCCAAGCAAACAGCAACAGTAAATTTTTCCCATAAGTAAAAATCCTGAGAAGTCAAAAGGCAATGCTCAGCTGATCTTTGCTGGATACAAAGAAAAATAAGCAGCTATGGCTGCTCTTACACTCAGCAATGCTTTGGTCCAAAAATATTGCCAAATCAGAAAAGAATTCTGCAGAGGATAATTACACTGTATTTTCAGCTATCAGCTTTAGCTAATAGGACCAATTTCTTGCTATCATCTTATTTTAAAATGTATTTCCTTACTTGGATGAGTTTAGTTCCAGTCCAGATGTTTTGGTTTTGTCTCGTTAACTTATGGATGACAAACTGTGAAAGACTATTGAAGCTTCTGAACTAAACTACTTTGCCTTTCAGTGCTCAGGTGCAAAGGGAGGATACGTGGATGCCTGCAATTGTCATTTGTAGAATTAATTTTGTAGAATACAGTCTGCCAGGAACTCTTTGAAGTCCAAGGAAGCACAAAAGACCAAGAAAGCTGCACGTTGCTTCTGGTTCCAGTGCAGTTAAGGATAAGAACACTTGTCTTAGTTGCAAAGGGTGCAGTTGGTGTAACACCTGTCAGAAGCTTTACAGAAAGCCTGAGAACAGTGTTTACTGTCTTACATGGTAAATTTGGCTTACAGAGAGTCTGTGTGGTTTTTTCAGTGCACACAAACTGCACTGTATGTGTAGCCCAGTCATTCTGAGTGAATTAGAAGGCCCCTGCTGAGTTCTGATGGAATTTTCTTAAAGTTTTAATGTATGTCAATATAGATGTCAAAACCCTCTAATATTATCGTAAATGTAAAAAATTATGGAAAAAACCCCAAAACACAAATAAACAGGCAATAAAACTCAGTGAATTGAGGTTCCAGCTGCACTGAGTCTTATGCAAGCAAAAAGTGTTGCACATCAACATTGATACTGAAGTTATTGCAAGTTGGTAAAACCGATCAGTACAGACAGTGTTAACACAAGTGGTTATTTTCCTTTTTAACTCATCATCCACTAAAATGAACTGCAAGCCTGGCTACAAATGCCTGGAAGTCCTGTGGGGTTTTTTCAGATGCTTTGTTCTAGTCATCTGCCCATTCACATTTTCAAATGTTTGCACAGAGTATATTATAAATTTTCTTAGAACTTGCAAGTACTCTGAAGATACCCTGTCAAGTTACTAATCCATTTCTGAAAAGGAATGCTTTTGCTTATATAAGTTTTCCAGTTCTGTCTTATAAATTCACTGAGATAAAATCTCACCAGACAGACAACAAAATCTTATTCATGACAGGATTCTTCTTTTAACAACTGCCCTAAACTAGTGTCTTGGCTTAAGGGTTTTAGTTAAGAATTGTTGCAAGTTTCTATAACAACAACAATAAAATGCTTTCATTTTTTCTCTGTTTATGTTGCTGTCTTCTTACTGAAGAAATAGCCTACATTTAACAAAAAATATTTAAGACCTTTCTTCTTTTTTTAAATAATCCAGTCTCTTCAGGCCCTTTGAAAACAGCTATCACGCCAGACAACTCTTGTTTGCTGTTATAGAGGAAAAGGAAATATTTTAGAACATGATAAATCTTTCCAGTGATGGAATGTTTTTTCCAAAGTGATGAATCATTACAATAGCTTTTTATTTGCTGAGAATGTTCAAGAATTGTTATTAGACTGTACATCAGGACGTATGTTGTTTTTTGTTGTTTTGGATATCTGAAATCTTTATACTCCACTGAAAAAACTGGAGAGAAGTGCTAGTATTAATAGGCTTTTTGTTGAAAAGATGGGAAAAGGAAACTAATGTGGCAATCTGTGTTTCAGCATAGCTGGATTGTTTTATACTTCTGCCGTTCAAGTTTTATAACTGTTGACTTTTATTCCCCAAAGAATTTCCCCCTTTAAATTTAGCAGGAAAGGATAACCTGGTGGTTTAGATTATTAGCTGATTTCTGTAGGATATGCTGTTCCTCACTTGGCTCTAAACTTCCTGGACAAATGAAGATGCATTACTTCATCTGAAATAATTATCAGGCAACTTGTACCCTGGCACCCCTGCATATTGTGTGCCTTTACACCATGAGGTCTCTGGAGCACAGACAAGGTGGAGTTACACTACATAACACATGCACACCTGCTTTTGGAGTCTTTTAGGTGATACTGCAGATCACACAGTTTAGTGAAGTCAAGAAGTACAAGACTTAGGCACTTGATGATTTACTCAGCCATTTGCCCTCACTCTCAGGGGCTTGTACAGTAGTGGCTTTATTTCAGCAGGGACACCAACAGCCCTCTGATGGAAGGTAACCTGTAAATTTAAGAGTTTTATAGATGTTTCACTGTATTAGTGCACTTAACAATATGGTGCACTTTCATGCATGAAAGGCAAACTCATTTCCCCTGTCTGGCACTTTGTAAAAGCAATATTTAATGCCATCAGTCTGTATATGCAGAGTCCTGAGGATGACATGATCCAAGTGGCTCATCCTTTCTCACTCCATTTTAAGCCATTCACAAGTGCAATGTTTTCTGAAGGTCTCCCTTCAGAAGGGAGACCTATATTCCAATCACAGGCGAAATTCTGTTCTAGATTATTTTTGCCTGCACTTTCACAATATATCCCTTTCTGGTTTTAATATTATATTGTAAACAGTCCACTTACTGTATAGCTTCTCTTGTTATGAAGCATTACAATTTCTGTTGTTTCTTCTAGGTAGAGAACAGACCCAAATATTATGGAAGAGAGTAAGTAACAAACATCTCTGAAAGTGGTTTATCCTGACATATTGGTTAATAATAGTTACAGAAAAGGTGTCAAGTGTTTAGTCTGTGCTCTTTGTTTCTTCTGTGTGTTTTACAGCAGTGTGTCTCATCATCAGATCATTATTACAGTGCCATCACTTTTGTCTGCCTAAAATTACAGCTGCAATTTCTGATGGATATGGATATCACTGAGTGCTACTTTAAGTGAGAAAAAACATACATATGTTGCTGTACTTTCAAGGGATTGTCTTTTTCTATCTCCCTCTCCTGCTGACTTTGCAAAATGTGTTTCTGTTTAGGAAGAAAAGATATTTGGATCCCAGATGCAATATACGATCAGTCTCTGTGTCTTCTCTTTCAGGTTGCTAATACAAAGATGGTTAGATTTAATGTGGAGAAACAAAGATCTTACTTATGTTTATTTTGGTAAAAGATGTGTAGTGTTGCTGGGTTATTACATCAGCAATTACTGAGATTACAGCAACTTGCTAAAATCTCAGGGATCACATAAAATATCCTCAAATGCTTCAAAATGTTTGATTGCATGCCACTAGCACAAAACATATGAAGCCAGCAGGAGAAAACAGATTTATTTCTACATATTAAATTGATAGATGCAGATTTAAAAACAATATACTTGTTTCATAGATATTCTTTCCTAGAAGTCTTTCTAAACCATTTGAAGTAACTTCAAATACAGGCAGAAAGGGAAATTAATTCAAACTGTAGATTTCTGCAAATCAGTCATTTTTATGTTTGTTTCTTTTTAAATTACTATTGTTGGTGCTTTTTAAATGAAGACCAAAAGGTGATTTAAAAGAGAAGAGGCATGCGTTTCAAAACAATTTTTGTTCCTTAGATTCCATGGGATGATCTCAAGGGAGGAAGCTGACCAATTATTAAGTGTTGCAGAGGGAAGCTATCTCATTCGTGAAAGCCAAAGGCAACCTGGAACCTACACTTTGGCATTAAGGTCAGTAATTAATATTTCATTTTTAAATTTATAAAATATTCAAAGGGTTTTACTGTGTTGCTGACCTCAGATCATAAAATTCTTTGTAATTGTTTTAATTTCTTTTTCATCATTATACTTTTTTATCCTAGTTACAGATTTGGTATCTTTAACCTTCCGTGCCCTTTTTTGAAGTGCTAGCATTCCTTATTGTTTGCACCGTCAGGATAACAGCAATTGGGGTTTTGCTGGTGGGGCTTCATTTTGCCCTTCTCCCACTGTGATACAGATGTGACCCCATGCAGATGTTGGGAGAGCAGGTGATCAGGAAATAAAAGGCACCTTTTGAGTTCCCTGATGAATCTGCCATGTACTGGCCAGGTAGCTGTTGCTGAAGACCACTTTGTCCTCCCTAGTCTCTCCATGGCATGGCAACAAATCAGGAGGCCTTTTTTGTCTGAAGATCTGTTAGCTAAAAGTGTTTGCAGATCTATTTCTTCATTCTGCAAAGTTCTGGCAAGTGGGTCAGCTATAAATAAAAAACTCAAAAAGTAGTTCTAAGTTTTAAATAGCTTAATTACTTTTAAGATATTGGAGGTTATTTTGGCCTATGCTGTACATCTGAGTACTCAGATGGGAGATGGTGATTATTAGCAATGTTGTAAATCTAAGTGGGATGGAAAAACAATGAAGGAGAAGGTGCAGTTACTGAAAGTTTTATATGGGTAAAATAAGATTATGATTAAAATAATAATGTCTTGAAATAATAGGTTGTGATGAATTAGTTTTTCAGGGAAACAAAGAGTATATTTTCATAGGATATTTGTTTCTGTAGTAGTAAGATTTCAAAGATAAACATTATTGACATTTACACCAACTTTCATTAACAGTGTAAATTTGGTATTTCTTATTAAAATAATACTCAATTTCATCATCTTCTGCTCTTGCAATATTCTTTTAAAGCTACAAAGAAATCAGTTGTTGTAACACCTGGCTTGAAGGCAGAGCTCCCACCCCCTGCTTCCAGTGGTGCAGAAGACACAGGGCCTGTAGACTAAGATGAAGCTGTTGAGCATCTTGTAGGATGTATTGCTACAGGTTGTTTTTCAAATGCAACTCCAGTCCAGAAAGTCAAAAGATGGCTTTTTCCCAGGTTTGATGGTATCTCTCACACTGGAAAACCCCTTTGAAAACAATGAAATCAATTTTATACTGAATAGAGAAAAAATGGATAGTTGTTAGTGATCAGTTTGGGAAAAGGTTTCATATGATAGCAAAGTTGTTATCATTGATTTATTTTGATGAAATTAAGTGTTTGGGAAAACATATCAGAAATTGAAACTGCAGCATCTTGCAGCCATTTCATTATGTTTAAGTGGTGTGTATCAAGGGCAGTGGGTCCAGGTGGCTGCTTTCCTTCCCACAGCAGGTAACGCTCTGTTGTCTTGCTGTTGGCCTTCCAAGTGTATGAATGAGGGTGTTAACTCTCATATCTTAGGTGGAACTCTGTGAAATGTGGTCCTCTGTCTTCCACACATTGGAATTTTTCCACTAGGATTTATTTTTTATATTTACTAGGCAGTGTAGCGGGAGACTGTGTTTCCATTGAGTGGAGGGAGAGTTTTGTTCCATTTTTATTTTTCCTCTCCCTGGAATTATAAATGCAGACTATAACCATTAGCCAAAATGCCTACTGACTGTGTTTCTGACGTTGTAGCCTCTCTTAAAGACTAGGTCCTTTCTGCAATCTCTCTGTGCATCCTGACTCTGAGAAGTTTGCTGTGATTGCCATGATGAGTTTATGTAGTTCTGTCATTTTCTGAGAGCATCACTTGTGTTTGGGTCACTACACTGCCAGATGGCAAAGATAGCCTCATCTGCAGTTTAGAAAATCCCAGCAGGAATTTAAGAATGTAATTTTCATGGCCAAAACCAGAGCTTGTCAGTAGGATGGTATGTATGAGCAAAACTTTTCCAAGTTCAACAGAAAGCTTTGATTGAGTTCAGGGTCTCTTAATTTCACCCTTTCTCTTCTAGTTGTATGAACAAATTTGGTATTTTCATACTAGGTTTAAGTGCCACTCTGTCTCTGAAGCAGTCATGTTAACTTTAAGATCACTTCACTATGAATTTTGCTTTTCCTTCTTTACCTTTGTGTTACCTCTTAGAAGGTGTGGGAGGAAAGAAAACTGGGTCAGCTGTTACATAAAAAACAGACACAAAACAGATTCCAAGGATTTTATGAAGTTAACCCAGCAATTCTCTAGAGGTGCTCTAATTCTGCAATAACACAGTGACAAAACATAAAATGAAATATCCTTGTTTTCTGATTGGTTTTCAGGCACATTTTGGTAAAAAAATGGAAAAAAGTTGAGTAAAATTTAGACTCTTTAAGGTACTATCAACTCTTGGCATAAATACTTGGTTTCTTCTGTATTTCTGTGTATCTACTCAATCTCTCTCACTGTTTGCTGTCTGATGTATCAGTCTTTGACAGTCTGTCAATTCTGGATAGGGCAAACTGGAAACGGCCTATGAAGTGTGATTGCATCATGAAATCCCAGTTCATCGAGACATAAAAGTCTTGTGGTAGCTCTGGGTAGGAGCAGCTGATGTTGAGACTGAGACAGGTTTGTTTCCTGGCTTGTAGCTGCCGATGGCTCTGCTGGGGAGGCAGGCAATTCAGTGAGACAGACGGCCCAGCACGTCCAGCTCTGGCAGATGTCTTCTTCCTGTGCTTGTGTCAGCGTGCCTGGGAATCCTGAAAAACCCAGTGCATCCAGTCGTGAAGAGCAGTGTAGTGAAACAGGACCATGTCCCTTCCTGTGGCAAGGTATGATGTCTCTGTAATGGAATGTTTCCAGCCGTCTTTTCTGAAATGGAGAAGAACAAGTTTTTTGTGATTTGTCCTGATGACCCAAGCCAGACAGTTCCTCAAATCATCATGGAACACTTTCAGTGTTACATTTGATTCCACCAGCTATTGTAGCTGATGTCCAAAATCTCAGTGTCCATACCAGCCAGGGCTGCACATCCTGTTCAAGATAAACTGCACCACATGTTTTAGTTCTTTGTTCTCTAAACCCTTCTAAATGAGTTTTTGACCACTGTGAAGCATTAGGCTGTGGTGCTTTTATGGAACTAGCTTTAGTAGATCTAAAGATCTTGTTCCTGCGCTGCTATAGCTACAGACATAGCCTAGCACCACTTAAATGACCAAATATAGGACAGGAAAAGTAATACTTTTTGCAAGCTTAAGCAAAGTGGTCAGCTGTTCTTAGTGCAATACTGTGGAATAGTTGATTGAGTTCAAAGTGAAGATTTTTAATACTTTTTCTTTGTAAGGTAGGGAAAGTGACTCTGGCCCAAAAAAACTTTTCAGTTTTTAAAGTTGCTGTTGAGTTACTGTAAAATCTGCTTTCCACTTATATAATAAGCTGCATTTTGATCATCTTATGATGAGCTATTTTTGTCTACTTTCATCCATTATTGTGCAATTAATTTGCATCTTGACTTTTCTAAAGGCAGACTACCTTTTAAATCTAAATTTGAAACAAAAGATGGTGGGTTTTTTTCAGAAAATATTTTTTTCAGAATTTGTAACAGAGGTTAGAAGTATGTTCTTGGAGAAAAAGAAAATTATAATTTAAATGTTGTTTTAAGCATAAAAGTTTGACTAAATAGTCAGAGCTGTCCTTCAAATCAAATTGATGTTCAGAGTCTAAGAAGGCCTGTAAAATTGTCAGCTCAGATAAAGGAGAATAAAGCATAAACACAACTGAGAGCAGCAAATCAGCACCCTAATATATTTAATGCCTGTACTTAATCATGGATGCATTCACCAATCTTTGCTAATTAATTAATCAATCAGAGAATGCCACTGAAAATGTTTTGCAATCTTGAGATTGAAAAAAATATTATTAACATGAGAAAACTATCGTAGATATATATCTGTGTCCATAAATATCAGCAAGTCTCTGTTAGAATAAAAATATATAAAATACCTTGTAATGTTAATTCAATGTTCCAAGCAGATTAAAATAATGAAAATTCCTAATTCACTTCTGGAGCTATTAGATCTGCTTTTACATTTGGCCAAAGAGTAGTACATTGCTTAATGTTAAGACCTGTAGCAAGTGACAGTAACAATAGACATGGTTTGCAATGTAGCCTTCTGTGGTGGAGAGCTTGTTGAATAATTAGGATGAGGATAAAGAGGAAATGGGTAGAGAGTGTACTAGTGGTAGGCGTTGAAGTGTGATGGTACTGCATGTTCTTTTGAGCAGATAGCTGCTGTAGCACATTTAATTGGTTACCATGGTTTCCCTTCCTGCAAATTCTATTGTTGTGATACTGAGGATGAATTGAAATAAGGTTCTGCAGCATGATTTAAAAAAAAAAAAAAAAAAGCAATAATATGAGCCATGATTATGAGTCATGTTTTCTTTATGTTTGGAGGTTTGGGCACATTGAAGATTATGTAGCACCAGGAAAGAATTCTTCAGGTGAAATGAATGTCAAAAATTAGCAATTTTTATTTTAGTCAACCAATTACATGTATTGTGCAAATTCATACATACATTCTCAATCCCTAAATTATGACATTTTTTAAAAAAACTAGTCACTGGCATTTTAAAGGAGACCTAATTGGTAGGCTATTAGAGCATAATGCTGCAAATGACCCTTTTCAGTTTCAGAGGATGACTGCTTTGGTAGCTGGATGCTGTTTATTTTCAGTGGGCTCTTTCGGGACACGTGTGTAGTGCTGTTCCAGAACATGTGTGGATTGCTGTGGAATTACTTACACATGTAGAATTCAACATCTGCAAAAGGCTTCTTGAATTCAGAGATTAAAACTGTTGATCTGCATTCTGCTGAAAAGCCTTGTTGTACATACTGGGACATGGGAGAGCAATTGGGGAAAGTAATTGTTTCAAATTACTTTCTACATGATAATAGCTGAATTATGTTTTTTGAATTATGAATGTATCAAAATCTGATCGTAGTTTGTCCTGCATCTACAGCTAATCTGTAAGTAGTCAGAAGGAGCCCAACAAAGCAGTAGCTAACTGAATCTCTTCACTTCACCATGGTAACAGTATTCTGACATCATGCTAGTTGGTAGGAAAAAATTATAAAGACCATTTTAAAGACTAAACTTTGCATATCTTTCTGTGTATTTTTTTTTACATGATTTGCAAATGTAGTGATTTGCAGTAGTAAGGGTTGAATTCAGCTTCTAGAATCCTTTCTAAAATATTCATACGATATTCCTTAGTTGCTAGCTGAAAAAAAAAAAAAAAACAGGGGAAAAGGTGGTAATTAATTCTGGAGCTTGGTTTTTTGCTTCAAGTAAAACAATTGGCCCTCTATTTAAATGATTTTCCATGTAAAAAGTTTGTTTCCCTACATAAAATTTCACACTAAATAATTGACTCTGTTAGTTTGTCAATAACCTGTAAGGTTCAGCTATCAGTAAACACCTAAGATGTCTGCTTATCATCTGCCTTATGTAAGTGCACCTGGGGACTACTGAAATGGCTTCACTTAAGTATATAGAGTAATAATAAATAGCTACTAACCTTAATGAGTAATTAACTGGCTACCTAGATCCTCCCACAGACTAGAATGCTTTTTTCCTTATGGTTCACGTCTTCTTGCTGTGTTCCTGTTCTCCTTCCCTCCTCTTCCCATCTGTTGTTGTTGTCAGCTCTGTTTTCTTTTGGCTAGAGTGTCTAATTTATCTTTAGCAATTCAGTTTACTGCAGTCTTTCTCCTGCTGGCGTTAAGTTCAGCACTTCTCAGAGGAATACTCTCTGCTTCAGCGTGTTGTGAACTTTTTTGGGAGAACTTGTCCGAGAGATGCCTGTGCTCAGTGTCCACAGCTCATGTTCATTTATGCCGTGTCCTTCACCCTGGCTGCAGCTCCTGCTGCACCACAAGGCTCTGCTGTGATCTGGTGAGCAGCAGAGGCACTGGGCTTGTGGTGAGGTACCGTAGTGGAGCTCAGAAGGTCTGGGCTCACTTCTTGGCTTCATATATGACTTGGCTTTAGGCCATGAAGTTCTGCAGGCCTTATTTCTCCATTAGAGAAGATGTTTTCTCTTCTCTATTGTCTCACATGCTTGTTCAGTACAAAAGTCTAGGATATCTTAAAAATGGCCTGGACACACTGGAAGTTGTACCCTATCTTTCAGACTACCCCCAGTCACAGCTCCTGAGCAGGAATCTGTGTTGGACTTTGCTGGTTTTATGCTGCATAATGTCTGCCTGGTTTAAAGCTTCTAGGCACTGTTGGAGTTGAAAGAATAGTTGAAAAAATCGAATCATAATGCAATTGATTGATAAACAAATTGTGTATGTAAATACATTGTGCTCTCCTCTCCTGTCAAAGCATATATATTTTTTCTGTCTTCTGCAAGTTTTACTGGAATGCCTCTTTTTCTCTACTGCTTTTAAAAAATGTGAGGTAGAAATCTATCTGCAAGTTAGTCCTTTTGATTAGCCTCTTATTTTGTATATTTTTGGAATACGTATTTAGAAATTTTTGTATTTAGAGAAACACCTTTATTCCTGTACTTCATTAGCTGTAGATACTGTGGGTGCTTTATAGACATGTTTTCAAGATAACACACAATAACCTTACATTGTTGTTTAATGTCATAATTGTTTTCATCAAAACATTTATTAATTATTCAAACACCAAAAGAACTGACACCAGTAATTGTTATCTGGCCCAGTTTTCCTTTTCCTTCTCCCTCCTTTATAGTTGGTGAAGCTCAGCTGAGTTGAGTATGGTTCCTCCTGATTTGATAGGTGCTAGAAAGAGAATCAAGCTAATTTTTTTCTTTTATATCTTGAGGTAAATGAGCTCTAACAGTTTCAGTAATAAATTGACATCTGCCCCATTTATTGCTGCATTGGATGAAATAAGAAATTGTATTCTAGAAAAACAGAATATAATAGTAAAAAAGCTATTAGTCTTCATTGATGAACTGTTAGTAGCCCCAAGAATTCTAACAATGCATGTTATGTATGCAGGAGCCATTTCATTTTATGTTATTATGCTTGTTTATTGTTAAGGAAGGCAGCTTTGAGGAAAAACCATTTAGAGAGCAGGATGAGTATACTGGTGAATCTCACTGTTTGCAAAGAAGTGATGAGTGAGTACTAGAAGATTTGAGGTAGAATACACTGAGAAAACAAGTTAAGTGAATAGCAAATTCTGTGATACCTTTAAGTAAATTAAGTTAACCTGTGTTGTAAGCTTTGAATTAGCAGTGGCTTAAGGCAAATCAGATTTGACAAAATGTCTGTGGAATAGAAATCTTACTGTGGGTTTTTTTTTTATCTAAGTGAATTTGGGTTTTCTTGAGACCCTGAACAACAACCTGCCATGTACCTTAGGAAAAAGCCAAACAAACAGGAACAACAGCAAAAACAATGTTGCTCCACTCTGTTCTCCAAAAACCTTTTCTGGACTTGCAAAGCTATTTTACAATAAGAACATTTCTTTGGGTTTTCACTTGATGTCTTCCACTCTGGGTTCCTTGATATACTGAATTAAAATATCCACATTGTTTTAGAAGGATGAATTAAAAGCAAGTTGCTTTTAGTGTCTTTAGCAAGTCTTTCTAGAGAAAGTCTAGAGAAGCAAAAGAGAAATACGACAGTCATGAGTAACTTTTGAACTAAAAGAGGGTTGATTTAGAGTTGATACAAAAGACATTTTTTTATGATGAGGGTGGTGAAACACTGAATCGGGTTGCCCAGAGAAGTGGCAGATGTTCCATCTCTGGGAAAATTCATTGGATGTGGCTCTGAGCATCCTGGTCTAGGTTAAGATGTCACTGCTTATGGCAGGGGGATTGGACTGGACAACCTTTAAAGGTGCCTTTCCAACCATTCTTTGTCTCTATGAACTTAAGCCCTTGTAGGAAAAGCTGCTCTAAGTGAGACAAAATGAACATGTTTGAGCATTATTCTGTGGCAGTTTTTTTCCATAGTACACAATTGCAGTGGAATTCCTGCTACATTTCTGATGTTGTTCCACTTCAAAATATACCAGAAAAATAATGTCATATATGACCTAAAATTAAAATGTTTTACATAGAGTAAAATTTGCATGCACATTTTGAAGTTTGCTGAGCAGACAGTGGTAGGGTTGATACCTTAATTTAGATGAATTGAAACCCAGTTCTATTTTAAAATAGTATGAAAGCTTTCTGTAGCACAAAGCCACATGGTAAAATTAACTCTTGAAGAACATTTATTAAACATTTTTTGTAAGTCTTATTTATGTATTAGGAAACTGTGAAAGTTAGTAACTTTGCTGCTAGTAACATTTCCAGATGATCTTTATTTAGGCAAGCTGGCATAGGTCTCCAAATATTGCTCTCATGTAAAGATACCAGGCTTTTAATACATTCCCGTGTGCATGTAGAATTCAAATGTGTCTTAACCACTAACCACAGTGAGTCTATTTCCAGGAAGCATGGGACTTTCATCAGGTAGAAAAGGCAGTAAAACAGTGCCCAAAACATTGGTATTGGTTCTGATTCAATCATCAAATCAATCCCAGCAATTTATATGAGGTTAAATGGAATTAGGCAAACAGGCACAGTACAAAAAAGAGGTAATGCATCTGTTCAAATGAAACAGATTATTTTCAATTGCTTGCCACTGATCAAGAAGAGTAACATTTACCTTAAGTATTAAATGGTCTTGCTGCATATTAATAGCATACCATAGTACTTGATTAGCTGACAAAAAAAATTGAAGATGGTGAAAATCAGCTGTTAATGGTAAAATAATATATTGAAGCAAAGGAATTATTTTCTAATTGTGTTAGATTTATTTGTGAAATGCTCTATTACAGGTACCAAGGGCTGATAACACTTTTTCTTCATTGTTTTCAGCAACTAGTGCCTGTTGCTGTTGCTCTAGAGCAGTTGTTTTGTCCCTGACAGTGTTTATGATCCACGGGGAAGTGCCACTGCTCTGGTCCTCCCTGCTGTTGGCATGCTATTTATGCAGTGTTGTTTTCCAGCTTGGACAAGAAAGTTTGGGCAGTGATGTCTTCAGCCTGAGTTGAGAGAGACTGCTGGGAAGCTGTTATCAGTGATGCCCTACAAGCTCTGAACCTTTTTGTTTGATTCAGGTTAGACAGAGGGAGGTGAAGGTTGGGTCTGCATTGGCAGGGGATAGACACATTGCAGTACCAGGTCTAAGATCTGTTTTCTCTTTGGAAAGATGCCATACTTTTTCCATGCTGAACTCAAGTATCATGCATTCAGCATGGGTGTTACCAGGTTTTAGGGATAACTTTACACTAAATTAATGTTCATCAAGCAACAGTCAGCTAGCCAGTACTGCCCTTCCAAATGGCTCTGGAAAACTATCCATAGTGACTGTACTCTGCCACCCTTCCCAGCCATATCAGCAATGACTTTTTGTCATTTGTAATGCATTTGATTGCATTTATACATATTGTGTTCTTCTAAAATACTGCTCAGGTTTTGAAAACTATGTTATTTTTCAGGCAGGTGTTCTGGGAAGTTGGCAAGTTCCGCAGTTCCCTGGCCATCGTCAGAAATGTTGTTGCCAGTGATGTTAAAAAAAAAAAAAAATTAGCTGCTCTCAGGAGCTGGAAAGCTTCAGGGATAATTGTGTAGAAGAGGTTTTGGCTGCATGCAAGGCTTGTCTTTCTTTGACAAGGAAATGGGCCAAAAGAGGATCTATGGAATAATTTGTTTTCACTCCCAAGAACACAGCATGATTAAGAGACATTCGTGATTGCAAGATTCCTTATATTCCTGTGGCTTTTTATGGAGTGTCAAGACTCTAGTCATAAGTGTTGGTTGAGAGTTTGCAGAAAATACAACTGAAATTCTGGCACCTAATTTTAAGAAAGACTTCTGCCTTCTGGCTGCAAAGCACATTGAGACTCTTTCTCCAAGGGAAGATTAAGTCCAAGTGACCTTTAGGCTCAGTCTTAAGTTTTCCTAGTTCAGTGTATGAAGTTGCTTGAAACTAAGGAGGACACGAGAAGTCCTGAGGGATATTAATTTGTCATTTGATTGCAGCTATGCATTCTAAACAATGCCTATGTCTAGAAATTCTTCTCATCATAAAATAGCCTGTGAAAGTGGTGATAGGCTACTGTACAATTCTGTATGTGGACTATAAAATTAATCCTCTCAGATGGTAAGAGAGTGTATCTGTGCTCTCAAGCCTTCCCTTCTTCCTTTTGTTTCTTTACTGAATGCTGCATACAGGTAGGTGGCTGATTCTGAGGCCTCTCTCTCATGGTATGATACCTAATTCAACTCCTCAGTCCTTTATTATCCTTTATTACCAGCCACATTTGCTCTACTGTTTAATACATTTTCCCACATTATCTACTCTACCCCACTGGCAACCAAAGGAACTAGACAGTGATTGCTTTTCAGACAACTTGGAATATAAAAAGTCTTTTATCTGTAGTCCTGCTGCTTGCAAACAGATGTACAGTGGACACAATGAGATTGTTTGACATGTCAGAGGTCTAATTCTTTTTCTTGGAAAAACATCTGATGTTCCCCTGTATAAACCAGAAGAGAACATACTTTATCTGTGTCCCACTTTCTACTTATTAAACAAAAACCAGCTGGTACTAGTACTTGCCTCTAGGAGGAGAGCATCAGGAAGTTGAAATATCAAATCTTGGCTCAATTTAGTTGCCACGGTGATGTATAATTAACTAGGCTGCAGGAATGTTACAGAAAGTAAACATAAGGAAATAGTCTTGCTAGTGGAAAAATTTAAGCCATAGTTTTAAGTAAGATTGAAGATTAAGTCTTTATTAATAATTTTCAATTGAACATGTATGTTTTTTTTAATATTGTAATTTGATAAGAATAGTGTCATTATGTGGTCAGGAAAAAATTTAAATTAACTTGAAAGAACTAAAACCGGATTTTGAGACACATTATTGACAGTACAGTCTTTGTAAAAGGCCAGTGTTTCATTGATTTGTGAAGATTTTGGGGGTTTATTGCCTTATTACTAGTAGGATTCTATTTGAAAACCAGTACCTTTCTCCATAACATATCCAATTAGAAAAGAATAGAGAAAAATTGATTTAGAACAAATGGGAAATTAGATAAAGGCAAACCATTCATCTCTTGGAAACTCTATTCCTTATAGTATCTCTCAATGACACACTTCATGTCTGAACAGATTTACAGCATAGGGGCTGCTCAGTAAAACATGCCTGGGGTAGAAGGATGCACCTTCTGACCCAGAGGGAAAGAAAACTAACCTTTTAAGAAGTTCTGTCTCTTTTCTGCATTTGGTCATCTTGTTCTTCAGAACAGGACTTCAGAACCAGACAAGACTGGTTTTAGATTTTGAGGGATGTTGCTAAAATCAAAACACTGTGTGTACTTAGTAATAGGCCTTGTGCTTTTCTGTGCCTTATCCTCTCTTGATAAAATTAGTGCAATACTTTTTCTTCTCGAAAACTAAGAGCAATAAGTGACCTCTAGCTTGCCTGAAACTCTGCTTTAAGTAATCAGAGCAGATGTTACTGATTAGAGCAGCAGTTCACCTGCATCTCTTAATATAAGTAATTCTAATGTATATGTCATTTAAGGACCATTATTCTTCACCTTCGAACTTACTTGGTTCTCCTGATGAAGTGAGAACCGTCAAGGTGCTTGTGTGTGTTCAATGACTTGAGCAGATGACAGTAAAGGTTGCTCACTTTGGCACTGCAAAGTGCTGAGCACTCTTGGCTCATGTGGGCTTCTCTGACAGTCAAGGATGTATAAAGAGGACGTCTTGTGGTCAAAGTTTGTTTGCCATACACTGTGTTGAGTATAAAGGTGCCCTGAAGAGTAAGTCTGAATACATCTACCCCTTCTGCTATAACTTAGGACATTATCTTTCTACTTTCTGAATGACTTGTATTCACTCAGAACTGCATCTTGTGATGAAATTAGCATTGGGTAAAGACATATTTCTTTCTGTCATTTTGTAATTTCTCATGTTTGATTCAATGAACTTTTAGTTTGTATGGCATAAAAATATGCATGGAAGTACCAGTTAACCTGCAGGAAAATGCCCACATAGTTCCTACACTGTGTCCCCTTTCCTTACTGAGCAGGATGCAGATTCCATTTACATTTGAGTGTTTTGCAGAAATAGCAGCTTCTGGAGTTGCAGTCACTGTCAGAACTATTGACAGGGCGATGGGAAGGTTTCGCATTTTGATGTAGAGAAAAAATACAGATTCCAGAACCATGTATTTTTTGTCCATATTTGCAAGAAGAATGTAGTATTTCACCTGAGGCAAGGTCTAAAATTATGCTTTCCCCTGTTTGGGGAGGCCCTGCTGAGAAGAGGAGCCACTTCAGCAAAGTATCATTATTTACTGTGTTCCTTAACGTCTCCAATGAAGCCTTTGATTGTAAAGTGAAACCAATCCATCCTTTCAAATTTAGTTCTTAAAACTTATTTGGCACATCTGACCTCATAAGGGGGCTCAATACCCTCACTGCTGTCTGACCACAGAACTACACTGGAGTGAGCTGTGAAAGCAGCTTCTTTCCTCCATCTTCTCCGCAGGAAATGTTGCCAAGTGCAAACACTAGTATGTTTTCACATGTTTAGACTGCTTTGAGGCAGAAAATGGTTGCAGATTCTAAGTGCAGTTTTTAAAAATATGCTGCTGTTCAAGTAAATTCAGCATTCTTATGGTTGCTAAGAGCCTCTATCAAAATGCTGTTCCATCCTGATGCAGAATGGCTGGTGTTGGATAGCTTTCGTGTTATATATCCTGTATATTACAAAGATTTGCTGGAAGCTTGGGACTTAACAAGCATAACACAGAAGGACTTTTGTACAAAGCTTGAAGAGTTAGTCCTGGGCCTTTGGCCAGGAATAAAGAATGCTTGCCCTTGTGCCATTTTGTCCTGTGCTGCTCCGGTTCTGGCAGCAGTTCTGCTTCAGTGTAATTGTTGGCACTGGAGCTCAGCTGAACCTTGAATGGCCTCTTCCTGCAAGCAAGCAGGGGAGCAGAGGTCCGAGACGGCATCAAAACTGCGTATTGATCGGCTGTAATAGAGGACTCTGTTATGGGAACTCTTCATATCAGGGCCAAGCAAATTGACTGCAGTGATAAAGTAGCGAAGCACTAAAAAAAGCCATAACGAGTGTGAAGTAATTTTTCAGTTTTTCCATAGATAATGGAAAGGCTAAGAGAATACCAGAACAAACAGCTCCTTCTGGGACAGTAACTGTTTTGGCTATCTATCTGCAGTTGTTGTTGATCTCTCCTTCCTATCTGTGCTAAGTAGTAATTCCCCAGCTCGGCTGAACCAGACACAGAGCATAGTCACAGCTTTAAGTGATAAAGTGTTTTTAATTGTTTGCAAAGGCTTGCTTACTCTTATTTCTTCTGCTTACTGTTCTTTAAAAAAAACAACTTTCCCATTTCATTGAGGCAGATTTGGAAGTCAAACCAGAAACTTCAGACTCTACTACGATGGAAAACACTTTGTTGGGGAGAAACGTTTTGAGTCCATCCATGACCTGGTGACAGATGGATTGATTACTCTTTATATTGAAACGAAGGCAGCTGAATACATTTCCAAGATGACAATTAATCCAATTTATGAACACATAGGATATACAACCTTAAACAGAGAGCCAGCACACAAAAAGCATATGCCAACCCTGAGAGATGAACATGATGGCAAAGAGTCTACAGGAGAGGATGAGGTAGCAGAAAAGAGGGTAAGCAATTGTTAACCCACACTTTTTTTTCTGTTAGACTTTTAATTTTGTACTTTTAACCTTTCCCCTCTACTATAAGTACTAAAGGTCTCTGCAGCTATTTAGTCTACATAGTTATTTCCAGTGTTACATTAACAGTAATATTTTAAATGGTTATAGAATTTTGTAATGGCAATTTTTGCATATTGCAAATTTTGATGATTTGGAGGTTAGTTATTTGTCATTGTGATTCTTCAGGTGTTTTTATAGTTATGGATGTTACCATTAAGCCACTCCTTGATTTCAAATGGGCAAAGAATATTTAATCTTAAAATTGTTTACAGTATATGCGACAATTGCATTTTATTTCTTAATATATTCAGATTTCCCCAAACAAATGCATTCCATAACCTATTCAGCAGTCTGCATATAATGACAGTAAAGTTGTCCACATTATAAATAAGACTGTTCATTAAGTTGATAAATGTTAAAACATTTCACTTGGCTAGGTTCAGCCTGTCAGAAGCTGACAGAGATATTTTTGGCCTCAGCTAGACTTACAAAGAGGGATTGCTCTCTTCAGAGAGTTGCAGTATCAGCTGAGAAGTAATTGCATCCTGGATTATAAAAGAAAAACGAAGAAGAAAGAAATCTTAGAACCAGTGAACATAAAAATATTAAGGAAGGTTGGGAATGTACTGGGCAGACAAAGCAGCTGCCTGAAATTTCATTTGTGTTTCAGAGACTAAACATAAAAGGAAACCATAATGTAAATTCCATTGTGTTAAATGAAATACTTTGTTTATTGAAAATCTGACAAATGAAAATAGTTTTTAAAGTTATTTTTACATGCCTGTAGGTGTTAATGCATGTATAATAGTCTGATATGTTTCCCTATTTCACAAACTTCAGAATTATATACATTAGGCCTATCTAATATGCTTATAGTGTGTAGAAGAAATGCTAACCTTAGTTGGGATCTTTTGTCTCTGCAATCAGAAATATGTGATTTTAGTTTTTGTGGATGTGGAGGAAAGGTCTGACTGACAATTTCCGACATACATGGCTATTACAGTGAAACTAAGCTCCATACAGAGTCCACAGAGAGAGAAGCTCATAGCTTTGGTCCTTCAAATCCTCCTTCAGCAGAATCTGTCATTCTGCACTGAATTTGCTGAGATGAAGCACCCAACTTAGCTTAAAGTATGAATCTTCACTGTTATCAGATCATTTTGACAAAAGAAATACTGCTGGGATATTGAAGCTAGCTGACCACATTTAATATCCAATTTCTCGCCTGTTAGGTAGCAGAAGTAGAGGGGTGAGTTATCACTTACAGTTCCTGACAGCTGCTGCTTCCAGCGTGCTGTTTCAAAAGGATTTTTTTTGCATATTATCGTGGACAGTTTATTATAATGCAAAGCCTGGGTAAAAATCTTCTCTAAGTCTTCTGGAAGTTACCACTTTGGGTTTCCTTGGTAAAAGTAACTTTTCCTGTATTTAGAAACTTTCAAGTGACAGCAGAACTCTGTTACATGTTTTAGATTGATGAAACAGTGTTCATAGTAAAGGGATTTCAATGATTAGTGTTGAAGAATGCTGTTTTTTCCATAGATTACATTGTGTTATGTCACTCACCAACAAGGTATACATACTGTTTTGAAACATTTTTCATTAAATAGCTCAAGGACCATTGAATGTATCTGAAAGATTGAAATTTTATGTGAAAAACCTTTAGACAGGTTAGACACATAATCTCAGCATCCCACTCCCTTCATCTGGAACTTAAAAAGTGCCTAAAGGGGCTTCAGCCACAAAACAGTCAACAGCAGTGGTGTTTTCAGTCCTGAAGCCCAGGTTTTAATACTCTTCTTTATTTTGTCTTGGAACTATATTGATGTGAACACACTGAGGCACACAGACATCACAGGATAATTAAATGTGGAGATTTCAATTTACTTTTTGAGTCATTGTCCAGTTGGGATTGTTACCTGTGGCTGCATGGAGACAGTACAGTGTGATCTTTCTCACCATGGAGTGGCACAGAGGTGGCATCTTGGCTGTCTTTGCACCTCTCAAGGTTTTGGTGGGAAGATGGCACAGATTTTCCTGCATGTCACTTCTCCCAGCAAATCACCAAGGAGAGCAAGGCATTCAGCCCTATGACCAACACCTGATTCCACTAGCAACCTCAGCATTTGGAACAGGCAGCTGTTTATAAATAGGTCAAGTAGTTTTTCTTTTTTTTTCGTGGCAGGGGTGGCAGGTTGATTCCTGTTGTCCAATATGAAGAGAATATCATTGAATTGCAATGAACCAAAGAAAATTCTCCAGAGTTCAACACAAAAAAACCCCATTGTCTTATGATCCCAGCAGCAAGATCTGTGTGCCCATTAACCCCATGGTGAGGATGAAAATTTCCTCAGTGTGCAGCATCTAGCAATTAATGCATCTTTATCAGTTTTGTAATGTAGTCACACAGCTTCTCCCTGCACTGTATGCTTCTTCCTCTGTAAAGAGAGAAAGAAGTCTGGGTCTTTAACGTGATCATCTGATCATTCTGAGCCAAAATATGTTCCCAGATTTGCAGGCTCTGAGGCTGTTCAGATACAATCTAAATTTGTGCCTGTGACTGTTGCCCAGTCATGTGTGGGTGGTGTATGGAATATAAGTCCTTCAGAAGAAGGAAAGAAGAGACACAAAAACACAGTCAGAGCCTGTGGAACAGCTGGTGGGAATGGAGTCTCACTTTCTGCCATGGAAACTGGGCAGCTAGAGAATGCACCCCAAGCTTGAGAATGCAATATTAAAGGGCACTCACCCAGTCTTCAGTTTGGTGTGGTGCAGGAACAGGAAATGCTGCATTTTGTGTTAGATGCCTCCCAGCAGGCACTTGTAATACTTTATTTGTTCCCTGCTCTTTCTGTAATTAATGTATGGTAGAAGAATTCAGTATGTGTTGGGTGACACTTTTCATTTACAATATATTAAAAAGGAGCCCTAGTAAAGGGGAAAGATTGAAAGACTGAAAGAGATGAAAAGTCAAAACTTATGCAATCATTAGATAAGAGTTGTAAGACACAAATTGCAATACTCCTGAGTTGTGCAAGACACCATACTGTGACATGATTTAAGATGCAATTTTTGATGGGAAGATATAATCCACTACACAGCATGTGCTTCACTGATAATGAGAAAGAATATAGCTGCATACCATGTACAAGTGTACATTAAAAATTTGAATTCCTGGTTAGTGATTTAATGTTTTTCCTAACCTATGAAGGAATTACTAATTAGTCAAGACATAACTGGAGGAGAGGCTGAAAACAGGAGAGTGCTTGTCCTTCTCGAATGTCCCAAAGAGACATTTTAGCTGTTGCACTGAAAAGGTGATGCTGGTTCCCAAAACAGTCTGCAAATTGTTTAGAACTCAGTTGTGAGGCCATCATGGTCTGTGTGTTGAGAGAGGGCTAAGAATGATTTAAAAGAGGGTTTCCCACATAGATTCAATCTGTATGACCTAGTGTGGAAGTGGAAATAATAGCCAGTATCATAAGATTTAGTATTCCTCCTGTGCTTTGAATACTGATGGGTATTCTCTACATTCTCTACTCTCAAAGGCAATTATGGCCCTAGAGCAGATTACTTGATTCAGTTAAACACCTTATAAAAATGATAGCGCTCAGAAATTAGTAAATATCTAGAAATATATATCAAAGTCCTTCTTTAAAGCCTTGCAAAAAATTCTTTTTTCCTTTTGACATGTTTTTGATTTCTTTATAATATGTATAATGTGTAAGAAGTTGTATGCATGATTGATTCAAGATTTAATATTTGTTATGAAAAAATGAAATCATTAGTTATGAGTTATCCTGTCTTTCAAAATGAAATGCTGGGGTAAATGTTAGGATAGCAGCTGAATCACATCTATTCATGTTTACTTTGGTAATATGTGCTATTTCTTCAAGAAACTTCAGTGGCAGCGAATCAATTAAAGACCCCTTCTAGACTGTACTACATTCCATTCAATTCCTATAGATGGAAAGAATTGAGAGAAGGTTTGTGGCAGCAGTCACCCAACAAAAGCAATCTTCTTTTCCTGTTTTCAATTACCTTAGTTGGTGATACCATTTTTTCCTCTGTAGTGAAGAAGGCTGATTTTCTGCAACTCTCCGCAAGGAGATCTGAAAATGTAGATCTGTATAATTTTAGTAGGAAACATGCTTTTATACCGGCCTCCAAAGATAATCCAGATCACAAAGTTAAGTGTGATCTGTGTACATTTCTAATAAATTCATAACAGACTCCACATACAAAATCAAGACTGATACTTTCAGGTGTTTGCAGAGGGACCAGTCTCACTTTCCAACATTAAACTAACACTTCTATTTTCATTATTGACTCTACTGTTTTTCTACTTTTGGTCTCAGTCAAATCTGCTTAAACCTTTCCTTCACCACAGCTTATTTTATCTCCAGGGACAGCACACGAGAGGCTGTAGCCGAGGAAGTTGCCATAGCTGCCATAGAAGTACAGGCACCCTTATCGAGGTCTGTGATAGAGGAAGACAGCTTTGAATGGCACTGGTTGGTGCCCAGTAATGCCAATTCTGGAACTGATAGGTGCTAAAAAACCCTGGACTTAATAATCAGGGAGCAAAGTGTGCTTTGAGAGCTGAAGCAATCTTCATGCTGGAAGTTGTTTGAAATATTTCCATTAACTTGAATTAACTTCAAAGATGAGTGTATAATGTACACAACATCTAAACAAGCCATAGCTGTAACAAGGGTAATGATGAAGCAATAATGTTTTTAGAAGTGCAGCTAATGAATGTTTACCTTAAAGTACATTTAAAGATGCAGGATACTGAGCACTGAAGAATCCCATGGGTTAACTGGAGGAGATTGTCAACTCCTTTCTCACAAATGTTCCTTTCCAGTCCCTGCGCGGGTGTCCATGACAATCACTCTGTAACTTTAATGTAATTTATAAATAAAACATAACTCTGTGGAAGGCAGAAACTTCTATTTATTTCTTCTGGGTTTAGCCCATCTTTCAGCAGAGACTTCAAAGCACAGACAATTTTGTCAATTCCAAGAAAGTTCTTAGCAAGATGAAAGACAAGCCTACTTTTTAGGTAGCTGCTCTAGCATATCAGCAACATCATGCTCAGAGGAGATTGCCCCAGCCTCAGTCTTCTTCATCTTTCCTTTCTGTGCATTAGCATTTATGTTGGTGGGGAACCAGTGTCATGTGTGGTATTATATATGGCACATACAGTCCAAACTAAGACTGCAAATGATTATGATGCATTCTTACAAACATATATGGTTTTAACTTAACCCTGTGTTTTTTAATACCCAGGAAAGAAGAGTTAAGTGCACATGTTGCCCAGTGTACAGACATCAGCACAAAGAAAATTATTTTGTCCAAACTGCAGAGTGCTTTTTCTACTTATAATCACCAAGAGTAATTCAAGCCCTTATTTGTGTTCATTATGGCAGTAAAATTGATTCACTAAAAAAGCTCGTATAAACTGATTTGGTTTTAAGTTTGAGAGCTTCCAAATGAAGCATGCACTTTGCTAATTTAAACCCCAGGTCACATACAGAATATCGAGTATCTTATCAGTATCTCATGCTTATAAAAGATAAACTAGGAAGCAAAACTTGTTTTTAACTGGACCTCCAGTGTTAAACACTGTCCCATAGTTCTCCTGTTTCTCCCAGGACAAATTCTTTCTTTTTCTGTTGGTGGCAGCTCTGGTTCGCGCCCAGCCGTGCTCAGTTAATTCCTGCAGGTTACAAATGGCCTCCTGGCTGATTCCAGTGAGCCCTGCAGGACTTGCCTGCCTGCCTCTGTGTGTGTGTCTGCACCCCCAGAGCACATTAATGTAATGCTTACACCATAATGTGGGGAATTAACATGAAGTAAAAGCTGTGTGCTCGTGTTAGTAGCCCAATTGCATGTTGCTGATCCAGTATTACAAGGGCCAGAACAAATAAGGCTCCACAGCCTGCAGACAGTGAGGAGTGCCTTGGGTCAGCCTGCATTTCAAGCAGACACTGCACCTCCCGTTGCTATGCTACTCCTGTAGAGGTGTTCCCTGTGTTCTGAAAGTAAACACAGTTGAGGATCAGCATCCTGCTTCAGCCTTTTGTCATGGGTACAAGTCTCTTCACTGCTTGCTGAGATGACCTTTCAAGTTCCTTTCTGCTTTTTCAGTGAAGTGTGGCTCTTTTATGATCTGACATGTGAGATGTGTACACAAAGATACAGTCTTCAGAAAGTTTGGTGTCAAATTATACTGAGACAGGCAGCTGCCATGTGAAATTGAGTGTGGCTAGTCTTTCAGACTCACACATCAGACCCTCAGCAGAAGTGTGGTGAGTAATTACCCTCAGCATATGCCCTGTGCCTGATTGAGCCTTTGTAAGATGAATAGTGTGCAGAACTGTTAAAAAGGCTGTAAAGCAGTACAGTTGCTGTGCAATTAATTCTGAAGTATAATGCTTGTGTTGTTACTGATAAAATGAAACCATTAGCAGTGACTAAGCTGTTACTCTTTTCCTGTGTTTCTCGGTGTTGTGAGGTCAGTCAGTGTGAAGCCCTCACCGCAGTTCTTTTCATGGTTTCTAATGCTTGGTAGTTTGGATCTGGCTATGTTTTTAATGCCCTTCAAAAAGTATTGTATAGCCCTAGCCTCTCTTACATGTACTGATAGAAATTTCTTTGTTTTGTAACTGGGATAGGCTAGTACAAGAAGACACACACAGGGAGGGAGGGAGGACTCTCCCTTTGCTCTTGAAGAGCCAAAGAGAATCACTTTCTTTGGGCACTCTTCAGGGTGAGAACGAGTTTTCCCACCCTAGTGGACCTTAGTAGTTGGGACATAGACATACAGGGGTCCAGCTCAACTCGGGATGAGCAATGGAGAGCTGTTGTGACTTCTGTCCTAGCGTGCTGTAGGAGTCTGCTGCTGACCTTCCCTAAGGGCCTTACACTTGAGGCTTCCAAAAAGGCCACCTAGAGGTACAGTGGGGAAGCCACATAGACACATATAAGTAAATTACAATCTTCTTTCCCCTATTTTTGAAAAACCCCTGTAACTATCCTTGACTTTTTATGCCTTCTCACAACTGAATAATCCATGCAGTGGCCAGAGAAGGGAAAAGGTGAGTCTCTCTGAGAGCAGCCTCTAAAGCAGGTGTGTGGCTCTGATTTATTGCTTGTGCAAAGGGCTTTCTGCATGGTGAGGGACTGCAGTGGGTTGCTGGCTGGTGGCCCCCTCGTTTGTTGTTCTCATTCCTTGGCTGTGTGAGTTTGGGGTCTTTTTTTTTTAACTCCTCCTCCCATCTGGCATCTCCTAATTATTTTCTATTACTAATCACTTCTACAGGAAACAGACTGGACTGTTGAATTAAGAGCCCTATAAAAGGATAATTTTGTTATTTACAGGTTTCTTAGCTCACTTAAACTTTATAACGTGACACTGTATAGCTGGTGATAATCACCTTGGGCTATGATTGTGTCCAATCTCATAAACTGGGCAGGGTCAGGTCTGGTCATTCGTAGAACATGAGAGGCTCAAGGAGAAGCTGGGGCAGTACAGCTGGTAGCACCTTTGGTTGTGAACCAATATCTGAAATATCTTGCATTTTATGCCTTCTGCAGCTCTGTGCTAGGAGTCTGACTAACAGGGATTTTCTCCAGTGATCTCTCTCTTTATTCAGATAAACTCCTTTCTCTCCTTACTGTTTGTTCTGTGTGTGTCTAGATGGGAGCAGGGAAAGCATTTTACATGGGTCACTGTTTACATGCTTCCAAGTACAAATACATGTCTTTTGGCTTCTGTACAGAGATGGAAAAGATGTGGAGCTGTGGTGGTCTGATGTGTCACTCCCATCCAGTTAGAGAAGGCACATCTGCTCCACTAATAATTGCCCAGTCATAAGTGGTTACCAAATGCTTAAGACCCATGGTGAGTGAAATGCTTGCTTTAGAGGTGGTAGAAGAAAGAGAAGTAGTTAGGTATGCCTAAAACAAGTATTAGACTGTGAAAGAAAAGAAGAACAACATTTTTCCTGTGGTTAATGCCACAGAAGCTGATCTGTTCTGGTCCTTGTTACTTTCTTTTTAATTTTTCACAAGTAAAAATATATTTTCAGCTAAAACTTCTCATGCTTAATTTTAGTCTCTAGCTGAATGTTTTCTAACTGAATAAAGTAAGGAGAGCAGTTTTATCACTAAGCTCACCAAACTACTTGCTCCTATTATTTCAAACCTGTCACACTTGTCATCAGCAAAGACAGCAACTCTTGACAGTTTTGCAAGTCTTTCTTTGATCATTAACTTTTAGAACATTAAACTTTTCCATATTTAACCTTTCTTCTGCATGGCATCAGCAGTTAGAAACAGTGTTGCTTTTGGCATCTAGTGTTCCTACAGTCCTAATATTTCAGTAAGCTAAGAATCACCACACTGAAAATTCTGGTTCTCAGTTGTTGTGCTAATCTTCATCATGTTAGTATTGATATTCCACAATTTAAACTTCCATACAATTTCCAAAATAAGTAAAGGATGATGTGTTTCTAATAGTGAAGTTCATATTATAATGCACTTTGATTATATTGCTGTGTAGTGGAGATTATTATTGCATTTTCTTAGAGCTTAAACAGTTAGAAATAAGTTGCCTAAGGAACCTTAGAGCTAGTATCACAGAGTATAGTATCTTCTATTAAGCCTTAGTCATATGTGTATGTTATTTACTAATTTTTTTCATGTTTTCCAATTTGTGAATTAGATTAGTAGCACTTAAAGGAAAGCAGCTTTTACCCTTTTTGAGAGGGGGTTGGAGGAATTCTGTGAAAATATGAAAAGACTCTGTTCCCAATTTCCATTTTGCATGTAATGGTGAAACATTTTTAAAGTTCTATGCTTTATATCATGTGTCAAATAGTTTATTGGTAGAAGATTTCTGATGATTTTACATTGCTGAAAAAGTCTTGTAGCCATTTCCCAAAGTTAATATGATAGTGAATTACATTTGCATTCAGGCATTTCTGTGAATTGGATGATGATTAGAGTAGCAGTATGTTTAATGGAAATGCACAAAAATTGCAGAAAGTATCCTGTGTTATGTTTCACAGAATTTCAAGTGCTCAATCTCTTAAGTGACAGCTTCTCATTTCCTCCAGCTTCCATCCCAATCCTTGCTAGTATTGGTCACAGCTGGTGCCTGGGAGCTTCCCATCACCTCTGCCACACTGCAGTTCTCCAGGCAGACTCCCTGCTCATTAAGCTGATCGTGCTGAGAGCTTCCTGGACAATTTTTATGGACCTGATGGGTTAATTCTCTTGGGCTGTTTTTATTGTTGAAAATTCACACAACTTCAGCGTTAGAAATCTTATAAGCAGTGTAATTTTTAAAGTGCTAGTTGATGGTGGCAGTACAAATGAAAAATTGCCCTGCGAGGTCAGATGAAAAGCATGCTAAGAAAGAAAGAAGTTGTGCTGGCTTAACATTTTGTTTATTTCCAATGAATTTAAGTAATGCAAATATACCCTAAACTTAGTCTTGTAGCTTTTATATTACCTGTATTCAAAATAAAAGCTGTTGGTCAAAGACCACATGCATCTGAAATCCCAGGTGTAGACTGGGACCTGGGACTAGTGTATTTCAACTGAAAAGAGACATCAACTAAACATTATGTTGTAAGAAACCACAGACTTGCTGGGGGGGAAAAATAAAAATCCCTAGAGTCTCTCCTGTGTAACAGAAGTTGTATGATCTGTCCACATGCCAGTGCTTCTCCCTTGAAAGGTAAATATTCTGTATAACCAAGATTTATGATGGGGGGTTACATTGCCAGCCCCATTTTTAATTCAGAATCATTCCGTTTTCAAATCAAGTGGTTATTTAAATTTGTTTCAAAGATGCTGTGTTTGACCATTTGAGATGATGATTTCTTGAGTGCCTGTCTCAAAAATTTTTAACAGTCATAGCTTTCTGTAGGGAAATGGGATGTTTACTGCCCTTATAGGAAAAATTTTCCTGACAGAAGCATTTTAAAATGTTAATTAGGAAACTTAGAGGGAATAAATAGGAAAGATAAACCATATATGTAAAAGGAGAGAGGAGAAAATTGGAACACTGGTCACAGAAGTGAAATAAGCCTTTTCTGAGAATGTGATCAGGGATTATGGGTGGAAATAAACTGATAATTTGTTAATAATTGATAATGTGACTTTGGGAGCGGATTAATTCTGCTGCCAATTCCACTCTGGTTTCATTCATTGCAGGTTTCAAAGCAGTCTTGATTTAAATAGAGATTTATGCAAGGAAGTGGGAGTCCACATGATACTCATTTGAAGGATGATCAGCCCATTTGATTTTTCAAGCGTGCCTAATTGCACTGTATAAAATGAACAGACCCTGACCCACTGGTGCAACTATGCCCATGGACCTACAAAACTGGTAATCAGGGTCCCTGAGGAGTGTTGGGGAGCACTGGGGGTTACCCCATTGTTTAATTTTTCTGCAGTGAGGTGGTCCGTAAGCAGGTTTTCACCATCATAAATTTTGCAAGCACATTGCATATAGCCATTTGACAACTCTAGTATTCCTTCAGGTTAAACATTGTTTTCACCTTGACTCATCGGTTCAAATCAAATGGTAATTCAGGAAGGATTAGGAGACTTTGCATTCTTACTCTTCTTTATGCTAAATAAGTATGATTATGGACTGAAAGTATGATTAAGAAAGAAACTGTGACAGCACATGTACCATAGCAACATAGCTTATTCAGGAAGAAATGGATGGATTCAAAATAGACACTGTGCCAAAGGAGCAGGTGTAGTCTGAAATACAAAGAGTGTTTAGAAATTAATGAGCTGCAGTTTTCAATTATAACATACATTGAATTAGTCTAAATTGAATTACCATGTAGAACAAAAGAAGGCTAGTATTAGATACATTAGACTGCCAGTCAAGACTAATGTGAAATGAGTATAATACATTAGGTAAGAAAATATTGATGAGACATAAAAAGAAATTTCCATACCATTTGCTTGTGTTATACCAGTAGCCAAAACTCCTATTCCACAAGGAAAAAATTAAAAAACACCTAATAAATGTATGAGTAGAAAGACCGTGTGGATTACACGATTTTCGTTATCCCTAAGTGTATACATTTTCAGTTACAAAAAGATAACAGAGGTTGATTATAGATTTATTTTATCTGTAAGATTCTGAAATTGATATTATAAAGGAAGTGTAACATTTATTTCCTCATCAAAGGGTATGGTTAAACTTCCCTTTTATTTTTATCTTTCATTTTATTTGAGGAAATCCTTATAACAGTATGGGTCAGATGAGGAATAAAACCACCAGTCCCTTGTGGTTTCAAACGATTAGTCTTAATAGCCTGTTTTTTCTTACAATAATTTAGTATATCAGTAATGAAGAGCATTTGCCAAAAGAGGAGCATTCATGCAGCTGCCAATTTGCATTACATTTTAACTGCTATCACTCCTATAGAGCACATGGCTTTTATAAATTGCTTTTAAGGTCTTTTTGGAGTACAGTCTGCCTTGACATGTCATGAGTCAAGAGGCTTTTGCTGGAGTGACCCTTCACTGCAATGAATGTCAGCTGAGCTTTGGTCACAGCAGCACAGCTCTCTGCAGACCAGCAGGGAGACATATCCCAGACAAAGGGATGGGGAGAAAATGCAGTGCTCTCAGCTGAAATAGGAAATGCTGACTCAATGAGAGGAAGATGGAGAAGCTGCTGAGGAACAGTCTCTGTGTTGCTGACCAGGATGAGTGTTGCTCCCCTAGGCAGAGCTCCTTGTTTCATCAGCTCCTTTTGCTAAAGGCCTTGTAGCTGCAAGACACATCTCTCTGGCTCCAGTTTAGCAATGTGTCATGGTGTAATAATTAACTTCCGCTATGTGAGTAGTCCTCCCAGTCTCTCTGCTCCTGCCTTGCCCAGGGAGAGGAGTACCTGACCAAGGCATATGCTTTAACTCACTGTTTAGCATGCCACCTCCATTGTCCAGGGTCCTGGCAGGAGAGGAGGAAGATAGGATGGACCAAAACCAAAACTATGAAGGATGGAGGGTAGATGGGAAGGACAGAAAGCAAAATTATAAAGGACAGTCTTTGGAGGATTTACTGGAGACAAATTCCAGTGTTTAATGATGCATCTCTTCTTTTTCACAAATCGTCTTGAATGGTTTGCCTGCGGAACAGTGATGTTGCCAGGCTCCTGAGGCAGGGTACTTTCTGTCCTCTACCAGTTCTTGGTCTCCTTCTGTACTTTTCCAGATTTGGTTGGGGTTGGCCCCCTTTTAATGCAGTTTGTTTTCAGGCAGAAGAATGGGACTGTGGTATGGAGCTACTACAAAGCAAGGTGACAGTTTCTGAGGCTGATGCCTCAGCTTGAACTCATATTCATGGGAACTTCTTTCCTCACCACAGTCAGAGTTAGGAGATGGAGATCATTTCTTAGCTAAATGGGTAGCTTTTATCATGCTGTTTGATTGGCATCTCCTGCCTCAGTGTCACACAGCTTGGTGGCAGCTCTCCTTTTGTCAAGCAGTCACATCCTGCCTCTTGCAAGCAGGCTGGTAGTCTCTGTCTTTAGGGAAAGGGCTGGAGCAGTAGGTTATTTTAACACAGGCAGCTGGGGCCATAGGGACATCTAGCACTGGTGTCTGCAGGGAGGAGCCCTGTGGCTCCTGCTTGTCCTGGGTTGAGGGCAGGACTGCACTTCTTCATCCACAATGCAACTCTGTGAGGACACGTATCACTACTTAAGCTGCATAAAGGAACTTGTAGCTATAGCATATAAAACCCAGTGAGCCACCATTATTGATTGCAACATCACACCCCTACCTGTGCACACCCCTCCCACGTGCCCACATACACCCCTGCAGTGGGATTTGTACCTCTGCAGGGTGGAGGAAGCCCCTGGAATTACCTGTACATGGTGGGCCAGTTGCAGACCTCCCTGAAAGCCAAGTCACTTGATATTAGCAAAGTCCTCCAGAACCAGATCAAAAGCAGAACTTCTTCCTGAAGGTACTGAGAAAATTTTACTTTTGCTATGTCTAGATCCATAATTATATACCAAAATATATCCCCCCAACCCCCGCAAGGAAAAGAATGGGTTGTATTTGCCACTGAAAAGTGCCTTGCTTTTGTGCCACTATCCAGAAAAGTAAACGTTCATTGGTTTTGCCTTGCCAGTAACTGAAAGAGAGGAGTAGTCACATGGGTGCTTTTTGCTGGTGCACAGTTTAGAATTGTCATTCCAAAGGCCCATATCAGTAACTGCCAGGAGCAAATCTACAACCTGCCAGCCACTAGAAACAAAATAAACCAGATCCCCATCAGCTGCAGTGATCAGTAGGTTTTAGGAGTAAAGCTACAGAAAAACTTTTCTGTTGGCTTCCCTTAGGATCTCTCTGCTTTTTTATGAGTACGCTCTGCATGGTAAGCACACCACTGGGAACATATAGTCTTCCCAAATAATGCCTGTACACTTTAATTGTGTTGCACAATACAGTAGTGAAGGAACTCTCTTTTGATGCAGTAATTTCTAGCAGCAATATCAGGCAACACTTTTTTCCATAATTTTAACTTTGGATTTTATTATTTATTTATTTTATTTAACAGCCTTACTTTAAGTCAAGCCAACATTTTGGCTGAATTTGTTTAATTATATTTTCAATTAAACATTTTTTAAACCTTCCTTTAAAATTCTAGATATAAAATGTTCATTAGCAGCTATAAATTTAGAATATAAATAGCCATTTCTTTAGATTTTGCCATAAGTATTTCACTGGAGGGGGGTGGGGAAGGTCTGATTTAATTGGAAGTCAGTCCATTTGGAAAATTTTGTTATAAAAACCAGAACTTTTCTCAGGAGTAAGATTTCATCATTTAACCATGACTTAAACCCAACTCCCCTGTGGGTAACTGAAAGTAGGGCTCGGTGTTGCCTGAAGATTCCATTCTACCTGAGTACTGTGGGAGCCTGAAGGTGTCCATGTGCCAGGTAAATGTGGCTGCGTTGGAATGGCAGCAAGAGAAGTCCCTGGTGGCTGAAGATGTGTGATGGTCCTTCCCACCCACCTTCTGAGATGTCATCTTTCAGGCTGAACTTTTCTTTTAATAGCATTCCTACTCTCTGCTCACACCATGTGAGCAGAGGCTGTGCCTGGCATTAGCATTCTAAAAGTGAAGAAAAATCACTTACTGAATTATCACCACTTTTATCTAAAAAGTAAAATTTTGAGCTCCTCTTTCCCCTTCAGATTAATCCTATGAAAGATATGACTGGGAAAGTTATATTTAGGTTGGAACAAACTTCCACTAAGAGCAGCATTGAGGAAATTGGGCTCAGTTTCACAATCTGACTGATTAGCTTTTGAAAATCATGTACTGAGGCCATAAAATATGCTCATAAAGTGTTCATACAAGAAAGGATTTTCTGAGCATATGCATTTGGCTAAGTTAGCTATACAGTGAAACAGAATACTGCAAAATGTGCAGTGGCTCACTGTATAGAAAACCAAATGTCTTGTTTCTTAATACATGTACAATAGGGCATCATCTTTGATGTTTTTAAAAAATGCATGTAATATAACTGCTGGTTATTATTAAAATACAGGGAAGGGATCATATTATAGATAAATTCTGAAACAATAAAGGCATATTTAGTCATAACAACATGAAAATACCATTTGAGAATGAAAAGCATGCAGTGTACTGCACATGCATTCTGAAGAAAACATGATTATGTGTTTGAGAGTGGAGCCAGTTGCTCAGAAAACTAAACATTCCATTCTATTGGAAACGCACGTGGGCTTCAGGATCAACTGATCAACTCTAATCTGGTTATTCTAGGACCTGTGATCTTAACCTGACTTGAATTTTTCTGTTTTGGTTGGGGTTTGGTTTTGGGGGGCTTTTTTTCCTGAAGTAATTTCACTTCATTACTCAACAAATGGGAATGCATTGATTTCCCTTTTTAGAAAGATAATTTGTACGATGTCGACTGAACTGTGTGACTGGATTAAACTTACATAATGTGTCTTTCAGAGAGTGACTAATTGGAATTTACTGCAAGTCGCAGATGACTTTTAAATCAATTCTGTGAAGGCTTCATAATAAGACTTACTGATTGGGAGATTAGCAGCAGAAAATACGCATACATTATCCAGCTAACGCTGAGGGCAAATAGTGCTCCAGAGAACAGCTGTTTCTCCTGCACCCTGAAGGACTGCTCCAGGGAAAAGTAAGGAAAGTGGAGTCCCAGTAGGACCTAGACTGAACAACTCTTACAGCTGAGGTTTTACAACAAATGGGAACATTTGAAATAGCACATTACAGTCTTTTTTTCTTTTTTTTCCCCCCTTCAGTCCATATGTAAATTGTAGAACCTCTAAACAGATGTCGTAGTTTAAAGGCTGTTGTGTTGCTGGGTTTGGCTTTTTAGTGCTTAAATCACTAAAATGTACAGGACTGAGGCTGTTCTGGTTGCATGCTCTGCTGAGAAGTTGCTCAGCTGTTGCTTCCAGTCATTCCATTTTCAATTCACCTCAGTCCTGTGAAATCATGTCCTGAAATTAAATTTAAGAATGACAGCCTTGCAGTTTCCTTCCTCATGGAGTCTGCACAGCACATTCCTCCCTGCACATGCAGTTGTGATTGCAAATGTTTGTCACACACAAATACTGGGAAAAAAAAAAAAAAAAGAAAAAACTTAGGAAAGTGGAAAGGAAATTACTTTCCTCTCCAGATTTTTACTTCTTTGTCATCCAGTATGTAGCAGACAGTATCTTCAGGCAGAGCAAGTTACAAAGATAATTTGTTGGAAAATGAAAGGGCCCTGGAGAGGAAACTTTGCTGGTGGGTGGGAGTGCAGTAGCCACTGGTGAAGAGCAGGCATTGAATCAAAAGCCAGCCAAAGGTGTAAGAAGAGGAGCAGGACCTGCAGGCTACAGGCAAGAGAGACAGCACAGAGAGCCTGGAGCAGAAGAGTGTCTTGGGAGTGGATAGCTTCCTGCAGGATTTGAGTTAAGCCCCAGGTCCCTGACTTCACTTGTTTGCTCTCAAGGATGACTCATCTCTGCAGTGACTAGGGCTGCCTGAGGACAGCGGCTTGTTCTGCTTGTTCTCTCTTACTTTATTATCTCACATACTGAAAAGTTAAAGATCTGAACCTGCCTGATGACCCAAACTGTTGTCAGGAAAGTGTGTACAACAGAAATTTCATTATTCAGTTTGGTTTTCGAAATAAGGGATTTGGTGTGTGTAAAGGAAAGCATTATTTTGCAAAGCCAAACACCCAAAGTTAGGCAATGGCAGAAGAATGAGCGTACACATTATAAAATTGTGTCATCTAAAAGCAGTTGTATAAATTTTAATTTTTCAGTTGCTAGCTTTATGGCTTTAACTTTGTTTCAATCTCTGTTTCTGGTGTACACTACTGTAGAGCGTACAGCCCAGGAGAATGGCTGTAAGGGTGGGTGGTGAGCCCGGCACGCCTTTATTTGTAAACAGCAGAAAATGCTGTGCATTGAACAATGGGAAGCTGATTTATGTGAAACCAATAAGCAGTCTCTGTTAGAGTACTGTAACACAAAGCAGTGTTGAAATTAAAATTCATAATCGTATAACTACTTTCCAGGTTATAAAGCATTTTCATAATTACAGCCATGAGATAGGACCTTTCCCTGTTGGGTAGTTTTGCTTACCTTTTTATTGGCATTCTTAGATTTAATTTTCCAGGATCCAGAGATCTGTTTCTACTAGCATGACTCTAAAGTGCCATTGAAAATAACTCACTTCTTCAGAATTAGGAAAAGGGAAGCTGACAATTAAGGAATAAGTATGCCAAAAACCAGACATGTGCTCTACTAGCAATTGAAAGAGAAATTCAGCCTGCTTTTTACCTTGCTTCTTAAGTGGAATTACACAAAATAATAAGAGTTGATTCTGATAGTAAATTTATTGTTTAAAATCACTGCATTATTTATTTCCAACAAATTCCATTTTCAAAGAATTTATTTCCAATATGAAGTTTTGGCGATGCATTTTTTCCCATTAAAAAATAAGAGAAACTTTGGGCTGCAGAGAAAAGTGTAATGAAATGCTTTTAGAAATCATGACTTAGTTCCTGAGCCTGTTGTCACTCAAAGTTGTTTGAGAGGATGACTCCTCTGGGGTAGGTGTAGGTCCACCTTGTTCCATGAGGACTTTCACCTGATGTAGTTCTTGGGAATTAAACCATGAAGGGACTTTAGCTAGAAGGAAAGGAAAGGAAGGGAAAGGAAAGGAAAGGAAAGGAAAGGAAAGGAAAGGAAAGGAAAGGAAAGGAAAGGAAAGGAAAGGAAAGGAGAAAGGAAAGGAGAAAGGAAAGGAAAGGAGAAAGGAAAGGAGAAAGGAAAAGCTGCCTGCTTCCTCCTCCCCTGATTCCATGCTATTTTCACACTTTGTGTAGATAAAGTGGTCAGTTTTTGTCATCTCTTACTTGTCATCTCAGTTTTCTTGATTGCCATGGAGTGTTAATACACTTGCAAGGATGGACAGAAAAATGCCAGAGGAGCATTCACCTTCATTAGAAAGGAGTGGTTAAAAGCAAGACAGGCAGATTGAGGTAGTCGTGGGAAAAGTATTTCTTAATAGGATGGATCAAGTCTGTATTGAAACCGGGAACTGAGTCAGACCCCTCTATGAGCCTGACAGCATCCTCCTGTATAATCTGTAGCCAGTGTTTCAATTATTAGTTGTATTGCAGAGTAGTGTTTAGTGAAGCACCAGCATTGATCCTTAATCTCTGCACCATGACCCTATGCTGAAACCCAGCAGATTTTTAAAACCTGTCAGGAAGGTACGGGTGGCCACACAAGTGAACAGAAGAGGGGCTCCCAGTGAGCACTGATCTCAGCTGTATTGGCAGGACTGAGCTAAACTGGAACACTGTGATCCAGCTGCAAAGCACATACCAATTCCACCCAGAAGCTTGTGACAAACTGCGCTTGTCGTCGGTTTCTGACTCAGGAGAGATAAAAATACCTCCGCTGCAGCAGGAGAGCGGTTGCAGTGCGGCAGGCTGTGCAGGGGGAGGGAGGGCTGCGCGCCGGCTGTCTGCACAGGCAGGAAAGGAAAGGTCCCCTGGCACCCTGCGTCTCAGGAGGGTGGTCAGCCACACTCTGTAAAGCTTGGCTGTAGTCAGATCAAGGGCCCGTTTTTGCTGTCTCTGACAAAGACTGTTCACAAATGCTTGGAGAGCACGAGAAGGCGAGGGGCAGAGTGGCCATGGTGGTGAGCCCTCCCGGCTGTCAGTGCTCAGCTGGAGGAGCCGCCTGGCTGGGCTGCCCCGCTGGATGTGACATAGTCTGCCCTGCTCCTCTGTGAGCCCCTTGATTCTGGCTCCTGTGGCAGTTCAGTTCAAAGCTTTAATGGTTGCGTGAAATAGTTTGTGTGAGGGCTGGCCAGGACCGGACTGCCCTGTGCACATTTCATAGTCAGTTGCATCCGTCCAAACTTCAGGTTTCAGTCCGGTGGGAGGCTGTGTTAGGATCTGTAAATTTCTGAAGAGAGGCGTCACCAGCAGTTCGGGGTTCAGGTCTGTGCTGGATGGAGCGCTGCAATGAACTTGGGGTGACATTTGTGTTCACATCCCTACAAGATGTGAGATTGGTGAGCATGTTTTCACACGAAAAGTACTGAAAACCGTAAGTTTAAGGGGAGAGTGGTGCCCATCAGCGGTCACATTACTCGCTCCTGGCTGTACCTCTTGGTGCACAGGCCACGTCAGACGGGGGGGTCGGGGAGAGCCGCTTCCCGCCGTGTCCCCCGGGGCTGCTGCTCGCTGCCCTGCCTCCCGCGGCACCCCCTGGAGCGCAGAGGTGCCATTTTCTAGTGGTGCCGGCTCACGCCGCGGGTGCCTCTCCCAGTGCCCGCCGCTCCGGGAGGGGCCGGGCCGTGCCGGGAGGGGCCGNGGCAGCATGCCGGCCAGGGAGCCCTGGGCAGCGCACCGAGCCGGCGGCAACGCGGGGCACCGCGCCGGGCACGAGGGCCGGCAGCGCGATCTGCTGCTCGCAGCCTTGGGCATGAAACTGGGCGCTCGCAAGGCGTCAATGACAATCTGGCAACCTCTTAAACTCTTTGCTTATTCGCAGTTGACGTCGCTCGTCCGAAGAGCAACTCTGAAGGAAAATGAACATGTTCCAAAATACGAGAAGGTTCATAATTTCAAGGTAAGACGTTTTCCTATCTAATTTCTTTTTCAGGCAAAGGGACTTTAGCTCGTGTTTTGAAATGGGTCTGGTATTGCAAGGAAATCATAGGTATGCACACTGTGACTTTCTAGGAACTTAAAAGCTGCAAGTAAACCTCATTGCCGGTTACATCAATGAGGCACATTTAGAGCATGCAGCAGAGGAACCGGGATTTTGTTGTTGGCTGCTCGCGTGCACGCATTTGTTTCAATAATATTTGCCATATCTAGTTATCTCTTTTATTTAGAATTGGTTTATACTGAGAGAGATGCTAAAGGTGAGAAAAACAGCAAAGTTTTCTTTCAACTCGAATGTAGTCCAGTTTTACTTTCAATGCAAAAAATTCTGTTAGATCTATAGTTAGATGGTTAAATTGATCTTATCTCAGTTTGTCGATGGTAAATAGCTTTGGAGGTAAGAAGTGTGTTCTGCTGCAGCTGGATGGAGCAGATGGTCTGCATTTCCCTTAGTTTCTGGCTTTTCTTCTGTGTCAATGAATTGAGTGTTGAAATCAGCGAGGTTTATGCCATGAGGCTACTGGACATGCTGGCATCGGCAACTGTCTTGTGTTTTAATAAAATTTACTTAGTCTTCTATGTAGCTTCTAGTTATTGTTCTAATTGCTTTAAATAACCAATGTTCTTTCGTAAGAGCAATACGTGTCAGTACAACATATTCCTGTTTTGTGTCTGTCTGTAATAGGTGTCCAGTAAGGACTGAGTAATGTAACCTTTTGGTGGTCAAATACATTTGATGATAGGCAGTCTTAATTTAAAACTACGTAATTTGATGTTTTACTGGATTCCTGTAGATGACAGTACAAATTTCAAATATATAACTTGAGGGCCAAATGTTGCCTTTAATGTTAAAAAAAAAACAAACCAAAAAACCTACTTTTATTTCTTTTAAGAGAAGGGCAGATTGTTAATATAATACAGGCATCTGATGATACAGGCATCCATTAAATGTCTCCTGTTTTCAGTTTTGATTTCCATCATGCACACATGTCGGAATGTGGGAATGTCCACGTGCATGCACATATATTAATTTACCTATCCTCCATCCTCTAATTTACCTATCCTTTATTTAAACATCCAGTTCTGCTTTGAGTGCAGATAATCACCAAAAGTGGAAACTTTATGATCAGGATGTTTTGTTTCATTTGACTACTTCTATTAAGCACAAATTTGCAAAACACGTACAGAGTGCTATGTAAGAAGCATTTAATACGAATGCTTGGCATAATATATTTGTGCTGGCTGACAGTTCAATGCAGAGCATTTTTTCACAGGCTCCTGAGGTGTCCTAAATATCTGCAACATCTTGCAATTTTCATTTGTTCCTTAGAGTTTGAAGATAATTCTTGCAGATGCCAGCAGATCATGATTTTCCATATACTACAGTGTATGTAGGAAAATAAGTATTTAATTTTGCACATCTGTGTTCCTTAGTTGCTTTTCTTTAAGAGCCTGAAACACATCTGTTTTGAAAGTAATCTGATAACCTGATTTTCATTCATTTGGGTTTGTTTATTTCTTTTTCTTCCATAAACTGTTTATGGAAAGTTTCAGAGCTGTGAATTTTTCAGTCTTTTCCAAAAACAGACAGTATATCTGCTCTGAGGTCATAGCCATGGCGCAAACTTTCCACACAGATTGTTTTCTTTATAATAGTCGTACTGCAGTTCCTTTATACACACTGTTGTCAGAAAAATATACCTTGAGAAGTAAGTCTATTCTCAAGTCAGTGGAATGGAGTCGCCTTTCACAGATAATTTTTGCTATAAAAGACTAGAAGGGGACAAGCCCCTTACAGGGTGTGCTGCAACCAACCTTCCCATGGAAGGAATGCTGCTGGCGTTGGTGAACTCTAAATGTGTCCAATCTCCCATCAGAATAAAAAGCAGAAACATAAGCTCTTAGTAAGTACTGTGTTATGGCTCTAAAATGAATGGCCATCGTTAGCTTGTGTGCTTCTCTCCTTTATAATTTCTTTGCATCTGTCAATTTTTTTTCCTCGCATGTATAGATGTCATCATTTAAAATGTCTGCATGAGTCTCCTAGGTTGCCTGCCAAGTAGCAAATCTGCCACCCGTGTGGAGAGGAAGGAAATGTCAGGCCCAGAGTCTTCAACCTAGACTTTTGAAACAAAGCAAGAAATTAAATAAATTTATCCAGTTCAGCTAATCAGCAGTGACTGCTGTCCCCAGAGTGTGTCCACTGCTTTGTACCTCTGCAGCTAATCTGCTTTTTGTGCTGCAGGCACAAGGCACCAGATAGGGACCTCTAACCCTCTCCCAGGAACTTCTTCGATCAGTCACATCACTGCTCACAGAAATGAAGGGGTCTCAGAAATCCTTTTATACTGGAAATGCTGCAGCATCCTGGTAGAGAGGGGAGAGACAGAGAACCGCACATGCACAACAAGCAGCGGTGTTTCCTTGGAGAAGGGAAGATGACAGCTGCAGCCACTCCAGAGGCAGGCTGGGGTTAGCAAACATCCCAGAGAGCTGACCACAGGCTAAGGGACCTCAGTTCTCCCTCCACCCCTGCACCTTGTGTCTCTGTGGGGTGAGTATTTGGGGACACAGGTGCAGTTTGAACGCTCAGACTCTGTTGCCTGCAGCAAAGCTCAGGTAGAGGAACATGGTGGCAGAGGGGCAGTGTAGTGAATCATCATTACAGGAGTGCAGTGCCTAGGGGAGGGGTGAACATGAAAGCTGCTTTTAAATTATCAAGAGGTCTCCTGAATAAATCCATTAACCTCTGTTTTGCTCCAAGGGTTGTTTGAAAGAAGAATGTAAAGACAGTTTTACTAGGAGTGCTGACATGGCAGGGTTTTTGAGAGGATTTAATCTTACTTAAATCTCCTGGAATGTGAGTTGTCTCCTGCCTGAAGGGAACAGGCTGGGTAGCCAGGGTGACAGGGAGCTCTGCAAGCAGAGCTGCTCGGTAATGATCTCCAACTCTGTAATATTCTCTGGCTGGGGAAGTCTGGTCTCTCATGAGCACATCTCAAATGCAAATACAGAGTGCCTGAATTCTCTTAAATTAATCTCCAAAAGTAAAGAAAGGGATGATTATTTATAAATGTCAGTTCTGACTGAGTTTTAAATGCATGTCCTTCAGGATGAAAGCTAGGTGTGAAAAGTATTCTATTTTTAATCATATTTTTGCCTTTTTCAATTTATAAAAATATAAATTAATATTTCTGCATTCTTCTTTATAAATCTAAAAGACCCATTTTCTAATAATTCAAATATATCAGATTAAAGAGGCTTACATTGTTTGATACAGCATTTTATTTAGCTCTAATTGAATAATGGAATTTGACATGAATCTGACTTGATTGGGTCTATCTTTTTGCATATTTGGATTACTTTTGATTTCCCTCCTTTTACTGTGCTTTTCTGAAATCCAGCACACTGAATGAGATCTCTTGTAAAATGAATCATTAGACCAAATGAGGACAATCACTTCACCATCCTCAAAATTTCAGCCCCACCTTTTCTCACAGGAAGGCTTTTTCTTTCTTTCAATTCACTTACCCATTACGGGGAATAAATCTCACCACAGTATGCGGTACAAATGTATCAATATGGACAGGGGGGTGTGTGTGTGATGGATATCAAGCTCATTCTTCCACCCACTGTAGATGAACAAGAACATCTTCTGTTTGGAAGCTCTGGGAGACCTGTGCTCTTGGAAGTGCTGACAAGGAGCATAGCTGAAGCCAGTGGGGTTATTTTCTTACAAAAAGAACTTAATCATAGGGGAAAGTTCTGTAACAGAAGACTTTACAAAGTTCTGTAACTTCATAGAAGTGAACGGAATAGATTCATACTTAATCATTCCCATAAATTTATTCTACCCCTGCATCCTACCAATAAGAATGCTTTTTACTGTCCCTTACAATTCTCATAGTTGCTTATATGGTCCCTAAAAGGCAATAACTGTGATAGCTTGTAAATTAAAATAAAATTTCTTACTCAGCTGATATTTAATCTATTCAATAGGAAGCACCTGGGCACTTCTGGGCAGGCAGATGAAGGAGGAGGTTAAGGCAATAGAGGAACTGCAAATGTGAGGGTAAAGGGGCAAGGTGCCATGTGGATGGAAAATGAGAGGAGGACCAGGGGAAGCTCTGGGTTGGAAGGTGTGAAGTGGGTTCTAGGCCAAAAGACTTAGACAGCCGGGTAATCCGAGTGGGGTTTGAGGTTTTCTCCATCTTCTCCCTCTGGTGAGACAGTTTATTAGGGTAGTGAACACATAGGATTCCCCTTGCTCAGTGCTCTGCACTTTCCCACTCTTCATCTCCTCATCTCTCCATTTCTGCTCTTGGTTTGTTTCAAAACATCCCGTAGTTTTCTGCTGATAAAAAGGTGCATCTAATGAGGTACCTTCTGCCCTGGGTCCATCTTATCTGACATGGAATATCTTCTGCATCTCTTCACCACCTGGTGCTGTGCTTTGGGCTTGGGCACTGACCTCACTCCTTCGCCTGTTGTTTGCGTGGGGCTGGGGAAAGAGATAAAACTATGCTTGTAGAATGTTCTTGATAAGGAGGGCAGTTGTGGAAGAGGAGCTGGGATTTATGGGATGAAGGAAGAGGAAGGTGAAAATCTGAGATTAATAGCAAGAAATCTCCTGGGTTGTGAAATTTGTTAGTCAGTGCAATGACTTCCTGATCACTTGGCAAATTTAAAATAAACCTGGACAAAACACCTTAAAGGTCTTCACTCCCCTTCAGCTTTCATGACTCATAGGCCCTGGGGAAGTTTTAGCTCCCTTGGCTGGTTACAGGTATTCCTTCAGACATCTCTGGCTCCTGATGACTTAGCCAGCGGAACACCCTGCAGGTGTTTTCTTACTGCCGCTAGTCCAAGGCACAAACCCACTCTTCTGCCTAGGCTGGTGCCATGGCGCTTCACTGAAGCGAGAAGGTGTCTGTGCCTGGACTGAAAGCTTCCATGCATTATATTCCCCAGGATATTGTCTTGTTTCTCTCTTGCATTTCACAAAACAGATCTATCTCCAGAAGACATTTTTTGCTATCTCTTTGTGCAGTGCTGGGTACCTCATACTGTTTCCTAGTCACTATCTTACTGGTGCTGAGGGCACAGTCAACTAATTGTAAAAAATCAGTTGCAAGACTGCTTGCTTAATCAGTCAACATTTACAGCATAATTCCCTTTCAAGCCAACAGTTCTTCCAGAGAGATGTTTTTCCATGGTTGCTTAAACTGAGTTAGCCAAGGTGCTGATGAGCCTTGTTAGTTGGGATTCCTCATCCCCCTCCTCAACTAAAGCAATATCCTGGCTTTCTCTTTGAGGGTGACCCACTTGAAAGGCCAAATGGGGAGCTCCAGGCCAGAGACAACATGCTTTTCCAGAAGTAACTGCAAGTAGACTATAACCTTAAATATGCACAGGGAGTGAAGGCTCAGGTGAGGACCAGTCCCTGGAAAGACTTTGCTAGTATAGACAGACTCAAGCGTCACTTTAATGAAGAGGCTGCTGGTATTAACAAGAGTTACTCTGCCAATGAAATTTGTATCACATCTTGGAAACAAATAAACCCACCTGGCCCTGGCCCAGATTTTATTGGGGTAGTTCCATGTGTGCTGCGTGCTTTGCTGGTGTAAGAAGTCATAGCAAATCACTTCCATGCTACATCTTATTCTAGAGAGCTTCTCAGCAGAGCCATGCCTAAACACTGGGAAACTGGGAGATGGAAAACGCAGAAGTGCTTCAAAAAGGCCAGAAACTATAACAAACTCTTACTATATTAAGCAGAGCCATTTTTCTGTGACTTCTGACATGAACTCATTTCTATTTCTGATGTTCTGAAAACTGGGGCAGATGCTGATTTGGGGTAAATTGATCTAGTTCCACTGAAAAGAAGATGCTGGATCTTTTGTTAGGAACAGAACTGGCACTGGACATATTTTTGAAATATCTTTAATTGAGCTACTGCACTAATATGAATATTCAGAGAGAGAGCTGGGTGCCTCTAGCATAGTCCCTGGGGACAGTCAGTGTGTGTTCCCACAGATAAGAAAACCTCAGGAAATTTAATGTTTCTGTTAGACTCCTAGGACTTGAGGGGGAAAAATGGTTCAAAGGCAGGGAAAATACCTGGAGAAACATAACTGGAAAAAAACTGCCACAAAACTTCTGAGAAGACCTCATCAGCTCTGTGTTGTTCCTTCTGAAAGTCATAGTTATAAGACAGTTCAATCCAGAAAAGCTTTTAGGCATTGATGGATTTTAGTCTCCTAAAGTATTTATTTAATGTTACTTGCACTTATTTTTCCAAAGCAAATTCCAAATAGCACAATGTTATTTAAACCTTTCTGGTTTCCTAGTGGTAGTCCCTGAATTCAGGCTTTGACACTGATTNGCCTTTCTTCTAAATACTTAATTTATTTAGGCTGTGATTTCTTCCCACCACACCAGCAGTTTTTTTAGTCTGCATGTGTGGATCCTGTGAGTTTGCCTTGTGCACAGCCCAGAGCCAGACCAGCTCATTTCTCTGGTAAGGCTAGGAAGTGCTCCTCTGGGGAGGACTGGGACTTTGCCTCTAGAAGCTTCTAGTGCATGTTATGCTCTCTCATCATCAACAGCTTTTCCTCCATATTAGCCTTAGAATCATGACAAAAGCATTCATTTAGGAATCTCTCAGGGGTTTATATTCTATTTACACATAAGCTACATATGTATATGCAATTCTAATTCTAAGGATTATATTCAATTTTCACCTCTAGTTTCAGAATTTTTTGTATGGAGGCATGTATCAAGTAAGTTGGACCTGGAATAAAATGCAAAATGTTCCTGTTTCCAGATATCAATTTAAAGAAAATCTGCTATTCCACCCTGAAAGAAAGGTGGCCACTTTCACTCAATTTACAAGCAAAAAAGCCAATAACTTGCAATTCTCATTTTTCGCTTCGCCTCTTGTAGAGCACAAACTAACCTCAATTTCCAGTTGTTCCCATCTCTGCTGACACAGGCAGTGCAAACCAGAGAGTAAACAAGATCTGACAGCGCTTCTGGCTCCAAGTGGGTGAGGATGTTGAGGGAGGTTGTCTTGCTCCACATTCTCAGTGCCCCAGCGGCGATAGCGATGCTATTTATACCCCACACTCTGGGCGAGGCAGCGCTCTGACAGCATCTCTCCTCTCCAGAGCTGCTGCACAAAGTCGTTGGGGAGGTCCCACGCTGGCTCCCCACGGTTAACACCTCAGCTGGGCTAAGCAGAGTCAGCTCTAGCTCTGGAGAAAGGCTGTTCCACTGCTCTCAGTAACATTCACTTCTGTTACACCTTCAGGTGAAAGCAATTATCTTGCAGATACCACTCTGCCATGTGGGTTGTCATGGCAGTCTTCTTGCTTCTCAGATTACTTGTCAGCAGCAATATTTTCTCACAGGAGAGTGTGAGAATATGTGCTGGAATATTTGAAGTGCTCTGAGACCCTTGTTTTATTTGAAGTGCTTTAGACCCTTGATCTAATCATCATAATAGATTCAAGGACAAATTGAAGCATTGCCCAAACTGATGGTTGAGTTTCTCACTCATATCTCTTCTTTACCCTTCACGTCCAGGCAATCTCTGTCTGGACCAGGGATGGATGAAAAGGGCAATGCCTATTGGATGCCAGCATGGGTGTGCTCAGTCCCTGATAAAATCAACTGTGACAGGGAAAACAGATGTTAATAATACAGGGTGAGTTCATCGTTCTAATTGGGATTTACAATGTCTCCCATATTCAGTTTAAAGCTTGGTAAAGCCCCAGTAGGCAGAATTCAGCTGATGGAATTGCAAATCAGTTAGGACCACTGAGCTGACAGTCTCCATCAGCAGTGTCTCATCATCCTTGGGAATTTGTTTGAAGGTCAGTCTAGCCAGGAGACATGAACCTTTGGAGTACTGTGTGGTGCAAATGCTGGGCATGTGGCATGTGTTCAGTCCCTGGTGGACTTGGTCTCCTCTGTGAGCACCGACAAGGCTTCTGCCTGAAGTGTAAGGCTCTGGTAGCCCAAGAGTATAGATCAGCAGTATTTTTTTCCATCCTTTTTCAAGGTAATGTATCCCATCCCACAACAGATGGTAATGCCTGGATTTTCCAGACCCCGTTACTCTGAGCAGCAGTTTGATGTGGAGGGCTGTGGAAGAGATGCTCTGTAGGGAGCAGGGTCTGATGGAACAAGCGTTCAGTGGGACCGTGGCAGCAGCCTCTCAACAAAGGAAGCCTTTTTTGTATACTGTCCCAAACACTTCTGTTTTATGTGCTCGGTGCTGGTTTTCTATTACCATAGTTTTTCAAATCCAGCCCTGTTTTCTTCCTGTCAGTGGCTTTGCTAGAGCTCTGTTGATCCACCATCTTCCCTCGTATCATGTTTGCACAGCACTTCACTAATACTCTCTCATTTTCTTCCTCCCTGCCTTGGCAAGTGATAAAATGTAAGTCTCCCAGTTAAGAATGAAAATTATCTACTGGCTTATTCCTGATCTTCAGGTAGCAATCAAGGGTAGCTGAATAACTGCCTTGGAAAACCCAAAAGCATAAAAAATAAGTGGAGTAACAAGGTGCATGGGTAACTAACTTCAACGGTGACCTTTATAGAGCCTGAGAAATAATGGGGAGAGATCTGCTTGAGGAGTTCACAGCTTGTAGTATAATCTGCTGTCAGAGCCACTGCATCATCTTTTATTTGGTTCTCCTAAAATTTTGTCCTTTCTAAAAAAATTTTAATTAAATGCAAAACAAAAATAAGTGACATTTTCTAACACTCAGAGTTCTTAATCACAAGAATTAAGCTATTTTTCCTTGTGTTGAGGAAATACCTTTTAAGCCTGAGCAAAAAGCTTCTCCTACATAGTTCACAGTAGTTACATGTTTATTATGCCTTGTTGATCATGCAGGAGAGTTCAAAGTAGAAATACCTAGGGTATAAACCTAACATGAGGCTCTTCTCTTACCTCAGACTTGCAGGACACCTTAGTAATAGTATTTTATATAGTTTTTGAAGAAGATATTTTTCTTTAAAATTATCTAGACTTTTCTTTTAAATTGATTTTCTTCTCCTGGAATTTTACAAATTAAGATTAAAACCAGTTTAATTTGCTCTCCCACTCACTCATTTTCCAGATTCTTTTAAAAAATTATTCCCATTTGGAAAGACAGAAAAGAAGATTTTTGGGTGGGAGTGAGAATGGAAGGACTGGGAGATGTAAAGCCACAGTTGGCAATCCTGCTCTCACATTTTATAAGACAGTAAAATCTGCATATGGCAGATGCTCTTTTTTACAAGGGGAAAGAAACCCGTTGTAATTTAAGTGAGGATCTCTGGGACTCTACTGGGTGTGTTTTTAGAAATTTTTCTGGAAATCATCTTTTAGTTTTGAAAACAGACAAGTTGCTTGGCTAGTTTTTAGAATGGGGAATTAAGTATAAAAACCAGAATGCTGTATTAAACAGTGTCATGTGATAAATGCAATATTGTTTGCAGGTGCTGGCTCTTGAACTGGCAAAGGGATGCTAAGGTGTTTCTTTTTAGTTGCCAGACCCCACCCATCCTCTAACTAGGATTAGAGGCTGTTCTGACCTACCTCAGAAGACCAATTTTTCTGCATTTCCTGGCATCATTCTCTGTATCTGATTTAATTCCCAGAGAGGTCTGAATCTGTATTCAGACCAGGGCAGGGTTAGGTGTCCCGTTTCGCTCCACAGAAATGGGAATATTGATGCTCTGGCACCACTGAGCTCTGGGAAAAGAACGCACTGCTCAGAAACCCTTCAGAAACAGAGGCTTCAGAGCTGATCTTGTAGGGTTGTTTACACCAGGGCTGGAAGGACATTGTGACCTTTGGGTCTCCTGTTTAATGTTGCCAGAGAACCTCCCATCTCATATAAAGGATGAAGCAAGGCAGAGCATCATGGGACAACCTAGAAAAACCTACCCTCACCTTTTAATCTGTTTTGAGTTTGCAATCAAAATAATGGATAAGAAATAGGAATTTGGATGGGGCAGCATAAAGCAGAGCAGGCTCTGGGTGAATCCAGCTGATGATAGGGAAAGGCATTTCAGTGTTTGGATGAAGCCTGGCTGCATGGGATGAGACAGAAGTGCTAATGCTGCTGAGACAGTGGTTCTGAAGGGCAAAGTCAGTCCTGGTGTTGTGAAGGGTGACCAGCACATGCAGTGTTGGTAGGGAAGAGGAGAGTCCACCTTGTTCTTGTTGTTTTTAAGTTGATGATGAGTCATGTAAACTCTTCTGAGGAGCCAGGCTGAGCCAGGGTGATACCAGGGGAACTGGCCGTGGTAGAATCCAGGTGAGTCATAGTTACTACATGTAAGAAAAACTGAGCTTCATGAAAAAAGTTCATAGTATTAAAAATAGAGGCAAAGGTTGGAGTGGGAGATTTGGGATGTGATAGACCCTGCAGAAGAGTTTCTAAGGAGAATCAGGAGGGGATGGAAACGTGCAGACCACGGTGAGGAGCAAAATGCCAGGAAGGAAGAATGGTCAGTGCTAAAACAGCCAGTTAGAGATTGGACATCTGAGGTTTAGTGAGTATCAACATTGGGGATGGCTCTGGAGAAGCCAAGCTGGGACTCCAGCACCTAAGGACAGCATTAGAAATGCTTCAGCAAATAGCACATTCGTTGATTTGATGTTTGATGAATTGAAATCATCCCCACAAGGTAGGATAATATAATTCTTTTTATTTAGAAAGAACCCATAATGTATCTGTCAGCATTATAAGGGAGAAAACAAAGTTCCCCTCCTTTGTGCAATCAGAGATAGTGAAACCAAAACAATTTACAAAACTGAAAAATATTGTGAAAAGAAATTCTTTATTGTCCAGATTTCTGAAATGTCAATATTGTTTCAATTTTCCTCGACGGGATTTTTGAGAAGTATTTTAAAGAAGTATGTTTCAGGGGGAATTTGACCCAAAAAAAAAAAAAAGATCGTGACCCAAATTATGCTGCCTTTTTTTCCCTGAAAAAGTTATGTTAGTCCTGCAGACATTAAAGCACAATGCTTTGCTTGAGGATATTAGAATGTTCTTATTCTGGGAAGAGAACACTGCCAAAAACCTGGATAAAAACCACCAGTCTGAGGAAGAAAGTCGAAAGGATGTGGGTAGTATAGGTGGGTAACGAAGTGAATGGTGTGAAAAATATCTTTGTGGTGAGAGGAAGAAAGAAAATGGAGAGTACAGCTGGTGACAGTCTTGTCATCATTTGCTTTGTGGAAGTCAGCCAGAGCTGCAGGGAGAAGAGGCCTCGTGGAGCAGATCTCACCTTCCAGAGGTGTGTGGGATGGGTGGGGACAGAGTGGGCAGCGCTGGGGACAGGCAGGGCAGGGCACTGGCAGCCTGTGCTCACTTTGGACCAGGCAGTCAGGAATCTCTTAGCACAGATGTGCATGTGAATTACTTGGTGAATTCAGGAGTAACTTTCCAGACTGTCTCAGCAATCTCACTGCTGCTCTGAGGCTACCCAGGGGGCTGCAGACCTTCCTGTGGCCAGAACTGAGCTGTGCTGAATGGCAGGGTGCTGCTCTGCATTGTCACTTGTGGGGGTGTCAGCTGGATCCAGCTGCCTCTTATATCAGTGGTGTGGGGGACACTTGCCACCTTAGTATGGCCACTTGTTTCAGTGTTCATAGCCAGAGCTGTGTGCAGATGTCAGGAACAAACAATTCCACCAGCTCCTTCTCTCTCCTGCTCCACACTGATCCGAGCGGGCGCTGCACACACGCGAGGTTACTGCCTGCTCCCATACCCGCTCAGTAACTCTGAGCAACTGTGTGACTTCAGTCACACAATTTTGCTATATTTCACTGCAAATTTCATTTCTTTATGATCATCAGCTACTAATTTTATTTTCAGCCTGTCTATTCTAAATAGCGACTCAAAGCCTTTTACTCTGGCTAAGGAAGTAATGATTTTCTCTGTAAAGAATCCTGTGGTTTCCTACAGCAGCAGCTTTATCAGAATAAAATCAGAAGGAGTTAATGGTGGCTGCAGGATTTGTAACAAGCATGTGAGCCAGGAATGAAAGCAGCATTGGGTTTTTTTTCTTCTTTAGCTTTGAATTTTTTCCTGGTTCAGTGGATTCTTTTTTTTCATTTTGGATTTTCAATATGTAGCATTAGTCTGAAGAAAATTAATTTCCTGTTGGAGTTATTCTAAACTGGAATGTCTCTAGGCAAATTTACAGTATTTCTGTGTGGCCCTGGTATTTTTGCCTGGCAGGACTCTTTCCATGCGAGGTGGAATCTTGCAGCCCCCTACCCATTTCACACAGTGTCTTATGAAGAGGAGGCCACAGCAGAAGGCATTTGAAATTGAAAAAGTGAACTCTTGCACAGTTGCTGCAAAAGCCTTGCCTTATGGCCAGACTCCTGCCCAGACAGAGGGATGCCAGGAGGTGGGAGAAAGGTTATGAACCTGCTTCTCTGACCTGGTCTTGGAGCAGACCCCCACAGATCCAGTTCTGCTGCTCTGGATGGTTTGGGATGGAGGATTCTGGTTTTACACACGTCTGCAAGAGTCTTGGTTGTTAAATCTTTCTTAGTTCCTTTCTTCCTTTCCTGCAGTGATAAAGGGAAGCTTCCAGAAACTGCATCTGGTGCCTTCAAAGAAGAGGAATTCTGCACTGTTTACATGCATTGATAGTGATGTCTGTGAAATGGTTGGGTCATTTTCTGTAATTCTCCTTTCTGCTACTGTCTTCCAGGTGCACACGTTCAGGGGCCCGCATTGGTGTGAATACTGTGCCAACTTCATGTGGGGCCTCATTGCTCAGGGAGTAAAATGTGCAGGTAACAGTCATTCAGTGTTCTTTTCCTGAGTCATTCCTCACTTGTAACTCTGTAATGTGCAGCCTGCTCTGCCGTGACACCAGGGCCAGGGTCAGTCTGCTCCCTGTTCAATGGAAGGAGGAGGAAGGAGGAATTCTGCTGCTGATGGTTTCAGGTATCTGTTTCAGTGACTCACTGGAGTGATGCAGAGCACCCCTCCAGTGCTCACAGAGAGAAGACAATCATTATCATTATGAGATTTTTTCCCTCCATCCTTTTAGAATGGAGGAGAAAATAGACAGATGCATAGTTAGCTTCATTTCTTTTATACCTTTCCATGTATTGGTAGGTGTGAGAAAGTCATTGGGGATCTTGATGTGCAAGGTGGACCTCAGCAAATTCCACGTTGCTTCTGTGAAACAGATATTCAGGTTAATTTTATATATAAACCAGCTGAGTCCCAGCATGCCATAGACCCTAAATCATGTCTCCTACTTGCAAGCTGGAAAGGGATGATGAATAAGGGATGCCTACTGAAATGTTACATAAACGTTCAGGTGCTGGTAGAAATGTATTACATGCATGGGTATCACTGCAGGCATTTCTGGGATAAAGCTTCTCCAAAGGAAAACAGTTTGACAGTTTTATTGATAAGGTTCTTTTGAAAGGAAAGGACAGTCGGCTTTCTTTCAAAGGCAAAGAAAAGGATCAAAGTGATCAAAATAGTTTGCTGTATTTAAAAAGTATTCTATGACATTCTAGCAAACCGTATTTATAAAAATGGTGCAAAGAGATGTTGATGTATGAAGGCCTGCTTACGTTGCCCTGGAAACTGAATTTTCAAGCTAATTTAAGAAAATCTGCTCTGTCTAAAGCTTTCTGAAGTCTTGTCTCAAGCAAATAAGAAGGCTTTTTATACGGAACTGCAAAATAATGTAATATTTAAAATCATTTCTAGCCACATAGGATTGAAATATTTTTAAATTCTTCACCCATAACTATTTGAATGCAATATTTTGTCGTTACCATTACAGTCTGCACTGTCCAGGATGCATTAGAGAGTGCAGCTCTGTTTTAAGACATGATTATGCAAAAATGGCATTTCCTTTCTCAGTATTTTCCCTCTACTAAGAATACAGGATGAATACAGGATTACAGCCATGTCCTCCACTTGTGAGTGAAGATTGTTAGTACGTTTTACTGCTCTTGATTTTATACAGGGTGTACAGTGCTAGGAGAGGAAAAGGAGGCTTGATTTTCATCTTCTGATTAGTATATTTTTGATGACACTTGAATCAGTAAGTGTGCCATCTTTATTCCTTGCCTTAGATTTGTCCATTTGGGCATTTAGGAGAGATATCAAATATTTTACAGATTGATGTTAGGTAACTTTGATCCAGAAAAACAATAAAAATAAATGGTATGAAAGTTTGCAATGCTGCATGGCACTGGAATTAATACTGTTGCTTTTACAATTAAATCCAAATGCTTTTTATTTTGTACTGCCCTTTTTTTCTTTTAACTGAAGTACAGCTGATTTTCTAGATTTATGCAGATTTTTCTAAATTGAGTCTTTCCAAAAGCTTCCAAAATCTGGTTTTCTTTCCTCCTTATGAGGCTCATAATAAGTACTGCATGCATCCATTCTCCTCCTTGCAGCATAAGGAGCATATGTGTATTAGATGACTTCATAGGTTCAGAGACTATAATTAGGGCTTTCTGTCTTGTGTGAGGTTTCACATCAGTGTTGGTAGCTTCCAGTAGTTTCTATGATCTTATTTGTATTTTAAAATCCCATGTTGTACGACCATGCTTGCTGAAGTGTCAGCAAGGATTTGGGGTGGGGTGAGGCTGCAGCAGTGTCTGTCCGTTCCCACAGCTGAGGCTCTGCAGCCATCAGAGCCAGAAGCTGCACAGATCTGGGCATTTCAGGGAAATATTGGAGGTGCACAGACACAGAACGAGGCCCTGCACAGCCACTGCTAATGTACTAATGTAGGGGAGCTCAGGCTTGAGTGGTGTGAGTTTGGCCAAGTTTATGTGGTCTTACAGTGCTTTTAAAAGAAAAAATAAATTTTGCTTCTGAACTGAAGTCATTTTAATATGGAAACAATGAGGGACAGTAAACCAGGAGCCACATGAGGCCATTGTTTTTCAGAGGGGGTTTGTACTCAAAAAAATTACAGCTTTTAGCAGGATGCAGCCCACTTGAATTCAAGTGGGGTTCAATGCCACTTCAGGGAAATCCACGAAATCTGTTTGGTGGTCTGTATAATCATTTTATTGAAAATACCTACAGGCAAAACTGCATGGATCATATGTAATTTTATACTTTTTAAAGCATTTGCTTTTTATAGCAAACAGTTGCACATCTCAAGAGGACTCTATTTGCTGTACAGAAGTGATGAGTTTAACAAATTGAAATGGATTACTGCATGGGCTACTCTCAACCATTTAAAATCCTATTCTGTGCAGAAGTACAAAAACATGTGAAAGAGAAGTGTAGGACAGTCCAAGACTGGACAGCAAAGATAAATATCACCCATTTCAGAAAGGAGGAAGAGCCAGTGGAAAAAACAGAGCTTATTTCTAATGGCTGATAGTTTATGTTACATGAAGTAAGCCAGCCCTTTAAAAAATTATCAGCCAGAACTAAACACTCATAAGAGTACACATGCCATAGCAACCAGCAAGGATGCCTTGGCAAATTCAACTGGAGTTGTGCTTTGTTTCAGTCCAGCATGGCTGAATGTGTGTCTCTCTGCCAAAAGACAGACTTGAGTGTGGTCAGGATCTTGTCAGGTGCAGTCCTGTATTATTAGTTCCTGGAAGGTGGATTCTCCCTAACTTATCTTTGTTCAGGTTTTATGGTAGATAAAGAAGGAGGACTATTTCCTTCCTTAAAAATGAGAGGTAAGCATAGGCACCACATTGGACACTTGATGAATGGTTGTTGGTTGAAATTAGATGTTGGGTGATATCTGGACTGCAAAGGTTTGGAGATTAATACAAACTACCAAATATGAGAAGAACTTCATTGTCTTCCAAACTTAGAACTTGGGGCGATGTCTGGGATTTGGATCCTGTAGGAAATGAATTGGTGGGTGTAGTATGTAGTCTAACTTCTGCTGAAGGTATCTAGCAAATAGAAATAGTTTCTTTTTTCCTTAAATGTGATTCTCTCAAATTTGGTCTTTATTTCATCAGCATGTTTAAAGACAGATTTGTTTCCCTAGAGGGAATCCTTATAATAAATATCTGCCTTACTGCCTCAGAGGGTCATACTTCCAACTTTTGCATCCAAGCCACAGGCCCTTAAAATTTTTGTGAGATGAAGACACACCTGTATGCGAGGAATCTGCCTTTTCTGATGGCATGTTCCATCTCTAGCGTGCTTTCCTGCAGGCTTCTGCCATAAGTAGAAATGATTGAAGAAGTATTTGAAATTATAATGCCACCACTTCGTGTAAACACTGAAGGTCAGTAGAAGTTAATGAAGACATAAGATTTTACCCCAGAACAAAATCCAATGCATGAACTTAGAAAAATTTATTCGTACTTACATTCCTCCTGTGTTCACAGGACTCATCCCGCTGCCCAGAATGTGTTCAGAAGAGAAACTGTAACAATATTCAAAGAAAATTTGCAGATGTGCACCAGCGGGTTCTTTTTATGAACGATACAAACATGTAACATGCAGTAGCATTACCAGAAGAGTGTGTTCTCAGAGAGGAGAGCATTGCTGATGCTGTTGCTGTGCTACCCAAGTGGACTGGTAGACTGGCAGATTAGTGGATTTGTCAAGCTGCCACCTGTCTCCAGCCCATCAGAGCTCTCCAAGTCCTTCCTCTGTACGCTTTTGCTTGTTATTCCTCATGAATAAGCAGTTTAATCAGAAGATTTTTTTTGGAACAGGCTGGTTACAAAGCATTAATTAGCTTATCTTAAAGATAATTTTTATATATATCTATTTCCGTGGATGGTTTTGGTGGTATTTTGGGCTGATCCTGGTAACACCAGGCAGCACGACCCTCTGAGGCTGTACACAAAGCACCATTTCTGCAGCCTTCGTAGTTTTGCTCCAGACTATCTCAGCCTGCTACACATGTAGCATTTCCTATCTTCTGCTTTCCTTGGAGCAGGTAACTTCTCTCTGAAGAACTGATAGAAATTAACTTGCAGCTGAACTATCAGTGTGCAGATAATCAGCTCCCGCTGACAGACCAAGCAATATTGCTGCCAGCCCTGACCACAGTAAGATCTGGGAGTTCATTTTCAAAAGAGCTAAAGTACAGTCTCAAAGCAGGATTGTTTTGTGAATTATTGCTTAAGTGTTTAATTTCCCCATTTCATCCATTTCCTTCTCCAGCAATTGAAAGATGTGCAGCTGCCCCATTTCCTTTGCTATTTGGTTTGCCTTGCTATGAAATCCTTTGTGTTGGACAGCCCTGTGTTGCTCCATTGGTGTGTGAGGATGGAGGAGAGCACAAAGGAGCCTGTCCATCCTCAGGCATTGATTGTGCAGGCAGAGTGCTCACATTTTCTGTGCCTGGAAAAACAGCTGATGCTCTTGTGACTAAAGTCAGCAAAGGGAAAGGCAAGATGTTCTCATCACGTTGCCCACACTCAAGGTATTTTGCATGGCTCAGCCATGAAAAGCTTCCCCTCTGCCCACGCTTGTGCCTTAAAAACACATCCAAGCTCCTTTGGAGATGAGCACCCGGATTCTGCTGGTTGTAGAATGCCGGGCACACACAGTCAGCCCAGTAAAGGCCCAAAGAGCAAAGCAAAGCCACTGAGGTCAGGGCTGTGGGGAGGGGGCTGGACAACAGCCCCTGCCCAGCACAGCAGGTGCTGATGCTCTTGGAGATGTGTGCTGCCTGACAAGCTGTTCCACCAGCTCGAGATCTGGTGGCGTTCCTGCGAGGAATGAGCTCCAGAATTTTGAAATGCTAATCAGACAGTAGAGCCTTGCTTCAGAGCCGTTCCCAAGGGAAAGCTATTCTGGAGCTATATATTCTTGAAACTGTAAGTCCTAAAAGCAGCTTTATCTCCAAGCCCACACAGACCTGGAAGCTTTGAACAAGCCAGTGGCCCAGCCAGGGAGCTGTCGGGGAGGTAGGCAGGTGTCATGGCCGGAAGCCTGGGGAGCTCTTGAACGAACAGATTTTAATCTTTCAAAACTTCTATAAAATGAAACCATTGTCACTAAGAGTTTTGGAGGCACAAACATAAGTATTCTTCTGATTTGAGATAAAGGAATATTGGCTGGTTTAATGGGCTTTTTTTCTTTTCATTTCATCAGCCCTGTATTTTTGGTAGCATTAGGTAATTTTGTTGCCAAGTAACTAGCTGCCCTCTTGAAATTCCTGTCTTAAAATAATGTACCCTGTAGTGCATGATACAGTGATGCAAATGTAAGCAGATTTTAGGGAGCATACTCATACATTTGGAAGCAATTTTTGCCATGGGGCTGCTTAGTGAAGTAGCTTAAGGCTCTGGTGGGACCACGGTTGCTTCCAGACGTGCATTGCAGATGAACATAAAGCACATATTCGAGGCACTGTGATAGCTCCAGTGTGGCCATCCAAGTTGCAGCCACGCAGCTGAGGAGGAGGAAGAGGGCAGACCTTCACAGCACCCCGCTGGATTGTGCTTGGAAGCATAGAGTGCAGCACGTGGGGCCACTGGGGCTGCTACCTTCACTTGCCTGTTGGAACATGCTGCATCCCATGAAACAGAAAATATTGCTCCCTCTGCTACAGAAAAAACGTTCAAGTTTTAAAGAAAAGCTACAAGCTCATAAGTGATGTGTGAGAGCAAATGGCTTTCTAACCTATTCACCCTTGCAAGAAGGAACAATGCCAGTACTTTGTGCTTGTGTAGAGCCCACTGTGTTCCTGTGTCAGCTCAGGTGTGAGGGTGTTGCCCTGTCTGGTAGGTGATGCAATGGACCAGCCCAAGGCAACACTCAGTGCCAGCACCGCAGCTCCACGCTTCCCACCCTCCTACACTTACCACAAACCTCAGAAGAGTCTTTTGTAGAATTTCTTGCAGATAATGTATATCTACCCTTTAGCTCTTAAAGCTGCTCTTCAGAGTGATCGAGCGCATCAATTTTGGGGGAATAATTTGGACATATAATTAGAGTGATGTATGTAACACATGGTATCATTCCGATGGAGCATGATCAGCAGCCATGTTAGCCAGTAAATCATAAACCAAAGGAAATATAAAACTGACTGAAGTCAAATCAACAGTATAACAAAACACGACAGCTAAGTATATTTGAGTCTCTGCAAATATTTATAGTGTGTGCTCATGGGGCAGTAGTAATGTACATCTATCTTTTGGCTCTGCTCATGCATTTAATATGAACATGTTATTTGTTCTCTTAGCCCAGTGGACTAACATCAGTATTAGCTGTTTCTATAACATTACCAGACCTTCTTCTAGGCATCATAGGAAACTATTGTCAGGCTGGTGTTAAATTTATTACTTCTCATAGAAGTAATGTCACAGCCCATCTGAACTCCTAGATCAATATGCTGTTAAAGCCAGGGCAGCTTATCACCGACTTTCAAACCTGTCATCTAAAATTACTTTCTGTGCACCCTCCTTAAATTTCCAAACTTCCTATAAACTCTTGAATTTATGACTGCATTGGTTTTGGTCCATGTGGTATATTTGAAGGGTGGCCACAGTTTGATAGCACTGTAAAAGGAACAGTAAGAGTGACTTACAATTCTACTTCTGAGAAATCATCTCTGTAAGGTGAAACTGATTAACCAAAGTCAGCAGATGTTTTACTATTGACCTGCAAGAGCTCATGACTGCATCTTTTACATCTGTCCTGTATTATTCTAGGATTTATCAGCAGATACAGTGCTTTAGGGGGATTTTTCTGAAGCTCCTCACCAGCCAGCAGGTTCTGTAAGAAATGGGTAAGGCTCCTGGTTACTTTAGATCCAGAGTAAAGCTGCTATTCTGGAGTAAATTTGACATAATGAAAAGTAAATACACCCTCAGTTTGAAATTAAATTAATCCTCTTGGTCTCAATGAATGCAGCCAAATTATGAAGCACATGTGCAAACAAGGCAAGCAGTCCTGAGACTTTACCCCATGGCAGCATATGGGGAGATTTAGGACTTGGCTTTCCTTTCCTTCTCACTTGATTCTGAAATAATGGCTTTTGAAGCTTTCAAAGCATCTGCAATGAGAACAGAGGACTTTTTTTTTTTAATTTAACAGTATTCAGTTTGCAGTACAATTCCTGTCATTTAGTACTAACAAGTAAGTTGAGTATAGTTAAGTACAAAACTGGGACATTCCCAGTGCTCTGTGGAGAGGAGGACTGAGCTCCTGCCATGGTGCTTTTGAGCTTGGTGGAGTTAGCAAGACATCATCCTTAGTTATCACCTGAACCAGAGATGAGTGAAGTGACTGAGACATGGATGTTCTGCCTTTTATGAAGTATTGTTAGCTGGGGTTAGAGGCCCACTTGGTTCAGGAAGCACAGCACTGGTGAGTTTCAGGTTCTTCATTGGAAAAAAATACCATTTTCTGATGTAAATTCACTGAAATAACCTTGATATATTTACTGATATGAAATTGCTAAAGTAAGGTGGTTTTCTGTGCTTACACAAGAGGCAAGAAGCCTGAGTTATTACAAGGACACCACACAGCCCAATAATCCTGAACATAAGGCTCACATGTTTTCTAAACATTAGGTATCTGAAATACTAACAGGTTTTAAATGTTTCTCAGGAGTGTTGATAAGCCCTTAAGCAGTGGGTTGGTGCATAAAATCTAATCAAATGCAAAGGAAGAACAAATGAGAGAGGAGAAAAGTTGACTTCTGCATTTGTAATTATTATTCTGGGATTAATGAGGTCAGATTCAAAGCCTATCTGACTCTATGGGATTAGCAATAACACAATTACTGTCAGAAGCAAAGTTTTCACAATGAAAACATCTCTGTAAATTGAGATTTTAATGAATTGAAACTTTCTTGTATATAATTAAGATGATCTCAGTCAAGGCAATAATTGGTTTAAGTCAAGTGTAAGATACTTGGGAGTATGTGGTTTTTCCTTTTTTTGTGTATTTTATTCTTAATTATCCTTGGGTTTCCAGAAATGTTACTCTGAGCTATATTGCTGTTTGTGTGAAGCAGCTAATTTGCACTCACAGAATCTTTCATGAGTTCTCATGAGCGAGGTGCTGCCATTCCAGTGTTGTAGACATCATTTTTGATAGACAAATATTTCATGCTTGTCGGAAGAGGTGCTTCTTGAAGCAGTTTTAGGAATTGTACGTACAATATTTATATTTGCATTTGTAAATACTATTATTGCAATGTTAAGTTTTATTCCTAAATAAAGGAAGTCAAGATTTAAGATTTCCTATATGGTCTCAATTTGCTTCCCTTGTGTGTGTGTTAAGATGTTGCCTCTAATTGTTTGACTATTTATTATTTTTACTTCTCAATTTTGTCTTTATTTTGAAAGCAAACTGCTTTAATAGCACCTATTCAGTATTTTGTCTTGTTGTTTTTAAAAGTGCTGGTGTTACTAATGACACAGTATTCAAACCTTAGAGCAAAGAAGACTTATTTTACATGTGCATTTCCACAAACATTTATTGATTTGGTTCTACAAGACCCGGAGGAGGCAAGAGCAGCTTCTCCTTGCCATGTTACAGCTGGAGCAGTGACTCACTAGAGGGCTCAGGTCACATGTTTCAGTGAATGTGGGTTCCCTATTTAAAGCACAGAGAGACCTGGTTTTTCAAAGTTCAGGCAAAGTGTGGCACAGGACACAGATATTTAAAACAAAGGAGGAGCTCCCCTTGTCTGTGCTGGCTGGCAGGCTCAGAGTTTCTTTGTTCTGTGCCCAGAAACTACAGGTAGGGAGATGCTGGGCATGTGGTCACTTTGGGGTCTTGGAGCACTTGGCTAAATGTGGGATTTAAGTAAGTGCTCAGGTGAAAGCAAGGCTGTCAGTGTTGCCTCTTTGCCAGCACTGAGGAGCCCGGGTGCCCAAAGCCCGGGGCAGCAGTGGGCTCTGGGCTGTGCCCGGGCAGCTGCTGGGGAGAGCCCGGGAGAGCTGGGGCAGAGCAGCCCCCAGGCTGGGCCCTGGGGCACGGTGTGCGTGCAGTGGGTCGGGGGGGCTTTGCCCACGGGGGGTTCACAGCCCAGAGCCGCAGGCAGGAGGGAAATGCAGCACCACGGCTCCCTGCCCGCGCGTTCCCCGCTCCTCACGGGGAACGGAGCTCACTCCTGCACAGAAAGACCTCCAGAGAATTCTAATCAGCCATTTCATCTGAATCAGGATCTGAGCAAGTTTTGATAGATTGAAGGTGACATGCCAAACTTTAATTGCGACCAGAGGATCCTAAGTGACAAATCTGGTTGTTTTACAGGCCTTTTAAGTAAACAAAGTGCTTTTAGCAGCAGGCTGCAGCTGACTTAGTGGAAATTAAACTTAGCCATGAATTCTGAGTTACTGTTTTGGAAAGAACTAAGTCAAATAACTTGGAGCTTTAATGAAAGTACAAGTATTGGCAAAATCAGCAGGAACAAAATAGGAAGGGATTCTCAGTAGAGAGATACCCAGTCCTGCAGTGAGAGAAGAAAGTACAGATTTTCATCAAGGCATTGATCCTTCAAGCTCCCTTAATGCAGGGCACTTGGGATGGCAGGACAGCAAGGTGCAGGAACGTTTGCAGAGCAGGGATCCCAGTGCGTCCTAAGTGCACATCAGAGCGTGGCAGCCGCCCTCACTGGGATGTGGTGCCAGTTCTCGCTGGGCTTGGCTGTTTCCTGACAAGCACCTGGCAGTCTGCATGGCAGAACGAGAGATGGCACTGAAAGCAGAGTCACAGGGTCAGTGCCAGGGGTCAGCTCCTCTCCAGGCAGGGCAGGGCTGCCACACCCATCCCTGAAGTGACTCAGGTTTTGGCACTGCCTTGCCAGCTCACTGCAGAGGGGTTGTAGCCTGTTTGTAACCCAGTCCCTACCTTCATCTCCCCTAGGACATGTCTAAAGTGCCATATCCAGGGCTACATTGAAGATGGAGGTGTAAGGAAATACCCAGTAACTTGGGAGAAAAGTCTTCATTGTGACAGCAGTGTATGTAAGAGTGGTGGGGAACATAATTGACCCCTAGCTCCTGATTTGAAAAAACATGTAAAGCTCGTCACTCTGTGTTAGACCAGCTAGAAACAGAATAAATGTCTTGGGTAGGAAATCCTCTGACTTCAGGGCTGTCCCTTCTTCAGGTTTGGGACAGCTTAATGTGGTGGTTAAGGGCCCTGAAGAGAAGTAACTGTTGTGAGCTGAGGTCAGATTCTGCCGGAGCCATTTGTACTCCACAGCACTGATCTCAGAATACATTTTCAGCAAACACCAGCCTAATCATGTTTTCATTTTTTCCCTCAGATTGTGGTTTAAATGTGCACAAGCAATGTTCCAAGATGGTCCCAAATGACTGCAAGCCAGACCTGAAGCATGTCAAAAAAGTGTACAGCTGTGACCTTACCACGCTAGTAAAAGCACACTTCACCAAGAGACCAATGGTGGTAGATATGTGCATTAGGGAAATTGAATCTAGAGGTAAGGCATCGTTAATGGACTTTTGTTGCTTTACTGATAATCCATTTAGATTGATCTGGGTCATCTGGGTTTCTGCTGAATGTATGATTGCTCAAAACAGATTTGCACAAGACATTTTATGACTGCCAATTACCCTGCACAGCTAATATTATACTGTGCATTATTTCATGGTTCATACCATTTATAATTTTTATAGATTTTGCTAGAAATTGCTTAATAGGAAGTTACTGCTTTGTAGTTACATATTAGTGCCTATCTTTCCAATAATATATTCATTTTAAAAATTAAATGAATGTGGCAAAACAAAGGGGGTTCATATTAATGTGTTCACTCTTGCTAGTTTCCCTAGCCCACACTGAGTATCCTTTTCTAGAATTAGGGTACTTGTTTTTATTCTGGAATAATGACTGATCATCGAGTATGTTAATCTGAGTTATTTTTAAATGAGCTGTAATTGGTTTAATATGTTTCTTCAGCTCTGAAGTCATTTTCGTAAATACAGTTTAGTGCTGATAGAACAAGGCATCTGCTGCAATAGTCAGGGTTAAAAACCCAGGATAAGGTTTCATTCTGGAAGAAAAACCTGATAACGCTTTTAAAGCATGTCTACTTTTTCTACCTTAAATGAAAAACTTGCCAAGAGAAGAACCAGGTTGAAGGCAACTGTAAAAATCAGGACTAATTTTAATCTTGTTAACATGTTCATTGCAGGTCTTAATTCTGAAGGACTGTACCGAGTCTCAGGATTTAGTGATCTTATTGAAGATGTCAAAATGGCATTTGACAGAGGTACAGTCTTTCCTGCATGCTGGAACTTGGTGCTGATGTATAAAATATACACAGTTTTTCTGCAGAGCCTCTGTCTCACGCTCCACTGCGCCGGTGGTCTGGAGGAGTCCGACGGCTGTGCTGGCAGGAGGGGAGACACCCCATCAGAAAAGCATATCAGCTTCACTTTGGCCTTTATTACAAAAATCTACTCTTCTCCTTCCATCAGTATCTGTGCTCCAGTAACCATGTGTGTAGGAAGGACAAAGCTTTGTGAACTACTGCCCTAGTTTGCAAGTCAAACTGTGCTCGGAGGGGTGGGGGAGGGATAGAGGGTGAGTGCTGAAGTGCCTTAAGAGAGCTGTGCAACTTAAATCCATCTTTCTGGATGAAAGCTCCAAAATAATAAGATGAATGCAATAGTGCAAACAAAGTTTGAATTATTACAGACTAAAAGAAGGTCACTGAGAACAAACTCTTCTCTCTGAGAAAAGACAGTGGGAAAATTAAAGGCTTTCCAGCTGCAGTCCCTCTATCCCAGTAGAAATCAAGTCCAGAATCCGTGCTGGAAACTCTCTTTCCTGTTTGTCTGGAGGACTGGACCGATTCGGACAACATCTGCAGTGTTAGCAGGGTGGGGACATGCTGGAGAAGCCAAGTTCTGGATGTGTGTCCACTGCAGTTTGGAGTAGATAGTATGTTGTAGTTCAGTGGTGAGCACATATTTTTCCTATAAAATAGGGGGGCTGTGGACAAAGCTGGTTTTCTGCCTGTTACATTTTTTCCCAGACTCCCTGGTTTTTCATGAATGTGTTGTTTTGCAATGCAGTGTGTTCAGAAATAGCTAAACATCCCCACCTTAACACAAGACAGATACTGCAAGATGAGGCAGGCAGGTTTAAAAAAAACCCCAAACTGTATTTTTTAGTAATTATTTGAAACAAAGAAAAGATGTGTTACTTTATAAAATGCTTGAGGTTTTCACCCTAAAACCATGAACATCACAATCCAGTAACGGTTTTATGTACAACAGCCAAAATCTGTAGCTGTTTCCTTTTCAATAATGTTTGCTTAAGCGAGTTATTATTTTTCTTTTGAATGATTCTCTACATCTGTTTACATTTCCAAGGCTTTAATATCAGTGCCTTCTCCACACAGATGGGGAAAAAGCTGATATTTCTGTGAATATGTATGAAGATATCAATATTATCACTGGTGCACTTAAACTGTACTTCAGGGATTTGCCAATTCCACTCATCACATATGATGCCTACCCAAAGTTCATAGAGTCTGCAAGTAAGTGTAACACATTTCTGTCTGCTTTTCTTTCTTAGCCTTTTCTCCTTTTTGTGCAGGACTGTGCTATTTGTTTTATAGCTGTCCCATCAGCTCTTACCCTGCATGCTCAATTTAGTAAGGATTGCAGGACTAAACATGCAGTGCACATTAGGGCCTGACCGCGTGATGCTACGTGAGCATGGTTACATTTTCCTTTGCCACCAGGAATGTTTCCTTTTCATCACGCATTATGGATTACATCACTCGTGTGTCACTGGTGTTGCATGAGTCCTGGGTACTTGACAGTGATTATTTAAAGTGTATTGGCTTTATGGTGCCAGAAAGAAGGTGATTTATGGAAATGTGTAGAAATAAGATGTCATTTGTTTCTGGAGTTGTCCTTTTTGAGTGTTTTCATAAGCTGATAACCACTCATTCTCCCAAAGCCACCTTTGGGGCTGGCCTTGCAGAAAGTGGGTCTACAAGCACAGCAGTAAGCCTAGCTGGAACATCTCTCCCAAACATCCTGGCTGCCTGTGTTCACACCAGTCACACATGGAAAGGTGTGAGGTAGCCGTGGGTAGAAAACAAGGAGACTCCATGCTGGCCTTACAGCTCCTTCAGAGAAGGATTTTTCCAAGTTGTATGGAGACAGCCAAAGGCACTGATGGCAAAGTTCCCAGTACCTTCTGCTCTCCCAGAGTTGCACCTGTAGATTATTTGTGCAAAACCAGTCCAGTCAGCAAGATTGCCAGAGGATTTTTTTTAGTAGGCTGCAGGGAATCTTTCAGTGGAGTGCAGTTTGCTTTGGGGAGTTTTCTTTGTCCAAGTCCTCCATAAGTAATCCAGCAGAGCTGTGAGACCCTATCTCCTGTGCAGGCCAGGTTGTTGCCTTTCTGTGTGTGAATTCTGGCTGTTTGTGTGGTGACAGTTGAACATCTGTGTTTCAGAAACCACGGATCCGGATGAACAGCTGGAAATCCTCCACGAGGCGCTGAAGCTGCTGCCGCCTGCACACTGTGAAACTTTACGGTATCTCATGGCACATCTGAAGAGGTGGGTGGAATGGCTGCAAAGAACTCTAAGCCACACTCATTTTTAGCAAAAATCCATGTTAGCACCTCCAGAAAAGTCTAGTCAAGGCTCACCAAATCTTGGAAAAGGCCTGTGGCAGGAGTGGTACTGTGCACAACAGCAAAACTCAGACACAGGTGATTATCCCTTGCAAAGCAAAACTAAGGTGGCATGTTAGGGTGTCTATTTTAGTTTCTCAAGTAACATGAACTTACTGTCAATATGTAAGACTCATTGCCTTTCCATAGAAAAACTACTTTCTTTTAAGGTCTCTTCTGCCTTTTTTCAGTTTGTAGTTCTTCTACAAGTAGGACTGTGTTGACTCTGCTGAATGCCTCAGGCAAAATTCAGCTACTGTGTTTCTGCCTGAGTTGTCCCTTTATTTCAATGACATTTCTAATGGGTGTTTTAAAACGGACAAAGGGATGAGAGACATAGGAACAAAAAATTCCTCCTTACAGCTTGTGACGTGTGAAGTTAATTTTTCCTCACCCTGTTTAAGATTAGCTGTTGCTGCTCTACCTAGCAAGTTGCTTTTGCACATCATATTTCTGGTATAGGAGAATGATTAGGTAGAAAGGTGACAAAATTCACTATTTTTAAACTTCTGTTTAATGCTTTGCTAAAAGGAGCTGTGCTGCTCAACAGGCCATTGCCTTGCTGCTGAATTCAGGTGATCAGACACAGCTCCTTTATTTGGAATACTTACAGACTGGAGACACAGCAACTCGGTAACATCAGTCTGACCTGTTTTCAGATAAAAACTAAGGCAGACAGGGAGAAACACAAGAAAAATCTTGAGTTTGTAGTTTTTGTATACCAAAGGACTTATTCACACAGTGCAAGTGAGCATGGTCTGTGTGCTCTGAGAAGGACAGACACTGACTCACCACAAACCCACACAGCATTTGCTTTCACTCACTCTCAAGTGTTTCACCTGACACTCCCATGTGTGACCTGCTGGAAAACAGTGGCCTCTCCTTGGGGAAAGGCACACATTTCTGTCCAGTTTCCATGATTTTCAAGCATATGCAGGCATGGTCTGGCACAGAAGAAATGTGAGAATCACTGGGTTTTTTTTACAGAGTAACGCTCCATGAAAAGGAAAACCTGATGAGTGCAGAAAACCTGGGCATAGTTTTTGGACCAACTCTTATGAGAGCGCCGGAGCTGGACGCGATGGCTGCGCTGAACGACATCCGCTATCAGAGACTTGTGGTGGAGATGCTTATAAAAAATGAAGACATTTTATTTTGAATATTTTGGGGGTTTTGTAATAAAAAAGGAAGCAACAGTGTTCTATGGATGAAGGAATATTTTAAAGTAATTTAATGGCTCTTGTCACTGAATTCCATATTTGCTAGAGCTTTCGATGTATTCAGGATAAAAATGAAGGAACTCTTTGTCGTTTCTGTAGTGCCATTCAGCTGATGTTGAAAAAGGTTAACACATACTTTCCAGTACTAGTAATCCTGGGTGTTTATCATGTTGAAATAAAAAACAAAATGCCTAAAGCTATTGCATGATTTGCTCCCTGTTCTCCCTGTTCTGGTGAGACTCATTCCATGGAGAAAACAACTGAACTGGTGCAGCATCTTTGTTCTGGATAGTTTGTGATTGTAATTCAGCATGTTTCTCCGTGTAAACCTGTTGTGAATTTGCTTTTTTGTTCTATGTAATTGGTTTCTGATACTAAAAAGAAGGCAGACTTATGTGAAATGGAGCCTCTGGCCATTTATTGACATTTCATATTCTTCTCTTCCACTTTTGGGGCTGATTTCTTCCTGGGTTTCTTTCCATTTTTTCATCATATAGTAATTTGTTTTTAACAGAAACAAAATTGTACTTTAAGTGTTACTTTAAGTAATTCTCCATGATGTTTATGGTGGTTGCAGTGAAATCTGCAATACTGAACAGTGTTCCTTTATTATTATTGCTATTTCAATTGTAATTTTGTATTTTTATCTGGCATGCATATATTAATTTATTAAATTTTGCTTTTAGAACTCTAACATTACGCTATTTATTTTTACTTACTAAACCTATTTCAAAAATACTGATTGTTTCATTTCTTACATTGGCACTTTAATGCCAAACAACCTGTGACTTAAAGAAATGAGTTAGAGTTTTACCAGTTTTGACAAGACTATTCTAAATATTTTGGATCCTGACACATTCTCACAAATTCCTGTCTACTCTGAAAACTCCTTTCTTCCTTATCCAAGATGCCTCTCAAGAAGGCTTCAGAACTCTTAAATAAAGCAAGGAAAGTATTGTCAAGCTATCTACTACTTCATAATAATAACTATTGTTATAATTGCCTCTATGTAAACTGGAATGGCTGTTTACAATTACACAACTGTAGCTGCCCACAGTAGATGGATACACCACCAAATTTCACATGCAGACACATCCTAGGACATTTCCTTTGCACTTCAAAGGTTCAGCTCTGGTGCAAGCACTTTGGTCAGCCCTGCAAACACCTCCTGGAGCAGGAGGAGACCAAGGAGGAATAATCCCCTAGTGATCAGAACCAGCTGTGCTGTCAGCAATGAGGTGCTTCACTGTATCCCACCCTGCCTTGCATGTCTGGCTAGGAGAGGAGAGGTGAGATAGTGGCCCTTCTGCAGCTCTCCTGAGCTGGGGATTGAAGGATCCCAGGAAGGAAAAGGTGAAGCTGGGGATGTGCACTGGTAAGCATGTGGGGAATGCTGCTCTGGGCTGGGGGCTGCTGAGGAGGCAGAACAGGGGAAGTTTTGAGGGAATCTAAAGTATGGTTTAGTTTGAGGTTTTTTCAATCATCTGTAGCATTGAAAGTGGCTTGCTGTTATAATTCCTGTTCTAATTAGTGCACATTATCACTTTATTTGTGGCAACGAACTGCAGCAGATGGAAAACTCTATGTCTCTGACCATAGCCTTGCCTCCCCCCAGCCCAAAAGGAGTGGCCCATATGCTGCTCAGTCACATCTGCCTTGCACTCCAGCAGCCACACCTGTTCACCACTACCTTGCTCCAAGCCAACTCCTAAAACTGCTGTATCGCCCACTGCTGCCCTGACACTCAGTGATGCCTGTGCACTCGGCCCTGTGTTTTGGATGGCTCCTCAGGCCATCCATCACTCCTCCCTTCCCTTGGGGATCCCTTGCAGTGGCCCTGGCTGGCCCTGTGCAGTGTCCTGTCACTGCCCTCAGCTCTCAGCCCCTGGCCGTGGCGGTGCTCAGATGTGCTCTGTGATCAGGAGAAGGGATGTTTTCCAGGTAATGCTGGGGGGGATGCACAGCAGTGTTTGCAGTGCCCGTTCTGTGCTTGCCCGGACTGCCAGTGCAGTCACAGCAGCTGTGGCAGCAGCATCCTCCTGCCAAAGCAGCCAGCCGGAGCTGGCACCGGGCAGGGCTGTGCCCCAGCAGCGCCGGCTGTGCTGCTGCCACTCCGTGTCCTTCGGGAGCCGCAGGAGCCCTCGGCTTAGCCGAGCAAAGGCAGCTCTCGTTCCCCAGCGCTGTGCAAGTAAACCTGAGCTAGGTAGCTGTAGTTCCCCTTTCTAAAGCGTGTGGCAGGAAGCACATAGTAAATGGCAGTAATTAGGATAATTACCTTTTCTTCTGGTGTGAAATATCCAGCTTCTCCGTCTCGGTGCAGCAGCAGGCGGGTGCTGCTGACACAGCTGCTCCCCTACAGGCGCTTTCAGCTGCATTTGGAGCAAAGGTGGCCACCGACAGGTGGATCAGCGAGAGAAAAGCCTGCCGAAAATAGCAAGCCTAGATTTGCTCTGGGGATCGTCAGTGCACACGGGGAGGAGCAAACAAGGTTTGACAGTTCTAGCGAGCACCGACCTCCTGCAGGAGATGCCCCTTCTCAAGCGCAGTTTAACAAGGGATTATAATAATGGAGGTTTCTGCAGGAAAGGAGGAAAACCTAAATGGGGGGCCACTGCTGAAAGAAAAAACAAACAAAAAACCCGAACATAATACACAGAAAACCCCAAAGTCAGAGCAAGCAAAGGCCCTACAACCCCCCACACCCAAAAGTAAATAGAACCACCCTCCAAAAACCCATGTCAAGAAACGCAGCTTTTCCCTGCTGCCCCTGTGAGTGGTGACAGCAGCTGCTGCACAGGAGCCCGGGGTCAGGGGGCCAGGCCCTGCTGGCATTAACACCCTCTGCCCTCCCCAAGTCTCACTTTCTGATGGGCTGTGAAGGAATCTGCATGCCAAGGGATGATATAGCTTCAGAATGTGTTTAACACCAGATAATATCAATATTCAACTAATTAAGGCTCACACTGTCTGCCAACCACCCTGCTCACCCCACATGGAGCAGAGCTGCCCCTACTGAGTGCACATCTCTTGGATTTGAGTATGTGGGTCACGTGTTGTGTTAGGGTCAGGAATGTGGGATGGAGGACCCCAACAGTCAATGAAGTGCCTTCTTGACTTGGAATCCCAGGAATCTGTAGGCAGTGACTTTTCTTTATTCTCTAATTGCAATTTTTTTATTAACTGTGTAGGCAAAAGCCTCCATTTTAATCTTGTTTTTGTTTCTATTGTAATGAAACTCTGGTCTTTCCTTAGTGGGAATCTTTTAAACAGGTAGTGCATAAAAAAATGTTGTCTTTGCAGTGAATTTGATATTTCTGTTTGCTAACCAGGAAGGTGCTTTGCACAGGCATACAAGCAAATTGCATGATTTAAGTTCCATTTATTCAATTTTTTAATTACACACGGAAAGCGGGTATTTTTACTATTTTTATTAGTTAAGTGACAATAGAATAAATAGTCTAGGCCTATGGGAAGCAAGGGCTATCACCAAGCTGATTTGTTCTTTGAAGGAATTGATTTCCATGAGGAGTAAGTGCTGTCTCTGGCTCAGCTGACCTTGTCTCAGTGCTGCAGGGTATGTGTGGACAGCTCGCAGAGACACTGCAGCCAGCTCCCTGGCAGCACCTTACCAAAGGGCAGCTGGACACAGAAAAAGATGGGGAAAAGGGATTAAACTACAGCTCCCCAGTGGAGGGATGTGTGGGCATCCCCATTTCAGACTGCAGAGCTCAGGGAAAACACTGTGTGCAGAGGCTGTGGGCAGGGAACCTCTGGCAAGGCTTTAGGAGAGCTCTGTGATGAGGGAAGCAAGCTGCCTTCTGAAACAAGAACACAAGGTACTGCTAATGTCAGGTTAGCTGACAGGATGGAAAAACCTGTTATTTATGATTTGATGCAACAACAAACTTTTCTGGTCCTTCCCCCTCCAATGGCAAAGGAAGGAAAAAAGGCTTCTAAAAGGCATATACGATGTACTCACTTTGTTCCTGACCTAATTTTTGCATGCTGATGAATGTTCTGCAATGTTTTTATTATAGCTATAATTATATTGCAGTTGGGGAAAAAAACATTTAGTGAACCTAGCAATCATGGGTTTCTTTTTTAGTCGTGCAAAATTACTGCTTAGCAACTACACCTCAGCCCTAGGAAGCTTATGTAATGCACAGGGAGGAGGGGAGGACATGTGTGTGCATCAAAGGGGTTGCTGAGCAAACCAGGTAAGGCAGGAGGAGAGCCTGCTGCTCTGGCCACCTGCTGGCCTGACAGAGGGTGTGAGGGGCTGGGGTGGCACTGCCACTGCCCCCCAGCAAACTTCCCCAGGTCCCCCCTGCAGCACAGCACTGGTTGGTGCCCTGAGCTCTGCCTCCAGCTGACTCCAAGGGCCCCAGGCTGATGCACTGAGAGGAGGAAGCCTTACCTGTGCATTGAGGGGTCCAGCTGTTCCTCAGTTTTTCAGCACATTCTTCCCCTGCTTAGTCATGGACATTTGGAGTTATGCTCTTCAGCAGAGCCCTTGCATTATCTGATCACTTCTTCATGCTGGCCTGACTGTCTCTCTCCATGATCTGGGCCACACCACAGGTACCTTCTTCTTGATGCCTTTTCTAAATCTCAATTTGGGCAGCATGATTCAGTGATTATCGAATGTCTGTTACTGTTTCATGGTCAGAGTTACATTTTTCTTTGATCTCTCCCAAGAGTGATGCAGTAAGCTGCTCAAGGAACTTGTTTAAGAGCTTTTATTTAAATGTCCTTTTGTATTTCTCATATATTTTGTCTCAAGGACATGTATAGCTCCTTACATTACTCAGGTGTTTATCAGTGCTCTGCCTTGGTCAATTGGAGCAAATGGTTCTTAGGCCTCTGGGAGCCTTTGATTAATGTATTTCCTGAGGCAATTAGGCATTATTTTGAAATATATATTTGGCAGCCAACCAGGATTTCCTTTCAAGCATTATGTTGCCTGTAATTTTTCTTTCTTGCTACCAAGCCTAGAGATTGAATGCTAAGCTTTCTCCCTTTGCCTCTTTTATTTTTATGCCTCATTACTAACTCTGTCACTAATGCAAATAGGATTGTACAAACTATTAAAATTACTCATTCTGTAGATTAATATTCATAAGGTAGTGTATCCTAAAGCTCGCTTGAAGGATCACTCACTAAACTCAAAAGAACTTAACACAACACCATGCTGTTGCTCACTGCTCAAATCCAGCACCTACTCTGTTCTCAAAACACAAAGGTGAGAGATTCCTCTGATTTGTTATCTGTTCTTTTATCCCCTTTCGTGTTTTCCAGCATCATGATGCTGGACATATGTTGTTTGTACCATGCAACAACTCTCATGTGACATCTTCCACTAAACTGCTGGAATTCAGGTACACTGAGATTGCTGCAAGGTGAGTTAGACACCACCAATGTGGTGCAGGACAAGATACCTCACAAAAAGGGAGCTTTGAAGTCCAGCTGAGTACTTTTATTTAAAGTAGGCAGAAGCCAATAATGAAATAGATGTGAAGGAGGTGGAACATCTCTTGCAAGCTGCTGCAAGGTCAGTTGCATTGACATTTGCAAATCCCTTCCTCATGGAAACCTGTGAGCTTCTCCTGGAAGTACTTCTTCTTGCCATTTGGAGAAAAGACATCATTTCCAAATGTGTTACAGTACAGTGGGTACCTTGGGTTTAAATTGTGTTCAAAAAAATCCCAAACCCCAGCAGTCCATGTTCAGCAATCCAAACGCTCACTCTTCTCAATCGTTTCAAATACAGTGCAATGCTGAGTCTCTACAGCTCCTTCATGCCTCCTCATTGGAGGAAGAATTGTGGTCTGCCCACAGCTTACTTTGAAGTTCTCTCTCTGTAGCCTAAATCAAGAAGGGCTGTTCTGAAGCTGCAGCAAAGCAGCAGCTTGGCACTGACTGGTGAGGATATTGGCAGTGGAGGAAGCTAAAGGAAGAGTCAGAGGTACTGCCATGGAAAGTGGGGACTGGCTTGTTCAGTGGTCTGTGTCCATCCTTGGTATGGGAACCTCCCCCAGCATTAGGAGGAATCTGACATTCTCTTTCTCCTGCACTGGTAGGAGGAAAACCCCCACTGCTGTTCCCTTTTTGACCTGCAGCTCTGATGTCAGGTTTAGCCCCACACCCAAGCTATTGTGTTTGCTAATAGTGTTAGTGAAGGATGAGGCTCTTGCTGCTGCCATAACCTCCCTGCAGAGCCAGCAGTCAGCACAGCAGCCTTCCCAGTACCCATCCCAGTGCATCACCAGTGACCTGCAAGTGCAGGGGGCACAGAAAGAGAAGAAAGGGAAGAAAAAAAGTTTTCAGAATTGGTTACCTAAGGTAGCCAGGAAAAGTGACCAAGGAAATTGGTCACATGGAATGTTCTTTTTAGTGGAGGCAGTATGGTTGGGCTGGATGTTGCATGTGTATCATCTGGACACTGCTAAGCTGCTCACACCACAAAGCCACTGCTGTGCTGAGCTTCAGTGCTGAAACCTTTTATGTGTGAACACAGGCAGTGTGCAAACTCCAGGGCTGTGTGACAAGGCAGTGTAGATGTAGCCTTTGTCTGCTAGGAGGATGAACTTCACAATCAGGCTAATCCATAAACCAGACTTTGTTCAGACTCATTAAACTGGAACTGTTTCAGTGCCAGTTTCTCTTATGGGGCTGCTCCTCTGGCCCCTGCACAGCTTGGGTTACACTTACATTGCTCCCCTTGCTGTGGAGTGTGTTTATCAAGATATTCCCCCACCTGCCTTGAGTATGGTGTTTTGAACTCCTATCAAATCCCAAATATTGGTGAGCAGGGAAATCGGGAATTTGTCTTCGTGTGAAATGCTGAGTAAAATCTGTGGGGCTGTCAGAGGAGTGGGAGCCACCCCTGACTCCTGCCCTGTGCTCAGTGTCCCACCCATTTGTGCCTTGCCATTGCCAGCCCCCACCCTCCTGCAGGGACCCAGTTATCGCTCTGAAGGTGTTTCTGGAGCTTAGGGTGTCTTTGTTTTCCTGTTTTATCAATTGTAAACACAACCTTGTAAGTTCCTTGTTGTCTAACGCAGCCAAGATCTTGCAGGCTGCCAAGGAGGCAAAATAAATTTTGTGTGATAGGTGAGAGCTACACGCCAGGAGCCACAGAAGTCAGTATTTTCCACTAATTACCAAGAAAATTCTGTGTGTGTTGGCAAAGATCCCAACATAAGCAATAAAAGTGAGCATTTGGCATGAGGTCAGTCCTGGGTAAAGCACATATCAACAATTCCAAGTGTGTCATGTGCAGGAGTAGAAATCTGTCCCTGGGAGCACGGCTGGAGGGTGGCATTTCCTGCTTTAAAACACTCTGAAGGCTCAGGTAGCACAGGGAGGTAGATGTTGACTTTTTGAAGGCAAACACTGCAGCCCCAGGTGAGAGGGATGCTTTGCAGAGATCTTTCTAGGATCAGTGAGGGCTTATGGAGGGGAAGCACCATGTGGGGAGGGAGAGGGCTTTGCCACTTAGCCTACTGGCAGGATTAAAAATAAAACAAACTTGTTTCTATGTGTTAATCCAGATCATAGCAGCAAGGAGAGAACCTGCACCCCAAAGGTAGGCACCCTGAGGCTCTCACAGGGTTACAGAGGTGTTCTCAGGATCACAAAAGTTGATCCTAGTTGCACTCACTGCAGGTGTGCTGTGGGATGGTTTAGCATGTCCGCCTTTCACCACAGCACAGGAGCCCCATGGGAAGCAGGTGACATCCAGATGGATATTTATGCTCTCATCCCATAGCTGGGGTTACATGGGGAATGTGCTGTGAGGTGCCCCATGTTTCAGGGTTTATTTTGTATTTGGGAGTGATGACATTGCAGAAGGGTTGTGGTCAATTATATCCTTGTGGGCAGCAATCAGAGAAGGGCCTGTGTCAATCTGTGCAGCAGCTTTAAGCATTAAAACAATCCTACATTGCCACATCTTCTTTCCACTGGCTGTTTAGTGGAGCACTCCTCAAAATGCCTTCAGGAAAACTCTGAACTATGGCATACTGGCCAAAATATGTCAGACCTCGTGGGAGCTGAACAAGCAGCTTTTATGTGAAGCTAAACTTGAACAGTCTACTCTGCAGTTACTCCAGTGGAGAATCATCTGCCTTTAGAAACAAACAGGTAAATGCGGGCATCCAGAGAAATACTTCAGGCTCAATGCTCCTGTGGTCCCACTCATGAAAGCCACTGTATGGAATGAGGTAGGGATACAATACATGTATTTCCAGAAGTCAGGTAATGCTGAGCTCCACTTTCTGCACTGGTAGTCACTTACAAATAGCATCTGAATATGCACTTAAAATATAATAATGTCACCTCCAGAGGCAGACACTCCTAGGAGAGCACTCGGGTGCCTAACACTCATTTAAACTTTGCTTTGGATGTCTCCACATCCTGCTGTCCCAGGATGCAGCAGAACTGGCAGCAGAACTGGTTCATGGCTTTGACATCCAGGCCACCCTTTCTGCCTGGTTTTACTATCAGACTTTTGTGTTTTGTGGAGCTTTTTTTGCGGCTGCAGAGAGAAAACTTATGGCTGGTGATTGCAGACAAAGTTCAGAACAAGTAGCAGCAGTGGTCTGTGCCAGACGAGTGCATTTTTCAGCTTGTGCTGAATAAATAAATACAGGTGTCACCTAGCTGTATCTGAGAATTAATGAGATTTTCCTGACCACAGAAGCAGAGTAGCTCAGGAGTCCTGCCGTGCAGGAAAGTCTTCCTGAGGGGATGGACCAGCAAAGCTGCTCCTCTGCTGTCCCCACCACTCTGGCATGGTTCACACAAGCTGCTGTGCTGACCGAGTGGCACACAGGAGCAGGGCAGAGCAAACCTCACAGCTAATGGACTTGTCCTCTTTTGTTTCTTGTTTGGCTCTCCAGCATGATGCACCTTGGCCCCAGAGATAAGCCTTGTGTTTGAATGGGAGCCTGAGAAGCAGCCATGTCAGGGATGTCAGCTGGAGTTGAATTTGCCACTGCTCTATTCAGTAACTTTGTTCAGCTCCAGGACTGGTTTCCTGGCGTGTCTATAACAGAAAGGCAGTGAGACACTGCAGCCTGCTTACTGATTCCTTGGACATTTTGTGGTTACTCAGCTTGTGCCTGTCACCTCTCCTGATTCTGTTTTCAGTTATTCCTGTCTTGATTCTTGCTGCTTTGGGAACTGCCTTGCCCAAAGTGGGTAAAAAAGCCTCTGTTGACTGTGTCCTTTCTGTCTGAGAACTGTGACCATGAGGGCCAGTGCCAGTTTAAAGGCAAGCAGTGTCTCTTCTCACTTGCATTAGATTAACACTTGTTACATCTATGATGTCTTTTGTGGCTCTGGTTTCCCTGTTTGACTGGAGACCTTTTCCTTATTCTTCTCTTTCTTTCCAGACTCAAGTTCTTATTTTCTTTCCAGAAGCATCCTTCAGATTAGGTAACTGTGCACCATGTCTCTGCCATATTATGAAAGCTCTGTACTTGCAGAGGTTAAGATCACCACTCTTGAGCAAGTTTTTGGTATTTTCAATTCCACTGGGTGATGTAATAGAAAACAAAAGAAATATGTGCTGAAACCAAATCTTCCACAAACATCCGTGGGGATAAAACATATTTATGAGTTGGTGGAGGTGTGTCTGAGTATGGAAAACTGCAACTTTGGATTTCTTGATTTCAGGAATTTAATTTTGTCTATCAATACGTTCTGACATGTATATTAATGCTTAGCATGTTCTTATGGGCACTGGAATAAACCGGATAAGTACAGTCTTCCACCATCTCAAGACTGTCATTAATTCCTTGAATTAATTTCTTCTGGAAAATATTTGCTCCCCGTTTTCTCTTGCCAGGGGCAGTTTGCTGTTGCGCTCCCGTGTGCCGGCTCATCTCCTCATCCAGCTGTTGCCATCTGGTGGCCGTGGAGCCGAGCGGCCGGGCTTCCAGCGGGGAACGTGTGCCATGACTGTAACCGGGGCAATCTGGGAACAAGCGCATGGCAAACTCACAAATACTTGTCTACCATCTGCCTTATTCACTGCTGCCATGATCTACTGTCGCCAACAATGCCGTTTTCCTGATACAAAAATGCATTTAAAAAGGTACCTACTGCATTTGAAAACTGAAGGTAAAACTGCTGGACAGTGCTATTATTTTCAAGCTTTCGTTCCTTTAATTTCCCTGATGTACTATCTAACCTTTCTCTGTTCTTTTTATTAGTTTTGCTTCTGCTTCTCACCACCTCCACCCTCCCACAGACCCCGTCATCTGTGTGTCTGGAGCCTCTGGCACCTGCTCTCTTCCATCAGGCCTTGCCTCTCTGCACAAAATTCTGTGACAAAAATTTCAGGTAAAATCTTGTATTCCTCACTCTGTCAGAAGCATTAGGGATTCTGCTCACCTTCCCCGTGTCTGTACAGTATCACTCTGCCAAAGCGACTCACCTGCAGCAGTGTTGGTTCACAGCCGACTTCCTCCGGGCAGGAGCCCTTGCAGGGCTTGTTCCTCGCACATGGACGGAAGGAGCAATGCCCTACATTCAGCAGGCAGGGAGTTTGCTGCTTTCCAATCGACCTGAATGAGGCTGCTCTGCCATCACTGCGGCCGGTAGTGGGTTTGTGTGAAGGATGGGGAGGCGGCTCATAAAAACAAGCCAAAAAGGTTGGAGTCAAGATAGATGTAAAAAGGGGTTTTTGTGTGGGAATGAAACATTTGCCCAAAAATTCTGTGAATATTCAGAAGGAAAAAAGAAAAATACCCATCCTAGCAATTGATCAAATTCAGGCATTCAGTGTAGCTCAGCCCCTTCCCTTGCTTTTTCACCTCGGTCATGATGGGTCACATCGCCTAGTTGAACAACAAGCAGCATTCACTTCTATGTCCATATTTAACTGCAGTAGCTCAGGTTGCTTTGGGTTTTTTGTGAGGTAAAAGGCTTTGTGCCTCTGCCAGGGATTATTTCTCGCAGCCAGGCTGCTGCTCCCCAAAGGCCTTCTCCAAATACCTGCTCCTTCCTCTTCCAACACGAGCGCTGACTTCCAGCCAGTGGGGGAGGCTGGCTCCCAGGCCAGCTGCAAGAGAAACATCCCCTTGCTGGGGCTGCAGACTTGCTGGGGCCCCCACACACCCTGCACCCCGCTGGCTCCAAGGGCTGTCAGGAGGGACAGGCACCTCTGTTAGAGTGTGGTAACGCTCTCCTCCATCTGCCTTGGAGCCAACCTGGCAGCCCTGCCTGGGGTGGGCAGGAATGCTTTGGGACCCCGAGAGGATCTGGAGGGCCTTGGTCAGCATTCCCACAATGCCTCCATGCAATTGTATCTCCACGGCAGCTGCCTGGCCCGGATAAAGGCTGGGAGCAGTCAGACGCGGGTTTGAAATAAGATCTCTGCAACAATGGGAGCTGAACGAGGCCAGAGTTATGTAGATGGAGAGTTTTTACTGGAGGATAAATGTAAATGCAGAGGCTGAATGCTTAGTGGAGGCGGGTGGGTGAGGGAAAGTGATTAAAAAAATAATTAAAATAATAATAAAGGCATCCAGCATGAAACACCAAGCCAGCTGGCAGACAGCACAAAGGATATCCAGCAGAAACAGAAAATCTATCTGGTGTCACCCAGAGGCAAAGCTAAGGAAGGTTTTTGTGGGGAATGTTTTCTGGAAAAGGGAATTTGGAACACTGTGTAAGAATGGTTGTGGCAGGTCACCCCGTGCCATGTCCTATCTCCACATGGCAGTTGCCTGAGAAAAATGCAAGAACACCATTAGCATTAGGCAATCTGTCCCCAGGACACCACCCCAGAGTCCTGAGGCTTGTGACTCCGGGACTTCAGTGACAGACTTCTTAGGGGGAGTGTGTGTGTACATTCAATAGTACGAAATTATTTAGCAGACTATTTTTTCTGAACACAGATAAACCTGTGCACACAGACACTCCTGTGGCACCCAACTCCACTGCAGACACGCTCTGTGAAGAACTGTCTTGGTTAAGCTGGACAACTCTAAGTTTACCTCAGTGCCCTCTACTTTTTTGCATGGGGACAGCAAGTGAATCTAAATCTGCCTTCTGCAGACCATTTGGGATTTTACAGACCCTACCAAAGCTGTCTCTCTTTTCTCTCAGCTTTCGGACTGATGGTTCATACTCTTTATCTGTTCCAGGTAAGGAAGGCAATTTGCACTGTGGATGTTGATGTCACGTTCTCCTGGGCCTCTTCCAAGTTTTTTGAAATCAGATGACCTGAACTACAAAGAACATTCATGGATTTATAGTGGCATCTTTCCTTTTTGCTTCATCTCCTGTCCTGGAAACTGATGGACTTGCTTTTCTTATGCTGCTAAACACTTCACAGGACTATCTCTCTCAAGGTTTTGTTCCTGAGTGATATTGTTGAGCTCAGAGTAGATAATCGTGTATATATCAGGTAAATAGGTGTGTGTATATATGTATGTGTGTGTGTGTGTATATATATATATATATAAAATATTCTCCACTGTTTCTTATTTTCTTTGCTAGCCTGAATGACTGAGTATTATTACCAAACATATCACTTTTCTCTCCTTTCCAGGTGATTTATGGCAATAAAGAGCAAGCACTTGCATACTCTACAGAAATCCACTGGATCTGCCCTGCTGTAGAAACAAGCCAGTCATGTTTTTACCATTTGACTTTCTCAGTCCATTAAGTATAGAGCTGGCAGCAGGAGGGTGGGGTGTCTTCTCTTAGTTAGTTAATAGCTTTCAAGGTGGGGACTCTACCAGGAAGTCCTGGTAGACTCAAGGAGATGGATTTCTCTTGAGAATATGTTTACTTCTTCAAAGCTTTCCCATCCCTCTGTGAAGCCAAGGGAGCAGCCTCCTCCCAGCATGCTGTCTGTACACTGGTGGGGGTGTATCAGAAATAAGGGACTGTGCTCTGTTTTGTCTCAGAGAAACAAAACCTTAAACCTGGCAAGTTGCTCTATTCACAAAAAGTTTCTGCGATCTCACCAAGATGTTACTTCCAGATAGTTCTTCCTTAGTTTATTTGTGTGTGTATTTGTTTAGTAAATCACAGATCACATTGATACTTAGAAAAAAAATGACCTTCTGTAAACTGCAGAAGATATTTGATGGGTGAAACACACTGTGCTCCTGTTTCCAGCCCGGTGGTGCAGTGGCCCTCAGCTGTCATTCCCAGAACAGGTGCTGTAAATCAATACCCTGGTGGGTATATTTTGGCAGCACCCTGGTGAGGCAGCACAGCCCCCTCTGAAGAGACCTCAGGGGTGCTTTGTGTGTGCCTCCATCTGTATGACTGCAGCAAGAGGATGATGAAGGTCCATTGTGTACTCCTCCTCCTCATCTCCACAGGTAAGGTGTTCCAGCTGCCTTGAAGGGGGGTTGTCTCCTTCCAGAGCATGTGGGACCAGCGCTTTGCATACACATCAGCACGAGCGAGCATGTGTTCCAGGAGCAGCCTGTCCTGCTGGTAAGGCTTTATGAACACACCTAATCATTTAAAAGAAAGCTTTGGAGTGCATTAGTAGCAGCTCAGATATTTGTAATTTCAGGCACCAGCTATTTTGAGCAGAGAAGTTTGTGTTTAATTGTTTTTCTCTCTGCAATCTTTTTTTCATGCTCCCGTTTGCCTTAGTGCTACGTGTATTTCAAAATATGTGAAAGGATCTAGTAAGCATGACTTGGAATGTGAAAAATCATTACAAGAAGTTTCATTAAGTTGTAGGGTAACTGACAAGGAGATAGAATTGATTGACAACTGCATGTGTTGTACTGAGTTAATTCTTTTTAAACTGTCTCTTAAAAGAATAAATATTTGTGATCCTAAAAGCTTTTCAGAAAATTCAAACAGTATACTAAATTCTTACCAAGCTACACCAGAAGGGAGCAAATGTGAAAGGATTTTAATTGCATTAATAAAGCATAGAGCTTCAATTAGATGTGATGCTGTAATCATAACTTAAAAATTGAAAGATGCCTCCTACATACCCTCGTTCAGCCTCCTGGCAGAGGAAGCAAACAGTGCCTGTTGGCAACAGACAGCTTTTCTGATTGGCATCCAAGTATTTTAATATAATCTTATGGCAGGACAAGGCCAAGGCAGAATCCTTGGCAATCTCAGCTCAGCTGTGTAAAAGAAGTTGATGAAAAGTCAGTTAGGAAACCAGCAGAAATCCTAGCTTAGGTTGGAGCCAGCAGCAAAATTCTTGTTGACTTCTGTGGCCCAGGATTCAACAGAGAGGGGGAGACAGGGGTGCAATCTGCCGAAAATGCTTGCAGCGAGGCTCAACTGTTCTGTTCCCTTTCACTACCTTTAAGAGGGGAGACACACAAAACCATCCCCAAGCGCCCCTCCCATTTGCTTTCCTCCCCTGTAACAGTGAAGCAGCTACAATCTGAGGACATCGTGTGCCTGCTTCTTCTGCCACAGGCTCTCTGGAAGCAGAGCCCGTCTGTTTTCCAGTGCCCTTGCTTCTTGGCAGCGCAGGGCCATGCACAGGCACTGTGAAGGCTCCACTGGAACTGGGTTGCTCCCTGCCATTTTCACTTGTGAAATTTTTCTTTCAAGGCTCTTTGGCACAGCACGGCCAAGTCATGCTGGGCAGCCTGTGGGCAGAGCTGTCCATGCACCTACCCCACACAGTGAGGGGTTTCCTGGTTTCCTTCTCTCACCACCTGCACAACCCGAGGAACTCCCGTTGTAGAGAGGAGCTCTTGTTCCACTTAGATTGAGGATGCAAGGAGTGGGGATGGTGATGCCTTCTCCATGACTGGTGTGCTTGGCCCTCACCTCTCATGTCAGTGTCACAGGAAGGTCTGTGGAATTGAAGGTGGAAAAAGTGACATTAGAAATCCCTGAGACTGGACATTTCCTGTGTTTAACTGCCCATAAGTACTGCATGTTAGCACAGTTTCAGGCTGGGAGACCCCTAATGTTCATGATCCTGCCTATTTGGATTTGTTCATCTCCTGGTTGGAGTGGAGGCCATTGTCACAGGAAGGACTTGGTGTTATCCCCCCACCAGCAGCTTGCCTGGCAGCATTTCCTCCATGCCAGCCTCAGACTGACGGTGCTGTAGCCTGTTCCCTGCCCCTTCTGACTGGTGCCACCCCTGCTGTTCTGCAGCTGGGCTGGCCCTGGGCTATGAGGACGAGACCCGCCTGGTGGAGGACTTGTTCAGTAACTACAACAAGGTGGTGCGGCCCGTGGAGGACCATCGGGACGCCGTCGTTGTCACCGTGGGGCTGCAGCTCATCCAGCTCATTAGCGTGGTACGGTATGAACACGGGTAGTGTTGAGCTGCTGGCTCATGTGATAGTGCCAAATGGTGTTGTTTTTCTAAGGAAACATTTTTTATCCTTTAATCCTGATGCTTGCTGATACTGCCGCCTTTTTTTTTTTCCCCTTTTTTTTAAGGATGAAGTAAATCAGATTGTGACAACCAATGTACGCCTGAAACAGGTAACCCTAAATATTCTTAATCATTTCATCTAATTCAAATAAATGACACAGTCAGGAATTAACTACACTCTCATACCTTTGGGGGCAGCTTGGAGAGGTGGGTCAGATAGCAGAGCATTTCTTCTTACTGAGATCTAAAGAATAAAGTGGTAGATGCTAAGAGTCTTAAGAAAAGCATTTGGGGTTGTATTTCAAACAGTAGGCTTCTGATATCTTTGTATTATTTTCCTTTGGGGTTTTGGGGGTTTTTAATAAGGTTCTTAAACCAAATATAAGTTAATGTAAAAAATGAGCTGGGGGTCCCACTCCCATATGTTTATGCTTACCTGCCTGTCCCAAAGCAAGGGAGGAGCTGTTTCTGGGAAGTACTCTAACCCCAGTGCTGGGAGAGGCTCTCAGGGGCTGAAATCTTCCCTCTATAGCAATGGACAGACGTCAACCTCAGATGGAATCCAGATGACTACGGTGGCGTAAAAAAAATCCGCATCCCCTCAGATGATATCTGGCGGCCAGACCTTGTTCTTTACAACAAGTAAGGGGTGCCAGCTGCTGAGGGAGGCAGGGAGGGAGGAGGAGCTCTGCCTTGTGGCACCACTCTGGTGGGACAGTTTTCCCATGACGTCTGTTCCAGTGGGTACAATTCCTCAGGGTAAGCTTCTCCAGGAGCAGGCACTGGGGAGTCATTTGACCCGCAGCCAGAGAAATCCTTTTGTGACTCTCTTGATTATGCTGCCCATATTGCTTTCAATGTCCTTGTTCCTTCTGCAGTGCAGACGGTGATTTTGCCATTGTAAAATACACCAAAGTCCTTCTGGAGCACACAGGTCTGATCACCTGGACACCACCAGCCATTTTTAAGAGTTACTGTGAAATTATAGTCACGCACTTCCCATTTGACCAGCAGAACTGCAGTATGAAGTTGGGAACTTGGACATATGATGGTACAATGGTTGTTATTAACCCGGTAAGCAAGGAGTTTGTAATTGGGAAAAGCAGCAAAGACCTGCACGTGTTTTTAAGAGAGATCTCAGATTTAGAATGGAATATGACCTAGTTTTGACTGGAAAAACAAGCAGACTCTACCTGTAAAACAGAGAATTCTCATTTGTAGATCTAGCACAAGATTGCCTTGTTTGGCTCCTAAATTCTGCATACATATTATCCCTGTGCCCTAACAGTCTCCTGTCTGTCCTCTGGCAGCTTTGCACCACTTTTTATGGTGCTGCCTGTTCTGCTTCTGTTTGTTTTCTCGGGTTTAGGGGTTTTTTTGAGGGGGTATATTTTCTCTGCTCATGACTTTCCATTGCCAAAGACTCCTTCCCTGCCCCCTCAGGTATGTCTCCTATCTGTAATATTTTTTCAGTCTACTATCCCTGACTCTTTCTGTAAAATGTTTAGTTGAATGCTGTGTAGAGGCTGGTATTCTAAGGAAAAATAACATAGATGAGAGCTGTTTACTCACAAAAAAACCTCCATAAAGTGCTTGAGTTATTTGGGATCCTGTTCCTGAGCCAAACCTGCTAAGTTTTGATTTGGTTCAGAATGCCTGGTATTAAGAATTTGTTTGGGTGTTTTGCTGCCAGGAGAGTGATCGCCCAGATCTGAGTAACTTCATGGAGAGTGGGGAGTGGGTGATGAAGGATTACCGTGGCTGGAAGCACTGGGTTTACTACGCTTGCTGCCCTGACACGCCTTACCTGGACATCACCTACCACTTCCTCATGCAACGCCTGCCTCTCTACTTCATTGTGAACGTCATCATCCCCTGCCTGCTCTTCTCCTTTTTAACAGGGTTAGTTTTTTACCTACCCACAGATTCAGGTATGTAAATTTATTCATACTACTTCCATAGAAATTGCTCTTCTAAGAAGTTCCTGAGAAAATTCCCAGTATTTGAAACCATCAGCCAACTTGAAGGCCAGTGCATACTAAAACTGGACATTTCCACTGAAAGTAATGGCTTTAAATATTCTGCAAAGAAAGGATAAGTGCTGAAAACTGAAACTGTTGATATAAATAAATTGGGGCGCTTTCCCACAGAAATTGCTGACTATCTATCCAGTTAACTTCTGTAAACTAAAGATTTAGCTGGATAATTTTTTTTTTTTTTGCCATAGGTAGTCAGTGTGTTAGTGCATCCTGCAGTAAATGAGCATACAGGGGTGACAGAGGCCCTTCTGCATCATGTCAGAGCAGAGAGCTCGTTACCTGCTCACACACACATCACCTGGTGTGACACAGAGTAATCCTGACCTGTTCTGGACTCCTTTGTCTCTGCTCAGCCACTCAGGCTCCCTGCAACCATTTCCTCTGCTTCATTCTTTTTGCCTTTTGTCAGATTTTGATACTGCTTAATTGCAGTGTAAGCTCCTTCTTATTAAATACTTGATGCATTTTTTGAGTGGAAAACTTTCTACAAAGTTGAACTGGATTTAAAAAAATGTGTGAATAATGTTTTATAATTAATTTTTGACACCCTCCACATGCAAGGTGGTCTCACATAGCAACTGACCTGATGTCAGATGTGATTTTAGTCTGCTCTCTCAGCCCAGAGACAGAGAGTAAGAGGAGCAAACCCTCAGGAGGCTGTGGAGCAAGCACTAATCAGGGGCATATCCTGCATTGTTCAAAATGCAGAGCCCACTAAATGCTGCTAGCAAGTAAAAATATTCAGCACCCACACTTCAGCCCGGCTGTTCCTGGTAATTCCCACCTTAGTGCTGGAGCTGATGCTGTTAGGCTCTCAGGTTTGCCCAGCCTACTTGCTGCTTTGGATGCTGGCAGAGATGATAGCACTGCAAATGCACACAGGTGTTTGTGTGAACAGCTCTCACCCACATCCTGCTTCTCAAATAAATGCTCTCTGTACTGGATGATAGGAGCAGCAATGATTTTGTGGGGGCTTTTTTATGACAGGTGAGAAAATGACCCTCAGCATCTCTGTCCTGCTGTCTCTGACTGTGTTCCTGCTGGTCATCGTGGAGCTGATTCCCTCCACCTCCAGCGCAGTGCCTCTGATTGGCAAGTACATGCTGTTTACCATGGTGTTTGTCATCGCTTCGATCATCATCACCGTCATCGTCATCAACACCCACCACCGCTCCCCGAGCACGCACACCATGCCCCACTGGGTCAGGAAGGTGAGCTCTGTGGCTTGGCACACTTGCTGGTTTCCACCAAATGCTCCATATTTTATTGGCAGGTTTTCTAATAAAAGTCAAAAAGAATTGGGGAGGCAAATGCATCATGTTAAAGGTCTCGAGGCACAAGAGCCAGTGTTTATTACTTAGCTGTGTGTAAAGTCAGCAAGATTGCTAAAGTGCTCCTTTAAGTAACAAAATTGTCCACTGGGGTAGAGTCTTGGAGGGAACAGATGAGACAAAACATGGGCAGCTAAAGGTAGGAAATGGGAAAATAAAATGTCCATCTGGACTCGAATTACATATCCTGGTCTAATTCTCCATCTGACTGCAAGGCACTGCTGCCTGCCAGTGACCAGCCACCAGCCTGCATGAGTGCAGAGCACAAAGGCCACTGGGAATACCTGAGTTCAGCATCCCACTTTGCAAAAGATGGTTTAGCAAAAGCTAAAAAATCTTCTCTGTGCTTTTCCAGTATACAGTTGTTCTGCAGCCCTTGGGAGATCCTTACAGAGGAGTCTAAATGGTAATCATAAGATGTTGAAAAAATTGCTTGTCTGTCATTACAAGTTCTTTGCCAGGGGGACAGAATCAAAGATCATCTGATTTATTCAGTAATCCTTGCTGTTTTGAAGCCTGCCTGGGTTCATACTAAACCAAGACATGAAAGGAGGTTTTTTCTGTTTATTTCTAATTATGCTTTTAAGGTTACAGCTTATATCAGATTCCCTCTGCAGCACAAACAACCCCTGCAGAAGGGAAATTTCAACAGGAAACACTGCATGTGCTTAACATTGCTCTGGTAGCAAGTCTCTGTCACTCCAAAGGAATTTACTGTAAACCTTATATGCCTGTATAGCAAACATTCATAATAGCAAAATCAAACCAAGTAGCCAAAAGAGTTTCTTTGTAGTCCATTCTTCGAGTCAGATTTGTAGGCAATATGTTTCAAGTTAGACAGGATGGCTGGAGCTCTGTCAGCTCGTGCTAGCTGAGGATCTGCTCCGCGCTTCATGTGTGGATGTCGGGTGTAGGGCAGGGCAGATGGCTGTCAGAAAACGCGCTGCAGGCCTGCGGGTGACTCCCTCTGCCCCGGGACACGAGGCTGACAAAAGCCCCAGTGTAACTAAGGCGTGGGCTGTGACATAGTCGGAGGGGGAATCTGTAGCAGACCCAGCACGGGAAGCGATCTGGGAGGGGAGAGGCTTGTCTTTGTTCGGCACACAGCTGCGGCAACTGTCATCTTCTCCCTTTGTTTTCAGATCTTCATTGACACAATCCCAAACGTCATGTTTTTCTCTACAATGAAACGACCATCAAGAGACAAACAAGACAAAAATATTTTTGCAGAAGATATTGATATTTCTGACATTTCTGGGAAGTCAGGTTCTGTGCCTGTCAACTTCTACTCGCCACTTACCAAAAATCCAGATGTGAAAAACGCTATAGAGGGAATCAAATACATTGCAGAAACTATGAAATCGGACCAAGAAGCCAGTAATGTAAGGCTTTTTTTTGTGCATGATTCATTTCTAGCTTTAAAGTTGCTACATCTTACTTTTTTGGCAATATATCCCTGCCTTACAAAAACACTCCAAGCCGCGGTTTGGCTCTAGTAGTGGACAGTCTTCTCCCCTTAAGGGAGTCAACAAGGAGCAACAAATAATTGTCACAGATGTTAACTGAATATTGGCTTCCCAAAATAATAGAAAAGGAAAAAGTGTCAGTGCTAAGGTTTTCTTATGTGATATGTGAATCCATAGAGACGGAGTGTCTGTGAGTAGGAAACCAGTTTCAAGAACTGTAAGCAAGTTCCAAAACACATTTCTTCTGTCTCCCACTCAGGCATCTTGCCCTAGTAAGTAAGATCCTACTGCTTTTGAAAACCCAGGAAGTAAGGCAAACTCCAAAAGACTAGCAGTGTTATCTGAGAAGTGCTAAATGTAACTTACAAATCATATTTCCAATTTTGATAAGGTTTTGTTTTATTCCTGAATACAAGTAGTCCCTCCAAATGAAGTGTGTCATGAGCTACTCTGATTACTGACTTTTTCCACATTGCAAGCCAAAGGAAGGATAAAAGCATATAGAGTCACACATGGCAGCGTTCCCTAGGAAAACCTAGCTCTGCCTCCTTCTAGCATATTCAGTACAATTAACCCCTCTTTTATTTCAGCTTTCACAGCTCACACAGCTTTTGCAAGGGTAATTCAGTCCTTTTTCACCTTCTTAAGTGGTCACAGACCTCTCCTGTTGAGCTGCAGGCTAGTCTGAAGATAGGGGAGCTCTCTGAGAAACTAATGTGACCCACTCTCTTGGAAAGGAGGTGCTTCCTACTCACGGACAGGATTTACACCACGGTGTTTGTTCCTGTGACCAAATTCCTGGAGCATGTGAAATGGCTCTGGCTGTAGTCTCATGTTCCCCGTGACTCCCCTGCCTCTCTGCAGACAAATTGTTGTCTTCAGCAGGGCTGGCGTGGCTTCAACATCTCTGGGCTTCACTTCCTCCTTGGCTTACAAGGAGGGTCTTCAGGTTACCAGCAAATGCTCCCTTCGGAAGTGGAGCCCAGCTGTTTGTGTCATCTGGGCACTATTGATATATCACTTCCAGGGGGTTTCAAAAGTCAAGTTCCCTAAATAAACGAAAGGTTGTGCCTTCTGAAGGCTATCACTTCATTGCATTCACTTCTGAACCACCTCAAAACAGTGTTCATTATCAGTGTCCTCTAGATAAATTACAACAACCTCTTCTACTTGTGGGAGAACCAAGGCACAAGCAGAAGGTGCTTTAGGCCAGCACGTGTCACTCCTTAAGGTGGAGTTCCAGGGTGGAAATCACGAGCCCTGCTGTACTTGGTGCCTTGCACCCTGCATACACTTACTGTGCTGGATTCCCACCAAAAGCATCCACTAAAAAGGTACAGAGCGAGTGGTTCATGGTGTCCCACAACTAGAAAAAAAACTAATGGAGCTACCAAGAAGGTTTTACAAGACATTAGAGTGTATGCAACACAGGGATTAGGGTTAAATAAATAGGAATTGCCTAGATACCCCATGAGAACAAAAAAGCAATGGAAAAACAAGTAATTTGGGTCAAAGTAAGCATTTTGCTTTCAAGATTTTTAAACTCTCTTTCAGAAACAACAATTGGCCTAACAATTAAGCTTTTCAATATTTTTTAAAATGAAATTGTTCAGCAAATTGCCAGGGTTTCTGGTTAGTTTAGTGTTGAAACTTGTATTTCTAGGTTGCTTAGGCTTTCTTAACCACTGACCTGCTTTTGAGAAGAAAATGAGCATTTTTTTGCATAGCAATAATGGCACTTAGGGAAGAGCTTTCCCCTTGTTCAAGACAGTAAATTACAAGAATGCTGTAACAAACAGGGCTCTGCAGAGATTTTTACTATCTCCTTTGTTTCTTTCCCAGGCTGCAGAAGAATGGAAGTTTGTTGCAATGGTGCTTGATCATCTCCTCCTTGGCATATTTATGCTAGTTTGTTTTATAGGAACATTAGCTGTATTTGCTGGTCGCCTTATTGAATTAAATCAGCAAGGATGAGTGTCAGTTGGAAACTATATCCTACCCTGAACATCTGAAAGCATCCTAGCCATCGAAATCTGGCCAGTCTCTGAAAGGTTCACTGACAGGAATCAGTAACAGCTGGGAAAGAACAGGGATAATAAAACATAAGGCTCCATACTTCGCACTTCTGAGCTGATGCTCAGTAGCATTTAATTTCCAAAAAGAAACATTTGCATTACTGGTAAACTTGAATGGCTGTCAGCCAGGTTTTGATCCATTTTACCCTTTATTAAAAATGTTAATGTATTAATAAGACTGTCTGACTTTGTAAGCAACAGATACTATTCCAGTGAAGTCAATAGCAGTGTAATAAGCTTTAGCTGAGCAGTAAATCTGTATCCAACTTTGGCATTCAAGCTGGTTTTAATATCTGCTCTGTGGCTTTTGTATTAGCAGGGTCAGTCCTCTGATAACACTCGATATAACTATCAGAAATATCTCAAACTCCATGCTTAAGCACTTGATTTTCATGCACAAATCTGAACTGTCATGCATAACTCTATCAGTAGAAGTCCTTACTGCAGCAAGGAGGAGAGATTTACTTGTTCTTTATTGTGGGAAGGATCCAACCTGTTTCTAGAATAATCTTCATATTCAGCCTACTCTGGTCTTGGAAGGTTGGTTTCCACTCTGCATTTGGAGTGATGACTAATGTGGGGGCACCTACGACCTTTTGGGTGTTTATTTAAGCACAATTCCCTGTGTTTCCGAAAGCTGTCCCCTGCCCCGCTGCAATGGACCGTGAGCACTGCAGTCAGCCACGGCGGCACGCCGCTCGCTGCCGGGGAAGGCGGGATCCCAGCCGTGCTGCGGCGTGACCCGGTGACAGGAGCGCTCCTCCCGCCAGCAGCGCCAGGAGCGGCCCCAGCTTTGCTCAAAAGTTGAGCAGCAGCTCGCTCTGGTGGCTGAAGCAAAGCAGTGCTGCCTCTGCCCAACACCGCCGGACTTTGTTTACTCCACATCCGACGTAAGAAGCCTCTGCGTTCAAATAATGCCGTGTGGCAATACCAGCAGCGCTGCCTCTTCTTCTCAAAAATAAATAAGGATAGGTGGGGCAACTGCGACCAGTTACTCATCTTTTCCAGCTGGTTGTCCAAGCCAACAGCACTACTCTGCTAACAGCTGTAAACAATTTGCTGTGAGTTTAGTAAAATAATTCGTATTATGTTAAAACGTGTCATGCCTGCAGAGGACAGGCATTTGAAGCACTATAAGGAAAATGAGGCACTTGAGCAACACTCCCAGCATTGCGTAGTGTTTGCTGGACAATGTTTGGGTGAGCTGCAGTCCTAAGCAAACAGTTTGTCTGCGGTAATAGATCACTTGTAGCACTCTGCTCCACTCTTACGTTTAAAGGATGGTAATCTTTGCCTCCCTGGATGATCATTAACCCTGTAAGCAAAGGCCAAAGATGTATTGCTGGGAGCCACCTCTGCTGACAGAGGGAATGTTCACTGCTGCTGGGTTTATCTCTGGTGGGAGCTCCCAGCTCCCAACCCCTGGGGGGAGTCAGCAGCTCCCTGCTCACAAAGAGCTAAGCTGCAGCCTAATGGTGCCTGGAACTTAATTTGAGAGCCTCTGATTGGCACTGAAATTGACAGAACAATCCTCTTACAGCAGCACGTGATTGAATCTTAGCATTAAAAATAAACATCAAGTAACAAGATTCATGGTGAGCATCCGCAGTATCTTTGTTCAGCTTCCCCAAGGCAGAGCTGAGTCTTGGCCTCTAAATTCCCCCTATCTGTGTGCCAAGAGTGAATATGTGCACGTGTGTGCCTGCCTGCCTGCTTCTCCAGCTCTCCTTATACACAGCTAGGTACCAGTGCTTTCCTTCCACTTCCTCAGAAAAAGGTTTGAAACTATTTATTCAAAAGTTTTCATTTGTGATGGTTTGACCCGTTTTATAGGCACAGCAAATCTTCTGCCTTTCTGTCACTTTGACAACTGATGAACTAGTTGTGTCTCAAAAGATGTGACAGCGAGCAAAAATAAATGCTAACAACTTCCCTTCTTAGGTTGCAGACTCCGGGCATTGTACTCTGCCTCTCCAAATAGGGTTCTCCAAGCATCAAATAGGCACATGGTTTTGTTTGTTTGTTTGGTTTGGTTTGGTTTTTGTTTTGTTTTGTTTTGTTTTGTGGGGTTTTTTTTGGTTTTTTTTTTTTGTTTTTGGTTTTTTTTTCTTTGCTTTGAATACTTAGACTGTACCAGCCTCTATTTTCTCTTCCTAGATCACCTTTAGGATACATTTTTCTTGCATACCACTTGTATACCACTAAGATCCCCTGTTACCAGTATCCATCCACTGACAGAATACCCTTGCCTACCTGCAGACTACCTCTTCTCAACTGCTACTGTCCTTTCAATGTCAGCCCCTGCTAAAATAGTAGCCTTGGAGGTTGTAAATGTTCTGTCTCAGTCACAGCCACAGAAAATCCACTGTACACATGTAAGTATGTATAGTCTAATGATTTCTCATTTACAGCTCTGTAGCCCCCCCTTGCAACCTTAACACTAAACTCTCCTCTCTCCTGCATGGGTTGAATCAGCAGCCCCAGGGAGATGACCCTGGATAATACTTTGCAACCCACGCGTGCATCTCTGCTGCCTCATTGCCTTAAACAGGCATACTTCATACTTCAACTAACAAATCTCATGATAAGCAAAGCAATAAACAGGCGTCACATACTCATTGTTAAATTTCTCTAATAGGTATAAAAAATAATGACATGCAAACATCATGGTGCTGAAGTAAGTAGACCTCATTTAAATGAAGGCAGACTAGGGGCATCTGGGTGGGAAGGTGTTGCTTTTATAGTGATAGTACCTGGAGAAGTTAACTGCTATCTTCTTGCTACTAAAGCTGCTTTTATTCACTTTGAGCTTGTTGATAACACCATATTTATGTCCTTAGTAGAATAGCTGCCTGGATTGTCTCCATCTTTTTCAGTTTGATTCTCTTTCCAGTTTTCAAACCATTGGCAGTTAACTTTCACCTTCCCATCCATTCAGCTGACCTTAGCTACTCTCTACTGTGCCATGGATATGTTGCTCTCAGAGATGCAGTCACTCCCAAATCTCTTTCCTCTTTGGCACTTGTGCTCTTCAGGAGACCTGACTTTTCTGAGAAGGTTATTTGAATTTTCATAGTCCCTTAATCTTGTACCAGCTCCAAAGGAGTGGTTTCACCTCTGCATGAGTCTGTAATCAGAACAGGCTGCTGCTCTCCATCCTCACCAGACAGCTGGGCTGAACTCGATGTCCTTATTCTGTCTCTTCAGCCAGTTGGATCTCAGCTTTGTAAAATGTAGTTGAGCTGATCAAGAGAGAGAATAGAAAAATGACATTCACTGAACTCCAAGCACTTGACTATGAGCTTGTGTATGCCAGGTGTGATTACTCATCTGCCACCAGTGCTTGGGTCCCACAGGCTCCTTCAGTTTGAGGGTTTTTTAAAAATCAGATTATTGTTTCAGGCAATTGCAAGACAGTTTAAGTACTCTTTTTTTTTCCTCCAGGATATAAGTTGCTGCCAACTTCCTTGCTGTGGCAGTCTCCCCAGAGAAGTGTGAAAGCACTGTGAGTTTCATCAGTGTGCTGACTCAGCAGTTCCTGTTTCCACAGCTGAGGCAAGCCACAGCGGGTAGGGACAGCAGGGCAATAGAGAATGTGTAACACAGGACCCACGTAAGTGCATAAACACTGTGCTGCTGGTGGAGAAAGGGAGTACGTTACCTCCCTGAAAGGTTTGTTTTCTGGTATGGTGACAGGCAAGATATCACCTTTAAAGTCACTGATAGTTCAGCACACCAGAAATGCTTTTGACTTTGGACACTTCTAGAAGGTTGCTGTCCTTGGCTCCAGTCACAAGACCTCACATTTTCATATGTTTACTAGCGTTAGATAAATTCTAGCACAGCTTCCAGGCCCCTAGGTATGCTGCTGGCTATAAATTACCTCTCTATTTATTTTCTTAAAAATTGTGAAACTGATACAAAGTCTCCCAAGCTCCCGTTACCTGAAGGTTGCACAGATACTGACTTCTAACAAAGCTCTAGAGTACTCATCTCTTTCTGGAATTCAAATCCCAAATACAGAAAAGGCAATCATGCACTGCTTTGCAAAAGATTCTCAAAATGATCATACTTCAGTCCCTGATAAAGTCTAAGAGACTGACACAGCTATGGAAAAGAGCCAACTGGTAGGCAAGCATTTCCATGCTCACTGTGAGAGCCATGCTGAGTCCTGCTGGCTGCAGGTGGGTTATCTGCAGCAAGGACAGGACAATTTCACTTGTTACCATGCAACAGGCCAGCCTGACCAGCAGGCAGAAGTCCAAAGGAGTTTGTAGGCTACTGCATCACAGTGATGATGGATCACACAGTGGATTCCCCATAAAGGGACAATTCTTTCCTAGCAAGGGTTGTCACCATTTCCTGTCATCCCAGCACAGATCTCCCATTGCAGCACATCTTCCCAACTTCTAAAAGCTGAGCAGTTCTATATCAGTGTTTGCTATTTATCCCATATGGAGCCTGGATTAAATACATTACATGGTATTTCCCCAGCATGTAGACAACAGGAAGCTGTTTGCCTCTATGTGCCTTTTCAGCTAACCAATGACCCAAATGCAGTTTGCTGTGCTGAGGAACCTCATGTGGATTTGTGCCCCTCTTTAGAGAGCTTTGGGACTGTAAAGACAGTAAACACAGAGTACCTGCAGTTTTACTATTTGTGAGCACTGAAATTTTTGCTTGCAAACTAATCTACATTGTGTGTATGGGTCAGAAAAGGGTACACATAAAAAACAGTACCAGTTTTTGTGTTGTCTTGTAATGCTCCAAGCATACAATGACACAGAAATAGAGAAATGACCTACATAAAAGCCTGGCAAGATTTCCAGCCTTCCACTGAAGACAGCACAGTAATGCCATTGCTCTTATGACAGCGTGTCTCACCATAATGATGTGCCTTCAGGCAACTGCTCATCTCCTGGGGAAAACATGAAAGTAAGTGGCAGCAGGTTAACTTAGCACACAGGTTACTCAGTCTTTGACCTTGCTGGGACATGTTGCTACAAGTGAATCAAGAGCATATTTCAGTTCTTCAGGACACCTGTCCCTACATTTTTATTTTAGATAACAGTGTTATATAGCTGCTGGGCTGGACCATGTCTACACATGGAGTAGACAGAAACCATCTGAAAACCTCCAAAATGTGAAATCCTACAGAGACAAAAGCATGTGAGATCAATGTTGGCTCAAATAGACACTCAGGACACAGTTCTTGCACTTCAAACTTTGCTCCTATCTGCACAAGCTACTCCATTACATATACTTGGGCATTTTTCCATCCAAAACCTCAGTGTTGGACAAAAAAACATTAATAGAAATTTTGTTTCTAGAAAACTTAGTCAAGCTGAGGGGGAAAAGGGAACAGAATCTATTGCTTGCCTGGCAAAGCAATCTCTGCATGAGTTAATTGAGGTATGAAACACAAATACCTTCTGGGGCATCCTGCAGAGATGGGTAATTGACCTTCCCACATTTCAGTATACTGCAAACTTTAACAGGGAAAAAGCAAGCATCTCTTTCCCACTGTTTAATTACGTTTCTACTCTACCGTGTGTCTCAGCCTGGTGCCTTGCTATTCCCCAGGCGCCACTACCCCTTCCCCGCTGGCTGCCATCAAGGCCATCGAGGCAGGTAGGGAGAACAAAGCGTGTTGAGAACTCTGTGGGCAAAGGGAGCCCCGGGAGCGGGGCCGAGAGGAGCGGGGGCTGTGCCGAGGGCCGGGCAGTGCGGGCGGCACGGAGAGCAGCGCTGCCCCTGCGGTGAGGGCATGGCCGGGGAACCGGGGAGGCTTTGAACGGGATGTGTCCTCGGCAGAGCCACCGAAGTCACAGTTCAGGCCGTTGGCACTTGGGGACCCGAACCCATCTCCCTGTGAGGGGGCTCTCTGTAACTCTGACTAGTGTGAACTCCCACTGGGCACCGAAAGCCTGGACACGGCCATCACCGGCACCCCGCGCCACCCGGGAAGGACNACAAGGGTCGGGAGCCGAGTCTCGCCTCGTGCCTGTCTGCTCTTTCTCTCTTTTCTTCCAGACTGCTCTGTCTTGGGCTGGCCGCGTTCCTCCTGCCTCCCGAAGCCGTGCTGGCAGGCTGGGATCCCTCCCTGCTTCCCCTCGCGTTCCCGCTTCCCCCGGGTTGGGCGCGTGCCCGCGGTGGCGGCTGGCGCTGGCCTCTGGGCGCAGCCCCCGGCCCCCTCGGCAGCTCGGACCGTGCTCCTGCCTGGGCTGCCAGGGAGGTGCCTGGTGGCATCCTTGTCCATCTCTGCTGCTGTACAGCCACAGCTGTGAAATCCTGGCTGGCGTGCCCGGGTGGGGAGAGCCACGCTGCGGCTGTGGCTCAGGCTGGAGCCGTGGCACGCACCGCCGCCTGCACGTGTGGCACCCACGCAGGGCATCGTTGTTTGGTCACACACGCAGGTGTTCGTGTTGCAGCCTCCCTGAAGTGCTTTCATCTGCAGCGGATGTTGAGGTGAACCGTGTAGTTAGGCTTTATGGTGGAGTCAACAAAGCAGGTCTCTGCCCTCTGTGCTTGCTCTTGGGGGCTTTTTGGAAGGAACCAACTTAAGGAACCTCAAGTAATCAGTCTTCATGTTTTAGTTCGCACTTTGTTTGCCTCTGCTGCTCTAATGGCTGTGTTTCATCTTCTAATGAACACCTTCTGGAGTGCAGGGCTATGTACCTTCTCAGAGAGTAGGTGTTCCTCAGCTACCATGTAGCCTGTTTGAGCGGCCTCTCTAAAATAAACATGATAACAGCACTTGTCTCTGGCACCAAGGTGTGTGTGTTCAGGAACCCACCATGAGGTACTTCTGCATTACTCCTTTACTCCTGAAGTGCATTCTCAAAGACAGGGCTGTAGTAAGCAGCTGCTCTCAGTTTTGACCTCCAGAGGATGGGCAGTGTGTTTTGCTTCTCATTCACACCCTTTTTAACTCTGTCAACCTTCCCCTCTGTTTCTTCTGTCCACTAGCTCTTCCAAGCCTAATTCGGGAGGATGGTGCAGAGACCCAGGAGGCCACATAAAAAAGAAAAGGTCCTCTCAGAGCCTCGGCTTGGGAGCCTTGCCTTCAGTGAAGGCAGGAGGCATGGCAGTGCTGCTCTGGCAGTGCACTTTTTCAAGTGCTGTAAAGCACGAGGCCAGCTGAGCTGGCATGTACTTTCCCCTCTGCTGTGAGGGGAAGGAGCAGATGAGGAGGAAATACAGCTGTTCCAGAGCACTTCTGCCCTCTGTCCAAACGGAGCACATGAGGGGGAAGGACAGACACAGAAAAGGAGATTCAGGAAGAGAGTTGGGGAGGGGCGAGGGGAGGAGAGGAAAACTACAAATGGAGAAGAAAAGCTCTTTACGTATGCACAAATGTTATTTAAAGATCTGTTTAGCTAGAGCGAGAGCAAATAGCCTGAAATTATGAGATTGTATCTCTTGAGTCCCTGTTATTGTTCCTCCAGAAAGTGCTGCTTTTCATTCCTCAAGTATTATGTGTGTCTTTCTGCCTCCCTCTTCTAGGCTCCTCAGCATCCTCTGACCTCAAGCTGAGCAGGACATTGCCCTTAGCTTCTGCCTGTCAAATGTGTGGTTCTCCATGTTGCACATGAAATGATTATTCCCATAGCTGGTTAAGGCAAGCTTCCGAGGAATACTAAGCAAGAGGCACGCCAGTTCCTGTGGCTGGCCTTGACTGGAGTGCAGGCATTTTGGGACAGGGGCTGTGCCTGGAGGCTGTGGTTACTCTGTGTTATCCTTGGAAGCTTAGGGATTCCTGCTCCTGTCCCTCCCACCCTTCTCTTATGTCTTATTGCTGCTCACCTGTTCCTCTGCCAGTGCTGCAGCTGCTTCAGCCTCTCCCAGTGATCTGTGGGGTTGTGCTGAGTAGCTTGGAAGTCTGAGTAAGGAGAAAGAGAGAGCTGCTACTCCTTTATCTGTAGAGAAGTTTCCTCTCAGCCCTGTGTTGACTTTCCCCTGCATCCTGCTTTGAGATCCCTCAATTGGGATCTCAACCCCAGCAACTGGGAATTAAAGCAGTTGAAGCTCTCTAGCTGTATCCTGATTACTGCTGCTGCCTTGCTATTTCTTCTGAAATTGCACTTTCAGCTTTCTCCAGGATTAGTTTACTCTCTGAATGGCATCAGGTAGTAAGGTACTGTCTTTGGGGGCTGCATGGCTACAAGACCACTAAACCTTTTTATTTTTTCTTTTTTAAATGGAAAACCCAGTTAGCCTACCCCAGCAGGGTTTCACTGCTTTTACCTGTGTAGTACAGACAGAACTGAGAGTGTCCATCTAAGAAAAGGTATTGGCTATGGAAAGAGCAATTTCCCACCTGTGATAACAGTATGATCTTTACATCTGATGACATCCAGACCCTGAAAAGGCCACTGAGAAGCACGAGCAATGCTAATCCCTTTGAGAAGGGAGCATGCTGCAGTATTTCTCTCCATTACCTACACTGCATAAAGTTCTAACAGCTATTTAGTTTTCTACCCTGCTTGTATAAGCACCCATCTGCTTTGTGGGGAGAAAGGAGTGTATGTTGATGTTGCCTGACAATTGTGACATGACAGGAAGGCATAGGCTTCCCATGGAGCACATGTATTGTTGATGGCATACATGTACAATTTAGTAAAATGTCTTTATGCAGCAGCTTTGAGAAATGTTCTGTGCTTTTAACTACCTTGAATCTTCGTCTAGTTAATGGACTTATGTATAGAAACCATATGAAATAATGATGCAGCAGAAGGGCGGGTTTCTTTAAAGTTTATGCTTTTGCCAAGGTAAACATAGCTTAATAATGGCTTCTTCACAATAATGAAGTGTTATCAAAATTCAAATCTAATTAAATACTTTTGTGTTCTTCCTACTGATTTCTCTTATTCTTGACTCCAACACTTTCTCATTTTCTTCATCTGGTGCACTCTAACATCTTGTCCGTGGGATCTGTTATAAAAAGGACTGTGTACTGTCTTGGTTCAGAATCCATGATGTGTTTGAGTAGGGGTGTGGAGACCCAGTATATGGGGAGATAATTAAATTCTGGGATGGTAGAACAGATTTTGGTAGTACTGAAGAAGTGGATAGCCACAAATCTTCAAGGCAGCTGTCTGTCCTGTGTGCAGTTAACACCTACTTGTTTAGCTCCTTACTTCAAAGAGGTATGTGAAAACCTGTTATTGAATAATAACTGCTGAACTGTTAGTTGGCAAATAGCCCAGAAAAGGCATTATTAAAAAGTAAATTCAATAAAGATGTCTATAATCATGCTTTAGTAGGTGGCTTTGTTTAATGTAACTTGTGTGCTTGTGGTGACCAGTGTGATAGTGTAGTGTTCACCAGGTACACGCATGCTTTTGTCTGGGTATTTGAAGATGGGGAAGGAGAAGTAACAAACTGTTTACTGTGTTAGTACTCCATTGTGATCCTCTTGGGGACTGTGTCACTGCTGCTGAGTTGAGAGTGAAATCTGAATAGTAAAAAGGTTATTTTTTCAGTGGCAATAACCCTGAACATCAAGGCCCTGAAAGGTACTGGACTTGCTCTTCATCCTTGCAGGCACACAAGTCTGCAAGTGCAGCTGTCCTTGGGCCTCGTCCAACAGAGTTCACAAAGATCAGTCGAGAGTGTCTCTAAGGCTGGAGACGCAAGTGGCGGGGGAGCAGTTTTGTCTAAATCAGAGATCAAAGGAATTCAGAATAGAAAGTTTTTCCTAATTCCTGGAAGGAGATAAACGGAAAACACAAGGAGTAGTTTAAGTCTGTTTTGTAACACTTTACTCAGCCATTACTTCATTAGTGTTCTTCATTTAGATCCAATTACACATAAGTATGCTTTGGAGTTACAATGTATAGTTTTGTAATTCCTTAAACTACTTGTGTTGTGGAAGCAGAAGTTTCTGAGTTTTAATGTGTTCATGTGCACCCGTCATCTTTGATGTGCTTGGTGCGTGTATGTATGTAGCTCCCACCATTTCCTTCTTGGGCTAAAGCCCATGAGAAGGGCCCTCCTGTGTGCCCGTGCATGCTTTCATGAGAGCCCTCTTTCTGTTTGTGCTGTGCTTGAGCTCGTAACTCCTGCTGAAGAAACTACAGGGTATTCTTTAACGGGAAGTAGTACAGATGTTAAAATAAATGCTCTTAGCAGCTTCAGTGAGCCCAAAATAGCTTCTGCATGTTTCTCTTATGATAAGTTCAGGAAGGGGGGTGATTCCCTCTTCTTCCCTCTCTGTAATATTTTGAGTGCTGAAATCCTCTTGCCATGAAGAGCAGGCAGTGTGGGGCAGGCTTCTCTGTATTCTTCTGGACCCTGACTTAACAGGGCTAGAAGTGAGCCCTAAACAGAAATTGCATTCCTTGGCACAGTGTCCTGCTTCCTACAAAAATTTCCATTGAGGTCCTTGGTGGTGAAGGGGGCTAACCACTGAAACTGGTTGTCCAGAGGGATTGTGGAGGGATTGTTGGAGATGGTCTAAAAACTGGATAAGGCCTGAGCAATCTGCTTGAAGCCAGGTTATCTCTACTCTGAACTAGATGAGATCCAGCAGTTCCTTCCAGCTGGCTGTTTGCCATGTTTTTGCATTACAGGGGAAGCATGGCTGCCTTTGTCTGTCCCCAAAACCAGTGGGAATAAATGTAGTCTTAAAATATCTGAAAATGGCCTTGAGAATTCTGAATAAAGACTTGAAAAATTGAAGTATGTAGAGAAGCATAGTGTAAGGAGGTAATTTTGCCCAGTCTCATAACAGCAGGTCAGTAATAGTGCTAGTAGAGGATCATAAATCTCCTTGCTGGCAGACGAGTGCATTGGTAGCTAAAAGATTTTGTCTTCATACATAAAACTACCTCCTTTCTCTACTTGACTATTTTCAGATCATTGGGCAACAGAGACTACACTTACCTGCTGAGAGATATCATATTCCTTTTTTTTTTAATTTTTTTTTTTTTTTTGCCCTATCAGTTATGTTCATAGGGAATTTTAGTACTAAAGAAAAATGTACATTAACTTTTTCAGAAACCTAGAAAATTTGATCTGGAAAAGAATTTGGTGAAATAAAAATAAGAGCTGCAGAGGAAATTTTTAGAAAGTGATGTTATTCCCAGTTAGTTGCACAACAATTAATCTCATATTTTTTAAGAGCAGAAAATAGCAGATGAAGCTGTACACTGAATCCAAGTTTGAATCTCTCTTTGTTTAAAAAAGAGAAATCACTTGAAAACTTCTAAAAATCTGGAAGCTAAGAAGGGCATAAATCAGCATTTTAGAGAGTATCATGGAAGGAGTTAAGCTGTGAGTTAACTGCATCTGTGTTTCAAATCCAAATGCTACGAACAAGGCACCATTCAGATCTTCAGTTATAAGTTATGCTGAATTCGTTATGCTGCGTTTTTTTGAATTCTGTTCAGAGGAGAAAAAAGAAAATCATGTCAGATGAAAAAAAATCATTACTCTTGTTTTGGTAGCTTGTTTTTTAAGTGATGAAGTAGGATTCTCTTTTTTTTTTTTGTCTACCACTTACGCAGGTCATCTGCTAAGTATTAGCAGCTGTGGAACTGCGGAGTTGCATAAGCATAACTAAAAGTCAGTGGAGCCTTGCACCATTCTGCAGATCTATCCATTGCTTATTCTCCACAACAACGGATCAGTTTTGTAGCTCAGTTGACACAAATCCCTAAATGTTAAGAGGGCATCAGCAAGCATGGCAAGTTGAAAATCCTTTAAGTCATAGAAATCAGATGGGATAATGCATTATTTTATTGTTGCCACAACCTGCTGTCCAATTAGACACATGCCTTGGTGTTCTGTGAAGAGAGCAGTGTCAGAGTAATGCCCTGGAACAGCTGAGCCTGCCAGCTGCATAAACCTGATTTGTCTTGGCAGCTTTGCTTGGAAGGTGGGTATGGGTGCTATGCCTGGCTGCTGTGGGAGCAAGACAAGTGTGAGTGCTCACACATGTATCCCAGATTAGCCAGGCTTAGTGATGTGGCTGAACACAACAGTCTCTTTTAAGTGTTAGAAAAGGCATCTTTGCATGTATGGAGCTGAGAGGCTGGAATGTCTTGGCAAGGGAGATACCTACAGTGTACATGTGAGTGTGTTGGCAGCAGCAGCCCGAGGCTGGCAGGTCCGGCCTCTGCCTCCAGGTTTTTGATACTGGCTCAGCACATTGCAGGATTTGGTTAGCAGGGTGCATTTCTTCCCACTGAACCTGAGGTTACAAAGAGCTTAATCTCCTGTGCTTCTGACTTTTAAGTCATAGAATATGCAATGAATTTTCTGATCTAGACTCTGGCTTTGTTTTCAGGTTTTCTTTTCATCTTTTCTTTTGCTGATTTAAAGATCTCCACAGGCAAGAAAGACTCTGAAAGGGTGAGTACAGAGTTACTAAAATATGATCCTTACAATACTTGTTATTGGAAATTAAGAAGATAGAATGAGTTTGAGCAGATAGTGTCCCTCTAGACCAGTCCATGTACCTGGTGGCTCAGAGCTAAGCCCTGTTTCCTCTTTCAAGACTGCAAGAGGAGTTTGGCTGAGCTTCTGGTTTTTTTTCTCTATTTTCCTTTCCCCCCCACCTCTTTTTTCCCTGCCATTTTTTAAGCAGTGATATGAACAGTTAAGTGAGGATGCTTCCCCAGATAAGTGGTTTCTGTGCTGTTTCTGCTGGGAATAACAGGCAGGGTTTCATTAGCTCACCTCACCAGCAGGCTCTGAAAATGGTGGGACCTTTAGCTGCCCTCAAATTGCCTTGGTCCCTGAGGAAGGCTGTAGGTGCTTGGAGGCAGATTGCACCTCCAGTTGAAGTAGCACTCCAGAGCTGCAAGTGTGGCATGGATCAGGAGCCTTCCTTTTTGAGTAGTCTGAACAGGATGGTTTGTAACTAGCACCAGCTAGGCAGCTGTGGAGCAGAAAGATGTGGAGGACAAAAAGTGTATGGTGGTGAGGAGAAGAGAAGGTTGCTTATTCCTCCCCTCACCTCCTACCTGTGGAAATATTCCTCAGCTAGTAATTAAAGGGTACTATACTTTGATACTCTTTTGGTTCAATTTGATTTGCAGCTTGGCAAACATGGACAGCATCAGCCATGTAGTACTGAGCTCTACCATCCTGTCTTCAATTTACTCCATGTCATCAGTCCTCCCATGACCATCACATCAGTCATTGCTCTCCTCATGTCCTCATTACCTAGCAGTGACCTACTTTGCCTAACATATTCGCAAAACTGTTTTTCTGGCATAGGAATGCAAAATAGAGAATTTTCACTGTTACTTTCACATTTGAAGTTACTGAAGACAGTTTTCAGAGGAAGCATTACATGTAAACCAAAAAGGCTGCTGTGTTGTGTATGTTGTAAGTAAAGAAGCCACTTGCTCACTGTAAGTGAGCTTGCATGACAATGTAGTGGTCTCTTTATATGAATCTCTGTTTGGTCAGATGCTCCTTCATGTATTTCATATGATCGAGTGCCTTGCCTTTGATTTTAAGACCCCTGAGATAGGGAATGCATTTGAACAGGGCCCTGTAGAATACATTTACTATTCCGATGGGATGAAATGAAAAATCAAAGGATAGCAATGTGGTGGTATCCATGTGTGATTATTTCAGTGTTAGAGAGAATGCCATTCAAATGAGGCACATGGACAACACCTACCAGTATATCTTGTTTATGTCTGCAGGTTACATTTTAAACCATTCCAGACCATTACTACTTTGAAACAGGAAAAGATATTCCTTAAAAGTACAGCTTTTCCAGTCAATAGTCCTGATGGCATCTTGGAATCTGAAACTCTCAAATGGCAGCAGGCAGCCCCAAACCTTTGTTTTAATACTAGAAAATACAGAAACAAACCACAAATAATTATCACTTGGAACTTCCTACTGTATTTTCAAATAAAAGTTCCTCATTTGATCTTAATAGGTGATTAGGGAGGGACAAATAATTCCTTCATGGCACAGTTTACTTGAAATAGATTATTCTTAATTGAATTGACCTGTGTCCCTTGGGTATAAATGAACAACTCATGTTCTTACCTCATTTGAAATTAAAACTAAACCAGATAATACTTTTCAAAGTGAAACATCTTACTCTGAGGAGCTGCTGCATACTTACACTTACTTGTACCCTTAGGTGGAACTAGAGCAATATTTATTTTTTCATTAGTGGTTATCATTTTCCAAGCAGCTCTCTGCAGGAGCAGTGTCTCCAAGTTTTATTATAGCTTTTCCTTTTTTTTTTCATTTGTGCATCCTTAAAAAAAAGTGTGCATGCTGTCTGGTGTCAGGAGGAAGACAAATTAACTTGAGCTGCTATAGGGAACTAGAAAATTAAGTGTTCCATAACTGACAAACAGCTTGAGATGACTGGACAAGTTCCCTCTTTATTCATCTAAAATGTGCGAGTTGTTTAGCAGAACATCCCTGATAATACGAGTGAATTGCAGGGTAAAACCCAGTTGGATGTCATCATGTGCAGTACTTAAATGAGAACACTGAGGGATTTTGTGTTTCCAAGGGAAAGAATCGTCATTGTTGTCTTCTGTTTTGTGTTACTTGAAGTTCCCCAAGAAAGTTTCCTCTTAGGAGGAATAATGGAGTTTATAGTAAGAATGGTTTATGACTGCTCTTCTTTTATTTGAGAGCTTTTGTATTTCTCAAAAAATGTTTGTTCACCATCTACTCACTAATTGGCCAGACTGAGGAGGCACTAAAGAAACCATAGAAATTATACCACATGATACCTAATACCAGAGCATTTAGAGCTTCCAAGGCCTTTGCTCCAGGCCATCCACTGTGAGATATGGACAGAAGCAAATGAGAATATAATGGGAAAACTTGCAAGAAGGGAAAGTAAAAAAAAAACAAAACCAATCCAGAAATGTATTTTCACTTTTTCCCTTTAGATAGAAATAAAGAAATGTCCCACTGCCATTTCTTAATGAGGCAAGGTTTTATGCCCTAGGAAGTGAGAACAAAGATACACAAAAAAATCACTCTGAAGTAGCAGAGGGGTTGATAGGTGTAACCTAGGCCCAGTCCTGTAGGTATTACCTATTACCACAGTTTGTGGTGATTGGGAGTGGGGCTGTGGCCAAGCCTCATCCCCAATGGGCTACAGCTGTGAAAAGCAGTGAACAGCATTGAAGGTAATGAGCCATGGAGTGCCCAGGTGCACTGACCAACCACCAAAGGGAACAGAGGGCACACAGGTGCAATGCATGGACATGAGGGGTATAAAAGGCTGGGCTAAGGAACAAGAAGGGCAGATGCTTGAAGTGTTCTGAAGTGGTCAGGTGTTACTCTGTATGGGTTGAAGCTTTCTGAAGTTGTGTGATGATACTCTGTCTATCGTGGCCATCTCAACTGCCACATGTGCTGTGGTGTATGCTGCGACACAGTCCTACCCCTGATTGTGTGGCTGCTGTGGAGGATCAGTGATGAGATGACACTGGTGCAACAGGATTGCTCCAGACAAGGTCAGGAAAGCATTTTCCAGGACTTTCCTTGGAGCTGTTTTTTCTTGGGCTTCTGGTAGAAGCTTTCTCTTCTTGTCTGGTAGACACTGCTGGTTATTTTTGGAAATCACCATTCTGAAGGTTGGATGACTCTTTGTTCTGTTCTAAAGCCCCATTGCCCTTGATATCTTTGCTTTAAAGTTTTGGAGGGTCACTGTTAGGTGATTATGCTGGGGAGGAAAAAACTCAGATTATCTGCAGGCTTTTTTGGTGTATAAACCCAAGTTCTGTCAAATGACACTGTCAAAAATTGCAGCTTAAGTTTCTGTATTAAGTCTGGCATTTGCAGGTTCTGGTTTCTTCGTTTCTCAATGGAGCATGTGACCCCTGGTATCACTGTCATTTCCTCTAACATGCATTGAATCAGGATTTCAGACCCTGCCACTAGGGAATAATGTCCGGTATAGGACAAGTGTGAAAGAACTTCTAAATATTTCTTAAGGATATAATTATGGAAATAACCTTTGGGACAGCCAAAGTCTTCAAAATCCAAATTTCCCAAAGTGATGCAAAATGCTGGCTTTGGCATTTGAGGCTGAGAGAATAGTCCTTGTCCCATTTACCAGCAAAAAACCTGAAGTTAAATATGTCACCAAGTTTACTTAAATCCTAACTGGTAACATCATGAAACATCAAGTAGGTATGTACAGCCTGTAGCACAGCTTGTGCAGCCGAGCTCCTGCTGGCAGCATGTAGTGACAGGGAACAGGTGAAGAAACACCTTTAGACCCCCACAGCGCGTGGGGATGCTTTGAGGCATTGCTGAGAGAGAGCCAGGAGTATCAGCTCACAATTCATCCTCCGTGAGGAACTGTGCTGGTCCTGCTGGGACTTGGCCCACAGACCAACTGGAACCACTGGGCTCTACCAAAATGCCCGTGACTAATCTTTCCTGCCCGAAGGGACCCATGTTTTCAGGTCAAGCAGGAGGGGTTTTAGGAGCTCTTGGCTTTTCTCTGTGTTGTTCTTTTAGGTCACTGCTGTGGTACAGCCTCTCAGGAAAGCCAGCCAGCTTTGCTGAAGAGTCTAGAAATTGGACTGTGAGGCATTTCTGCTCTTTTAGCAGCACTCCTTCAGACAGCCATGATTCAAATTACGCAGTCTGGGGTTTCTGTTGAGCATAGGTAATGCCCCTGGAGCCATAAGCCATAAACTTAGCTGTAAATTTAATTTTGCAGTTCTCTGCTGTGTACTTGGCCTTTTGCTAGTGGGAGAGGAAAGAAGAAACAAAACACAGGTGGAGGGGGATGCAGACAGATGATTGCATGTTCAATTGTAGTTGTGTTGGACCTCTGCTAATGAGGGAGACCAGGTGCCAAGCTGTTTTGAGCTAGAATATCATACTACTGCCTCTGCTTTCAAGCTCAGCCTTCACATTTGGGCTATCCTGACTGCCAGTTCCCAAGTGTGTTATGGGAATTTGCATCACAAGTCCAGCTCCTTCTATTTGTCTGGCTGTGGGAACAATAGGATATTCACATACCCTTTTGAGCTAGAGGTGCTGGTTTGTCTTGTGAGTGCAGTCTCCCGATAACTGATTCAGTTGCAGCAGTTGATGAAACCAGGATTTGATGAATGGCAATACAGGGTGTTTTATTCCTGAATCAGCAGTTTATTCTCTAAGCCAGGTGAGCTGTGACTAAACACTGCTTTCTGTCAGATTAAGCATAGTCTACATACAATGAGTTGGTAACCTCAGGTCTGCAAGACAAAAGTTCCTGCTCAAAATGGCATTGCATGACTTCCATGCTGAAAGCCATCATGAAGTAGTCAGATTGTCAACAAGGATTGAGGCTGTTCCCTGATGGCTAATGAGTGATCCGTTCGGAGCAGGGCCAGCAGTGGGCATAGTGGTGTGAGCAGTCTTGCTTGGATGTGTCCCATGTGACTACCCCTCACATGTAGGTGAGATGCAGGATTTCACAACAGGGCTGAGTTTCTTTCACTGTCTAAGGAAACAGAGAATGTTACTCTCCAAGGCTGTTACCTGGTTACTTTTCATGTACTCTGCAATTCTGTCACTTTTTTAACTACTGCGCTCTGAAATTACAGTGACAAACTCTCCTAATTCATAGTAACTGCGCTGATAATGGTAATGTGATATGCAGTGTATATACATATTCATATACTGAGCCTCCCTTTCTCCTGTTTTATTTTTTGGGACAATATAATTGTCAATAAATATCAATGAAACATGAAAGATGTAGTCTGATCTTGTGCATGACCTGATCTTGCTCACCTTACTTGGATATAGTGCAAATCAGTATGGGATTGCAGGTACTTGAGCTAAGCAAAGAATAAAATCTTCTGTTATGCAGCAGAGGAGCTGATTCTATTTTATAATTACCCAGCAACTACGCATAGACTCCCATCTGTGGCTATATTTGGCATCCAGTTATTCCTGATGTGGAATATACCACCCATGGGAAGAAATAGACTAAAGTTCCCAAAGACTGGGACTTGCTTTCCCTTTAAAAAAAAATTAAGAGGGTGTGAGCTTTGGCTAGGAGATTCAGAATGTAAAGGGGAAATAAACTAAGCATCGATAACAGCTTGAAATTGTATGGCCTGTGAAAAGATGAAAAATTGCTCTTATCAATGAATATTGTTTGTGTGGCTTTAAAAAGTGTGATGTTCTGGTAGATTGTGATTTCTAAGGTGTAGATTTGTCTAGCTTTATTTGCACGTACATATATGTATCCATGTATATATATGTACACAGATGTTCATGGGAAATTTGAATATAAAATATTACTCAGATTCAAGTGTGATCTTAAAACTGGTTGATGTTTTCTACTGAAATAACTAAGTATATAAAAATTTGTCATCAAATATTCAGCTGAATACTTTGAAAACTTTCTAACTCATGTGAATAGCTGAAGACAAGTTGCTCAATAATAAATATATTTTAACTTTGCCATCATAGCAATGCTTACATATTGTGAAAAGGTACTGGAAGCCTAAGCATGCCATTGGAAAAGTATAGCAAACACTGCTCTAGAAAAACAGCTGGGCAGATTTTACTGGATAAAGAGTGTTGAAAATACCCTTTGGAAAGATAGCATGGATTGCTTCTCTCTTGGTTGACCCTCTGAATAAGTCCATATTCTTTGATAGGGTCAAAGAGCTTGTGTACCAAGCTTATTGTATAAAAAAGCTACAAACTAAGAAATCAGGTTTTATGTGAAAATAAGTATTGGAAGCCACAACCAGCACTCTTATTGACTTCGTTTTTCTTCCTGAGAACATACTAAGGCTATCAGAAATAATCTACAGTGATATGAAGGGACTTCCACACAAATAGAGTTCTCATTTTAGAAATATACCTAATTACATATATATGTGCATGTGTAAATAATACATATGCACTACAGAACACTTCTTCTGGAGTCTGCTAATGTCTGTGTTAAAGGAGCAGGGAGGACAAGTAACTTTGAGAGCAAGGTTTGTCAGTTCAGCAGTTTTTGCTCAAGAAATACATCGGCATTTCTAGGCAAAAGTAAGTTTTCTTAGGAATGGCTTTTATTTATGTGGCTGTCCTCTGAAAGGATAGCCTGTGGCTAAACCCAGGGGTGATAGCTGATAATGTAATCTCATATGCACATAGCTGTGTAAAGGGCTTTCAGCTGAGTTTGGGAGAGGAGGGTTCACTGTTTTCAGACAGGACTGGAACACTGTAAAAACTCTTCATTTTCCACCTAGACATGACTAGAGTGGCAATCTGCCAGAACATTTTTGATCATCACATTTTGTTCATATTCTGGATGAGGGACAAAATAGATTGCCTGTTTTATGTGGTATGATTTTCCCCACCCCCACGGAATGCGTTAATATTTCATCATTTTGAAGAAATGTAGTGGGCAACATTAAATATTTACGTCTCCCTGAAGTCACAGGGATGCCACCAGGATACCTAGCTCTACATCACACATGCTCTAATTCACCCCAAACACCCACTGTTTACTAATCTTCAGCCCCCGTCTGTGCCGATAATGAGAAAGAGGAAATGGAAACAGCAGGGATTATATGCTACTGAGAAGTCCCAGTTTCTGGTTGTAATTCTTTCAACAAACTCTTGCCGACTGTGCTCCTGCTTTGAAGTTTGAACACGTCTGTATTAGTGCTTGGCTCTGGTGATTTGGCTGACAGATCTGGGCTTGGTTGGTTTGTTTGTGGTTGCATGTTCCCAGTTCCACACGATGGTTTACTCTTGCACTCGCCTGCTCAAAGTTGGGGCAGATAAAACAGATTATTTTGCCCAAGCACTGAGATGTTAATTGTTCAAATTTGCTGGTGACAGTTTCCAGATAGAAAACAGTGCGCACCATATCCACTGTTCTGTGTGTATAGTCATAGCCATGTTGGTGAATGGGGTGATTTTCCATATGGTGAATAAATACGGCCTGTTTTTATAAGGAAGAAAGTATGTGTTGGTCTTGAATGCTGGGTTTCAGCATGCTCTGTTAGTCTGGATCATCATGTCCAGTATACTCAGATGTGGGGGTAGTGCAAGTTTCTAATCTAAACCAAAAACCTCAGAGCCCATGATTGCATTTTTATCCCCATAGCACAGGACAAGCAAATCATTAGTGTAAATAACTTTACATTAGTGTCTGTTAACATCTTTCTGTGGCTTATCTGTCAGGCCACTGTGCAACTTGTTATTGCTGCTGGGGTGGTCCTTTATTTGTAAATCAAACACTGTGATCTCATGGCAAGTGAGGGGAAGTCAATTTATGGCTTTAAAAACAACTTGTGCCATCTGCAGGGTTACTAACACATGTCTCCATTAAGTACCCAGGTGTGCATAAAGGAGAGCTTCATGTATGCTTTCCACTTAGAAGCTAAAGAGATAGTTTTGTCTCGTGTATGTGTATATATATGTGTAAGGTGAGACATAGCAGTAGTTGCAAGTGGTTGGCTTACTCAAGATGACTGCCAAAAATTCTTGTTGGAGCTTTGCCCCTCTGAAAGGTGCCAGCCAACAGATTTCTCATCTGTGACAAGGATGGAGAAATAAATGGTTTGTTTACAAGGGGCAGAATTTATCAGGCTTCAGATGTTTCCCTTCTTGTTTTAGTGGTCCACAGTGAGAGCTGACAAATGCTCTGGTGTCCATGGTGACTCAGCAAACCCCGCTGTGCGAGAGCTCTGTGGACACGGTGGGTCCCCCGGTGTCACACAGCTGCCTCTGCTGTCCCTGCAGTGCCTCTCCATGGCCCCACTGAAGGGCATGCAGCACTCTGAGCTTGGCTGGAGCAACAGCCTGGGAGGCTGTTTTCTTTGGGCATGGATTAAAAGTGGCTGCGAGGTTGCTGCGAGTTACCTGCTGGGTGAGCAAATTCCTCCCATCTCAAACAATCCCAAGTGTCCAGCAGGGATATAAAAGTATATTTGCCCCACCAGCAGCTCCAAGCACAGCTCTGGCACAGTCCATTATGTGTGACTAGATCCTCACAGAGAGGTTAACACATTAAAAGTGACTTTGTAAACGTAGCCCCTTCTTAAAATGGAGAGAAATAACTCATCTCTTCTGAGGGATCCTGGCTGTCTGAAAGCTCCTGGGGGAGCAGCTGGGTGAGGACAAAGAGGCAGTGTGCTGAGAGCAAGCATGGCCACTTCCTGAACTCTTCAACTTCCCCTCAGTGCCTCTGAAGCTCGGGGTCTGGCGTGTCATGTCTCTGCACGCTTACTGAGGGGAAGATGCTTGAGCTGCATGAGGCTCACAGTGCTCTCAAGTGTCTTCCAGTGTAAATAATACCTTGGCCATTTGGCCCAAAACCTTCAGTGGGGGCAGAGCAGGTGCATCTGCAGACATGTGTTTGCACATGCTTTCCTACTGCAGCTGCAGGAGCTCAGAGGTGCATTCACAAAAAGGGTTGGTGTGTGTCTCATACAAGAGCATCCATTTTATGGGTTAGTTTGTTGGAGTTTTTCAGTCATGCATGCATTTCCTTTTGCATGGGTGTCCTATGCATGTTTACACATAAAATACTTATATCTTTTATTAGCTGGGGGTAATTTGTTTAACATTTGGCTGCTGCTCTGTAAATCCTGTTGTTGCTGCCTCTTTGCCAGAGGTCACTACTCTCACATCTCTGTGGACAGGAAGGATTCTCAAAACCATTGTTACTACATTTCCAATTATTTTAACCCACTGATATAAATTACTGGAGCTAGTTTGGCTCATTTGATAGTAATGAACTAGTGAGCGGTGGTAAGAAGCCCTGAGGCAGCAGATGGGAATGTAATCCCTGGCTGGTGGTCACCAGGAGGCTGCTCACAACATTGATGTCTTCATCTGGCACAGTTTAATTATAAAGATGACATTTTAGTGGAAACCTCTTAATTTATGTAGAAATTGCGTAGAATTCATCTACCCATGGGCAAAGCAGCAGCTCCAATTGGCTTGCTCTGGGTCTCTCACTGTAGCCATGGTTTTGTGTGACAGCCTGGGTAGTGGCAGAGCCAGCTTCCTACTAGCACTTGTCTGGTTTTGCCTGAAAGTGAGAAAAGAGGGGGAAAAAAATCTCATGAGCTTTTGAGCACTAGATCAGCTCCTCAGTGTGGTCCATGGCACAGGCTGTGGAACCACTGTGCTAGCACACTTGAGGCAGCTGTGGGGTGCAGTGGGAGAACTGAATGGTGGAGGCAGGACAGCCACGAATGAGTGTTGCTGCCAAAAGATTTGCATCCCAAATTTGCAGCATTACTGTCTCTTCACTCTCTTTCTACCTTCAAGGTTTTCACATTCACACTTAGGCACAGCTAAAGCAAATCTGTGCCCCAGCCAAGATCTTTCCAGTCAGTCTGTAAGGGAACCCTTCTGGATTTGTAACCCACTGCTTTCACCCAGGCCTGGCCAGGCTGATCAGTCCCCCAGGCATTGTCTGTTGTTATTTCAGCTCTCACTAAATAAAGGAATGTGACATTTATCTTCACCCCTCCATTAGCTTGATTGATGAGTGTTTAGTGTTTTCCACAAGGAGCATCTTCCAGCAGAGCAGTATCTCTTTGCTGACTCTGGTGTGACTATTCTGCCTCTACTGTGGTGTGGTAGTCTTCAAACTTTATCTCCAGACTGCGTCAGTATTATGCTGGTGGTGCACTTCGGGTTAGATTGTCTTTCCAAAATTTATGTGTCTTTAAAAAAAATAAATTCTGATAAAGCACCACCTATTGACTAGTCCTGTAAACATAGTACTCGAATCCAGGACTTTATTGTCCTTCCTTTTGTGACATATGTTCAGACCTTTTTGCCCAGTGCTAGATAACAATATGTGGATGCACACTGATACAAGTGAGGAAATCTCTACTCTTCTGAAGACATAAACTACTTTTCATAGGACTCAAACTTCTGTTTACTGTATTCAGATGAAAATATTTCTGAAAATTGCTGATGACTGCATCTGTTTGAATTCATCAATTCACTACTACTCTGAACATTTGATAAACAAATACCCTTGAACTGAAGTTTCCCACGCCTGCAGTGTAATTACATTCTCTACTACTGTATTTGTTTCCCCTTTAAAAGAAGGGGGGGAGGCACACTGAGCATACTGTGGCAGAATCACATTCGGCATTTGGTATTAATATACAGTACAAAAAGGTCCATTGAATCACGGAGTGACTCAGAAGGCAGTAGAGGAGGGCTTTTTGGCTATGCAGCAATGTCAGTGGTTCAACATTAGATCAGAAATTTCTTTAACATGTTGTGAGGGACAGTTAGTTGTTTCATCTGGTGTTAAAATGTAAGCAAAGCGAGTCTAGCAAGGTGCGGTGAGGAAGTGTGTGTCACATGCTCCTCCACAGGAAACGAGACTGGAGCTGCTGGGGAAGTTCAGAACTGGGTGACCTCCAACAGATTCAAATAGCACAGGTTAGTTCTCTTAAAACATCTCTTTAGCTGTCCTGCAGGGGTTCTGCACATGTATTTTCACTGATTTTTGGCAGCAGTGGATGAGGAGTGCTCTGTATGGCAGCTGTGGTAGCGGGTAGTAAGCAGCGTGGGATTTCAGAGCAGAACTCTACAGCGCAAAAATAGGAAGCTCATCTGTGGGTTAGCTTGGTTTGTGTGAAACTTGGAGCCTGTCTTGCAGTACAACATCAGTGTGGTCTGAGTCACATTAGGAGTGTGGATGAAATCTTCTCTAGCTTGTTAAGACTTTCATAAAATAAGTTAAAGGTCTGGATTTTTAATAGAAGTGTTTAGTGTTAATAAATACTAGAAAGCACTTTTCCAAGTAGAGGTTAAAATCATTGACTGTAGTGAAAATTTATTTTAGTTTGTTTTGGCTGTACCAAGTATGTAGCTCTTTTCTTTGGTTTTACTGGCACAGTTTCTTGTTAAGGTGTTCTCTCATTCCTGGTGATTTCTGTTGAGAAATTGCATCACGACTTTTCTGTGCTGGAGAGTTTCAACTTGGGAGCACATTGCATCAGGAACGAAATGAAGCTAGGTTGGTGCTGGAGAATTTGGGAGCTCTCAAAGGGAGACTCTTTAATAGGATGTATGTTTTGTACCCCAGCACAAATATAGATTTGTTACGTTTAAATTACAAGGCAACTGTGATTAATTACAAATCTTAAATGCAAAGTTGGAGTGAAAGCTACAAAGAAAACAACCTTCAGGATGATAAAATGTATAATACAATAGTAAGTGCACAGAATCTGAACTAAAACGAAATCCCAGTGTGGAGTCCACGTGGTGCTGGGGGAGCATGGGGAAGAGGAGGTGAGGGCCCCACAGCCAGCTCCAGCAATGGTGGCTGGAGGCCAAGGTGCTTGCTCTGCACAGAGAACCCCCTGCTCCCCAGGGTCACAGCTTGTGAGGCAGAGGGACTTGGACAGGGATGGTGGCAGCAATCTCACATGAAATGCAGCTGCTGCTGGGGATGACAGTGCTGTAACAAGGCCATGCCAGGCATTAAAATCAGAGATCTGAGCATCGGGCAAGAAGTCCTAAAGCTGCCCATACTTCTTCCCAAATATTTTAAAAAATATTTTCTTGGTCGTGTAGAAAACCAGACTAAGTTTCACAGCTCTCTCACCCTCCTTGTACCACCTAGTGCATTCATCCTGATGTCAGTGTAGAAACATCTGCGTAAGGTGAGCATGAGCAGTGGCTCACGGCGGGCCAGGCTGCTGCTGCCTCCTGCACGTGGAGTTGGATGCTGCACCTGGCCCTGCTGCGGGGCATGGAGGGTCTTGGCAAGCTGGGAACAGCAGGGCCCTGTTCCTGGGCAGTTAAACAGCTCTGTGGCTCAGCCTTGCAGAGCTTTGCTCTCGTATTTCGGGCTTTGGGGCTTTATATGCAGAGAAGACTTTGGCCTTAGCTGGGCTCCTCTGCTTCTGTAAAACCAGCAAGTTTTCAGAGAGCCAAAGTTCTGCCCCAAATCAGCCTTTCTGATGTATTAGGGTTTATAGTCTTCACTGGAGCACTGTTTAACTAGGAATGTGATTTAAAAGCAATTTAGAAAAATCCCACTGCAGACTTTTTCATTTCAGCCTAATCCTGTCTTATAGCCGCTCATCTCAAATAGATTAGGAGTTGTTTTAAGCTAAATGTAATGGCTCGTAAATAATATATTTGAGCCTCCATGCAATGGTTTGTGCCAGGTATTTGAAATGGAATTAAAAAATAAACTGATACACATTCCTAAACAAATAAACCCTAACAGTTCTACCCTGCTACCAGGAGTGAACATAGCCAACCAGGATTGAAAGAGCAGGAGAGTTGTTGAAGAGGGGGGATTTCTGAATGGGCCTTTTCCAGCAGCTTGTATTATGAAAACCAGGGAAAGAATGTTTCTTCCTCTAACAAATTAAAAAGGAAATCTGCAAAAAGAGGAAAGGGAATAAAAAGTACAGACTAAACAAAATGAATTAAAATTGCATTGGAATGAGAGAGAAGGAAACCAAAAAGAGAAAATAATAAAAAATGGAACCAGATGGAGACAAATTCTGTGCTTAGGAAACAAAGGCTACTCTTTTGCTGCACTTCAGAAGGAGGAGAGACTGTGTACATGTGTTTGTGCATATATTATCTGTGGAAGAAAAATTCTTTTTTGTGTGTGGTTTTTTTAATTGTTTGCTTTTTTCTTTCCCTTCAGCAATGCTAATATAGCAGTTTATTAATTTGAGGGAGCTTCAAATTTAGATTAAATCTTCATTAAAGAATCTTTAATTCTGCAAATAAATAGAATAAACCACTCAATGTCACCTTAATCACTGGCTGGTTTTACTCCCCAAAAACAACATGGCTACATTGCACTGGTGAGCTTGTGTCCACTGTGCACTTGGATCCATAGCACAGGGTTATTCTACTCTCTGCAAGGGAACAAGTAGGAGTTAAGATGTGCAACACCAGCTAATGCAAACCGGAACTGCACAGGCCAGCTTCAGAGAGTTCATAGCAGAATCCCCTTGTGGGTTTCATTTCGCCACATAGCGTATGCAAAGGTTGCATGGCTGTAAGGGACTGGGGTCTTGAGACTGATTTCTAGATAGAAGTAAATCTGTAAAATGTTGAATAGCTACTGTTCTTACATTTTATTTTAAAATTACTGATTTTTAAAAATTTTATTTTGTTGGTTCTAATACTGAATACATCAAATGGTCAAGTGTTTTTTGCGGGGACGTTATTTGCAGCACATCTGTCACATCTTCTAGGCTGTTGCCTCTCCTTTTCTTCCCCCCACACATTTGTTTCAGCCTTTGCTTTCTCTAGCCTAAACTACAGAAACCTTCTAATTGCAAAGCTAGTTGTTGAACCATATCTCTTACTAAGAGCAGCTGTTGTAGTGGATAACTCTATTCAGTCATACCATCACATCCATGGCTTTTTATGCCTTTCTGTTTTCCTTCCACCGTTTAGATTGGCTTTTACTATAGTATGTATGCTATGCTGAAGTTGGAAGAATGGTCTTGAATTTGTTTGAGAACAAACTGGGTCCTCTGGCCTCAGTGAGCAATAAGGAGAACCCAGCCAGTGTGTTTTCCTGTTCTGAATCCTCTTTAGAAGGAGGGAGGCTCTTCTTTACAGTACACTGCCACTTTCTCATGCAGAATTTCTACTTATTCAAGGAAATACATAATGGACACATGCTCAGGCTCTGTGATCCGCAATGGTTCACAATTAATATTTCTTTTTCTTTCTTCCTTGCAGGATTGTGCAATCTGGGGAATGTTATTGCAATTTAATTAACTTCAGAAAGTGTATTCCGGGCTGAATTGACCAGACCTCCTATTCTATGCAAGCATCTCCTGCTGGTGACCAGGTACAGGGGTTTGCACTGAGGGGTGGGAGCGCGTGGGCGTCATGGTGTGAGCAGCAGCACAGGAAGCTCCTCTGCTGTGTGTCATTCCTGGCCTGTAAGGGTTGGAAGCCACAGAGCCATCTCATGTCTTAGGTTGCAGTGTGACAGTACAGGAGTCATTCTTCTCCAGGGCAGGATTAATGGCAGTGCCAGTTGCGGGCATGCTCTGATGTGCCACGCCTTTCCTAATGTCAGATTTAGGTGCCTTAGGTCACATCAGATTTTATGCCAAATCCATAAGCTTTTAACGTGTGCAGTGAGTTATTTCCTGTTTGTTTTTTTTTTTCCATTCCAGTAATACAAAGCTAACAGTGAAGGGATTTAAGGCTTAGCAGGTAGGTCAGGAGACCTAAGGTATGATATGTCCAGGCACAATGAATCTGTAGTTGTCCTGACTTAGAGCAGATGCCATAACACTTGAAAACTGCACAGTGAAGCCTGCAATGTTTACAGTTTGGTGCTAATGAACAGGTGTAGTATGAAAAGGTTCACTGAAACATATGGTTAGTAAGAAAGAAAGAACAGTGTGTTTATTTTTTTTTAATTTTAGTTTAGTTAATTTTTAATTGAATTTTTGGTTTGATTTTCTTCTCGTTGCAGCAGAGGCTCTGTCAGAAAGCATGGGCTGTAGATAGGCTGCAGTGTACTGATCTAGAGCTGGTGCAGTCCAGCAGATCAAGTATTTCCTATCTCAAATGCTGTGTGTTGTAAACCCCAAGTGTGGCTTCCTTATGGTTAGTGGGCCATGTAGAAACTGATGCTGGGAGGGTCCCAGAATGGTTGGGGATTTTGGTTCTCTGTAGACATGAGCACAAAACCATTCAGAGTTTCTTCTAGATTAAGTCTATAGCTGGTCCAAGTGGGTTGATGCTTTGGTGTAGTTTCAGCAGTGCACTTGCTTTGGAAACCCCAGTCTGGAGAAATCTGGGTGCTAGGCTTGGGAGATGTGAGAGGGAAGAGCTAGCCCCAGGAAGAGACAAATGTCTCACTTCATTTGTGGATCCACAGCTCTTACCAGGCATGATGGACTGCTGCTGGATGAGGGTTGGTGCAAAGACTATTATTTGGAGGGTTATTCCACGGGACCGAAAAAGGTGCTATTACTATGTGGTCAGTAGTCAAACCTACCTGTTTGGGTAGGAGGGGATGGCCTGTTCAAAGAAGGGAGACAAGCAGATAAGGAAGATATCAGTATTTTTAAGCTGACATTTATAAATTTACAATGCAATACTGAGATAAAGACGATGCATTGTCACTCTCACTCATTTCACATGTGATATGCGATTATGGAAGGTCCCAGGAGCAGCAGTAATGATGACAGCACAAATACCACCTGTGAGGAAAGATTGGAGGAAATGTGATTGCTTAGCCTAAAGAGGAGAATTTCAAAAGTACATGTAACGAGTTTTCAAATAACCATGAAGAAGAAAGGAATAAATTCTTTTATGCATCACTTGTAAATAGTGTGAAAAATAGTAAATGAAATCGCAGCAAACGGAGGTCTAAATAAAGTACTGGGAAAAGCTTCATTAGCTGTTAGGATGACAAGATAGATGACAGGGATATTGCAGACTTTCCATCAGTGGAGATTTTTAGAGAAAAAAGAGATGAATACTGCCAGGAACGATATAATCTATGGTGACTCTGGGGAAGGAAGGGTAGTTGCCCTCTTCGAGCCCTGCTGTCTGTTGTTCTGTGTTTCAGTCTCCTTTTTGACAGTGACTTTGAATTTTTCTTGTTATTGATGAAAGCTGAATAGTTATTTTAAAAGCAATAAACATTTCCATATGGATGGTACAGGGTATTTCATATTCCACTTTTCAGGGAGGGAATGGAAAATGCTGTTTCTGAGTTTCCTGAGGAGATCTTTCTCTTGGAAGTAAACAGATAAAATGAGTGCATTATACTCTGCACTGTGGGAAAGTATTGAGTTATCGTTAGCAGCTGGTGGGGTAATGACCAGATCTGCTCCCCTCCTCTGTGCCAGAGGGAGACCTGGAAAGGCAGGTCCTGCTGCTTTCTCAGGTGAACAGTTGTGGGAAGCCAGAAAACTGTTCATTTACATCACAGATCTCAGAAGTCTGGTACTAATGGCAAACTTCAAATTCTTGCTGGCTGCATTGAGCAGCATTCCCTAACAGAAAGTTTTGATGGATCAAGGCTCACCTGAAGAAGTGTTTGGCTGCAGAGTTGCGGCTTTGTTCACACAGCAGCCCTGGTGCTGCTGTACCCTCTCTGTGCAGAAGCAGGGCTTTTTCTCTGTGTGGTGGTGCCTGGACTGGCTCTCCCTGTGACCCAGCCTCCTGTGGGCCTGCCTGCTCACAAGGGCCTTGGCAGATGTGAAAGAAAACAATGATCCCTGCACCATCATTTGTTGAGGACTGCCAGTCATCAGGGCTGCAGTTTAAAAGAGAGAGTAGACTTCATGAGAGTAATAATGTCTTCTGACCTGATAAAACCAATCCAAAGCTTCCTTTCAACTGTGAGTTTGATCCGGATACTACAGGTCTCTGAGTTTAGAAAAAATTTGCTTTTTATCTGGAAGCTTGTGGCCTCAGATTTGAAGTAGCTCTTAACTCTCCATCTGATTACAAATTCTGGTTTTGAAAGCAAAGATGTTAGGAGTTGTAGGTCAGTCTGCCATATGATAAATTTAGTTCAAATTTACTTAAAATAAAGTTTGGTTTTACCCCTGCAAGCTAACCAGCCAGTTTGATCAGGGTTTTGGCCATATTTACAGGAGTCAGCAGATGTGATGATAACTTTAGCTGGGGTTCAACAACTGTGACAGCCACTCTCATTACAAATAAGGGGAAATGGGTTGCCACCCTCTGATACTTGCTGTTTCAGGGCACCTGCACTGGGCCCTACAGCCTGCAGGTACCAGTCTGTTTTCTCTTCTGAACTGCTTGTAGACTGGCAATAGCAAAGACAAATTACAGCAGTTCTCTGGAGTAAGAGGATTTGTTGAATGTTCTGAAGACAAAATGCAAGTGCTGAATGATAGTACGTGGCTGCTTTTGGTTTTGTGGGTATGTTTTCATGGCGGTGGTATGTCATACATACTTTCTTTTAAGCTTGAACTGCACTAAATTACTACTTTCATGCAGTAAACCTGCATTTGGAATACCAGCAGGAGCTCAGCTAGACCTCCTATCCTGAACGGAGGCCAATAACCTCCAAACCCAACTGTTCCCTGAGTCCCAGTGAGTTCCTGTGCCACCTGTGTGGCAGGCTGCCTCAGAGCTGCCAGCTAACACAGAGGTGCCATGCTGGCTGGGCACCACTTCCGAAACACTGGCAAGAGCCAGGAGGCACTGCTGACCCTGGAGCAGCTGGATGAGGCACCTTGTCTCTCCTCAGGCAATGGCTTGTGACTCCTGCCAAGTTCAGGCAAGATGTGGATTTGTCCCTCTTGGCATATTCACCTTCCTGGCGCATCTGCCTGGGCCTGAGCTATGCAGTTACTAGATGTGGCCTCACATGGGCTGTCACTACAGTGGCCTGAGCCCCCTGGTAAACCCATGCCCTCCAGGGCAGGCACCCACATGGCACACGGCCTTTGGCTACACTTGCTTCATGGAAATGTTTAGTTGTTAAACGTCATAGAAAACAGTTAGGGAAATAAATATTTAAAATAAAATGCAGATAACTGAGTGGAACCTCTTGGTTTTTACTCACCATGACTTGGAAAACACTCTCTTTTGACATGTGTTGACTGAACCAGCTTCATAAGCACAAAGTGGAGGGGTGCTGTATGTTTCCAGCCCAGGTAGCTGCAGTAGGCAATGCAGCTGTGCTGCTGTTTTCCCTCTCAGGAAGGCAGTCCAGGACATGCCTTTGTCTTTTATGTAGGGGGAGATCGACTACTTTGTGTCCTGAGCTGTGAAAGGCTTTGCCCTGACTATTTTTTGGCAGAATCCATTAATAATCATTCTTTCCAGCTTCTCCTCTTTGCTTACTAGCTAAGTACTTGCCATGTGCAGCTGTAAAAAGTTGTTTCCAAAGAGACATAAACTGGAGCAAAAACTTCTGTAATTGGAGATGGGGAGGAAAGCAGATGGGCGTTTTCAATTTGTTGTCCTTGGATGCTTTTTGTTTCATTTGTGCCATACTTTAAACCAGAGCCCTTTACAGGACTGTGTGCCCTCTTGCTTCTGTCCTCCCAGTCCTAGCTGGAGCAGCACCAATTTGTCCATGTCCCTTGCCAGGGATAATTGGGGCAGTCAGCATCAGTCAGAGAGCCCTGTGCTTCATCAGCAGTGCCATGTCAGTACATCAAGACAGAAATCTCTTCAAGTCTCAAACTTTGACAAGACATAAAAATAGTTTCCTTCTCACTTTTTAACTCAAACCCCGCATTATTAAACACACACAAATTTTAGTGCCTCTCCCGGTAGATTAGGGAGTTTAAAATCCTGCATTGTCTTTCATGTAACATTAGAATTGCTTTGAGTTTGAAGGAACCACAGAATGATGAAAAACAGAACCGGTACCTTGCCATCTATTAGATAATTGCCAAAACAAGTAGAGAAGCCTATTTCATAAACGAAATCTTCAGAAGCTATCTTTACTTATAGGGCTTCCAACTGAATTATGAAATCTTCGATTAGTCACAGGCAACTTAACTGTGTGCCCTTACTGTAGGTGTTTAAATTGGCATCACCTGCTGCAGATGTGTGCTGTGTACTCGGATGCATACGTGCAAATTTCATGGTCCCGGTATCATTAAGTATTCAGCTAAAGGCCCAAGTGTCTAATCTGAAACCTCCAATTCAATGTTATCTCACCTATATTTTGTAAACGTATATATTGCATAAATATCAAGTCCTGCTGCAAAAGCAGATGGAAGGATTTATGTAAAAATTGCTTTATAAAGCTATTGTGAGTAAAATTTTTATTGTAGCTCTGTTCTAGTAAATGAAACAAAGTGTAATTGTGGTTGGTCAATACTTTGATCTCAGCTGGCTTATAATGATATAAATATGAAGAATATTAGTATTGCCTGGATTTTGTTCTTTGCATTTTGGCAGCTTATTTATTAAATAATTGAAACGTCTCTTAGCTGTACCTTTCTTTTCCAAGTGACTTTTGACATTTTTTTCTTGCCAAAAGGCAGCGTTGGAAATACTTAACAGAAAAATTCATCCTCGTATTACTCAGGATGTTTTCCAGATTGGACCAAATGGAAATTGACGGTGATAGGAACAGCACATGAGTATTGCTGGTGATTGCACACATGCAAACTCAGATGCTGAAGGCTAAGGTCTTTCCTACAACCTGTGGAGAGGTGTTCAGTGTGCTGTGGGTTAGATTTTGACTGCTTTGCAAAGAGACAAACTAAATCCAAACAGTGGAGGAAGAATTTCAGGTTTGTCCTTCCACTGCTTCAGCTGCGGAAAGGAATCTGAGCAAGCAGCCACCAGGGCGTCAGACTCCTTGCCTGGGGATATCTCTAAACACCAGTCCACAGGTTCCAAAAGCCCCTGGGCTGGAGCTGGCCTTCTGCAGGGCACTCTGCAGGCCACTGATTTGCTTTGGAGCTGCCCTTCCCAAGGACTGAGTCTAGAGCAAGAGATCCTCTGCAGGGTTTCTGTACGTATTTCTATTAGGTAGCAGGGTTTTTTTGTCCAGTAACTGGTGTTGGAAGCAGGAAGTGCTGGTCAGCTCAGAATAAGGCATATGATGGATTCAGCAGATTCAGTACTCAAGAGGAAAACAGGAATCTTTATTGTCCCTGCTGCTAGTCTGCTTTAGCCCTAGAATTTCAACTGGCAGCCCTCATCATTTATCATACGGATTCTCATTACTACTTTTGGATCATATCTTCCTCTAAGTCTAAGAAGACTTCTTAGGTCTGGAATGAAACCAGAGCAGTTCCTATCAGCTAAGGACAGGTGGTACTTTTTTTTTTTTTTAATTAAAAAATTAGACTCTTAAAATTAAGCTATTCTTGTAGTTCCAACACAATTAATATCAGTTTAAAATCGATGTTTTTTAAAAGAGAGAAAATGATAGTCAGATTTAGTAGATTTTTATATATGATGCAAAGAACCAAACAATGCAGAGATAATGGCAACCTTCAGTCTGCTTTACTTAATGGTTCCTTAATGGTTATCCTGTCTTTTAGTTTTGTACAACCCATCTAAAGGTAGTTTTTAAGTTGTCTTATTGAACATTTTTTAATAGCAATAATTGTATAGCAGTGTATTGCTTCCTCTGTCTATATCTCTGAAGTTGCTGGAGAAGTTTACTGCTGGATTCCAACCAGGCAGATAATTGGGTGATGCAGGAACATAACATTTTGGCTTTGTTTTTAATATGGATTAGAACAAAGCATCATTTGCCAGTACTGCCAGGATATTAGGTGATCATGTAATTTCACATGTGGAATAATGTGTTTTCAGTAATATTATTGCTTTTCTTTGTTGTTTTTAAATTGATCCTTTTCAAACCAAAATATGTATGGGAAGATATTTAAGATTAAAATTAATCTCTTATCCTTGACTTATCCTCTGGTTGGGTTTTTTTATTGCTTTGGATGCAATTTCTAAAGTTTTGTAGACCATTTAGAACAGATTATGATCTTTTGGTCACAGTATCTTGAGTCGTTTGGGATGAGCTAAGACTGGCTCCAATGTGACGAAGGGGCAGTTGAAGTCCCAGAGTTTGGGGAGGGGTTGTTTGCTCAAGAAAACCCTCTCTTTGCTTCAGATTACTTTTTGTCCCCTCTTTTCCCTCCCTTTTATTATTTCCGTCCTGATTTTAAAGTCTCTTCCACAGATTTGTTTTTATATTGCCCTGAACCTTTAAAAATAATTACTGAAACCATAGCAGCCCATGTGAAAGCTTTCCGAGGCACAGTATGAACAACAGAGCAGGCCAAACCTCAGAGGCAGAGGCTCTTTTCCAAGCAAGGAAGAACAGATACTGAGTGTTTCTTTGGATGTTTCTGCAAACGGGTGCCTTGTTGTCCAGCTTAGGTGTGTGCAGATGCCCAGCATATATTGCCCAGCTTCACATATATCTGCATTTTGGGGGGTTGAAAGTGACAGTCGTTTATTACTGTAAGCTATCATGTAAAATGGTAAGAGAGAGTTTCATTTTGTAGCTATTCTCAGAGGAGAATCTAAGATAAAATACCTACCTTGGTAAATACGAAAAGTATACAAAGTAATGGTCTATTTTGTGTATATTCATTTTTAACTCAGTAAACTAAAAATTTTCAATTGCTTTATTGCAAACTTGTACTAATTCCTTAGGCAATGTGAATTGTAAAAAAGTAACTGTTTTGTAGCAGCCCAGCGGTGTCTACAAAGAACTTACCTTTTCCTGGCCACATTACTGAAATAAGCCTTTAAATGCCAGATCAAATGCTGTTTTACAGCTTTTTGAAGTGGAGGTCAGAGAAGGTTTGTGAACACAGGGGATACAAGGGATATGCAGAATGAGTTCTCCTTTAGTACCTAGTCAGTTGGTAAGATGTGGCCTGACTTTCTGTTCAGTTTGTGGTTTGTGAGCAGGGCACAGAGGGTGAGTTATGGGAAGTTTGTCAATAGGTTGTGGTCCTTGGAGACAGATGACAGCATATCTTGCTGGTTGCTCTCCCCAGGTTCATGGAGCCAGGTACCAGCAGTGCTGAACACTAGGCATGGCATCTCTGTGCAAACTGTGGCTGTGGTCCTTGTTCCACCAGCCTTCCTGATCCAAAGGATGGTGTTGTGGGAGTCAGTGCCAGCTTTGCTTGCTGACTGTGGCACTTTTCAAATGTGCACATATGATTTGGTGCCTCACAAATGATCTGGTTTAATGACTAACCCCGAGCTACAGGGCAAACCCTCCACAGGAGAAAACATCAAGGGACTTCATGGAATGCATTCTTCTTAATCTCTAAAGTCTGATCTCAAAAAGTTAAAATGCTTCAGCAAAGTCAGAAGGTACAATGAGTCTCATCCAGTTGCCTCTGAAAACTGGCCTGAGCCTTTCCATGAACTCTAATGAGAATAAATTCAGGCTCTCCATCTGTACCCAGTCTAGTGGAGGTTTCTCACCACTTTGTGGCCTCAAATCATTCAAAATTAACTTCTAGAATAGAAAATTAGGTTTTTTTAATTAAAATCTCTACCAGGCCTGGTTGCCTGTTTCTCACAAAACTGATTTATGGGTCTTGCTGCATTGAACCGAGGCTTTTATTCACAGTAACTTGGCTCTGAGGTGGTGGTTTTTCTGCACTGTCTATGGTGGAGCAGGCTCCCTTACATTATGCAGATCTGGGGCTGGCTTTTGTTTTGTTTTTCCCACACTCCAGGCAGATCAGTCTTTGATTGCCCGTCTAATGACAGGTATTCAAGTTACATCAACACCTGGGCTGTAAAAACTCTAATGCACTCTTGCTTGTGCAGTTGGTCTTTCCCTGATGACTGCCCAGGCCACTTTGCTTTTTGTTTGGGCTTTTGATGTGAAATCTGAGCTGATCTCTGTGCACTGTAGTTTTCCAACATTCTCACAGGAATATTGTAATATTTATAAGAGGGATTGGAAAATGATGCTTTAAATTCATTCCACATGTCTTGCCCTTATATGCCTCAGATTTCCCCTTTAGAGGCACTTACTATTTTAATATAATTTTATAGATGCTGCCTTTAGTGCAACAGCCACAATTCACTGCATGTTTAGTAAGACTTAGTTGATTGTGATGAAGAAAATGCTTTATATTAAAAAAGCCTATTTGAATGCTGAAGCCAGTTGAATTCTAAACCTACATCTACTGAGAAATAAAATAATCTGATAGTGTGGGAGGTCCTTGATCCTTTTCTATAAGTATCCATTATTGTTAAATCTTTTCAACTGCCGCTTCGTGTCATCCTGTTGATAAGAGAAAGATGAATGAAGGCACCATCAGCAATGACGTTGTGCAGGTCACATCATTATTAATTTAGTGCCCTGGGCATGGAGACAATGTGGTGTGGGGTATCCCATAGCTCCCACAATGTAATCTGCAGCTCCAGACTGGCTCTTTTCATCCCAGCTTCAGGACTTGCAGAGATTTGCCCCTCTCATTATAACTACTGCTCTGAAGGGGACTGCAGCACACCTGTGGGTAGTTGTGGGCAGCAGAAGTCCGCCAGCAAAATCCAAGAGCTTGCTCTCCATATTTGATTACTTTCTTGACTTTTTTCTGTGTGTACTAAAAGTTGCAACAGCTCAAATGTCAAAAAAAACCTCCATTTGGACTTAGTATTGTACTTTTCGCCTGTTGCGCTGCAAAAAAAGTGGATAGAAGGGAAAAAATGCTCCAGGTTTCTGTCAATTTGATTCAAATAGCAGAGTTGCTGTCATATTACACAAAGCAAACAAGTGGTCAGAGCTGTAACAACTAGAAATAAAAGTGGAGCAATAGGTGGAAAGGCAAAAGGTGGATATGCTCATGTAAACAAAAGCTGTTTTCCCATGGTAACAAGCTGGGGATTCCAAAGGCCAGGCCATGCCTTTCTGCTTCTGGGTCACCAGGTGTGGCTTGTGGGAAACATCCCTTCCTGCCCCTCGCTGCTTGCTGCCTGCCACTGCCAGACCATGAGTGACCCTGCCTGGTCAGAGATGAGTGGTGCCATGTTGTGAGGATAAGATGGTGGAAAAAGTCCTGGTCTTAAGTGCAATTATTTTTGTTCTGATTTAGGACTGAATAATCTGGAGGCAATACTCAGAAATCCCTAATTTCTGAGCTAGCCTGTTCTCCCTACCAACAGCTCCTCGAGTTTAAGATGGTTTTGGGGAGAAAGCTGTGCCATGCTGAGCAGCCACATGACATTGAGTGATCACTACTACAGTGATGAGACACTGGAAAAAGTAGCCCCATTGCAGAGAAGCTCTTGGGCTATATGTTAGGAACACTTCTTTGTGAACACAGAATGTTCACAAGGGGGAACAGTTGAGGGAATAAGCTGGAGAGAGACATCAGGTCCTTTCTTGCCCCAAGTATGTTGTCCTTGTGTGGAGAGGTTGTCCCTGTGGCCTCTCCAGAGCACTGGGAGTCAAGTGTCCCTTTCAAGGTCACCTCCAGCCTGTGTGAATCCTCCTTGGCTGTGCTGGGGCAGTGCCTGGATAACAGCCTCATGTGTAGGTTCCAACACTTGCCTTGACAAGAGGCTGCGGTGGGTGGTAGATGGTGGAGTGTTGCAGGCAGCTCTGCTCTGCACAGCTGAAGGAGAGTTCACAAAGAGCTCATCCTTAACCATCACTTCTGAATAGGAGAGAAGGTGTAGCCTTTTGCCCTAGGGCTTTCTGCAGAGTGGTTGGGGGAAGGGCCCTTCATTTTTTGGTGTGGAGGCACCAGTGGGGATGGGGATGGAGCTGTCAGAGGTTGCAGTGTCTGAGCATGTGTCCTTCTGTTCTGAGGACTGGGATAGAGCCCAGTAATTAGATTTTTCTGTTGAATTTGGCCCTGGCCTCCTGCTGAGAGAATGACACACATGTGCCTGTTTTAAGAAGTGTGGACTCCCTCCTGAGGTGCCTGGTGCAGCAGGGGCTTTGCTCCAGGTGTCCTTTGCAGGGCTGAGGTCCTGTTCCCCAGGACCAGGTTGCTATGGTGGGGAATGTGACCTGACCCTTGTTGCCTGAACAGACAGGAGTATTTTTGTACAGCTCCTCTGGGCACACTGGCTGAAAGAAAGATAGGAGTATGGATTAGATGTAACCAATTTCTGTTTTCGGTGAGTCAGATACTTTCTGCTATAGTGTGTTTGCTCTTACATTATCAGCTTTTCTCAAGTCAACATCCAAACATGTAAACTGACCAAAAGCTTAGCTCTTCTTTCCAAACAGGGACTATATTGGTTACTAGAGGCATTCCTCCAAAATTAGCCATTGCCTGTGATCCTCTGCATATCTTGAAAAGTATTTCACTGAAAAAAAAATATTTTTAAAAATACTTGGATTAAAACAACGTTTTGTCACCATAGCAGCCTATTTCTTAGCTGTAATTTTCCATGGATGCAGCACCACTGGATTTTCTCCATATAACTCTCGATTGTGTTTGACAGATGAGGTTTGCTGGATGCAGCTTGCTGTGGGCCATAGGTGCATCTGGCTGTTACCGCTCTCGGCACCTGTGGTCATGTGCTGGCTCAGGGGTTTGTTGACTCACTTGTCACTGACACACACAGTAACCTGCTCTGTTACTGTATTCCTGTGGTGGCAGGAAGTAGATGCAAAGTGTTTTTAGGGGGTTTTAGGTCTCTGGGAAATTGCCCAGCGTGGAGGAAGATGAAGATGCTATAGGGCTGACAGAACACAGGGGCCTGGGATAACGTGCATAGAGATGTGAAAGCACCTGGCAGCATCCTCACTTTTTTTTTTCCCTAACTAGTCATGTCTTTTGTTTTTCTTGTTATTATTTATCTTTACTAGTCCTCCTAGCTCCCCAACACCTGCACCTTTCACATATCTCTTACAACAGCATAACTGAGCTAAACTAACTCTGCAAATTCTTGAAAAGGCTATGTCCAAAACAAACAAAAAAAAATCCTCTCTCTGCAGCTAAGTAGGGCAGGAAAAATGCTCACTGTGATACTGTCTTGACATCTGTTTCTTTCCCAAGAACTACCCCATGCACTTCTGCTGGAGACCCTTCAGGCTCCTGCCTTCTACTTCTCCCCTTTTTGGTCCCTGCCTGCAGCAGGATGGTGTTGCATCCCCCACATCAATCACTGCTGAATTGGAAAAGGTGCACTTCCCTATGGGAGATCCTGTTGTGTGTTGTTCAGTTTGGGCCAAATTCTATTTCAGGGCCACATGGACCTCATCCACTTCCACATGTGCCTGTGGATAAAGCTTATCACCCATCACCCCTCCAATGGGTCTGGGCAAGAACTCTCCATCTCTGACTGATATACCTCCTCTGCCCTGGCATTTTGTGTAAGAGGTGGCATTTTTCAGTGTGGTGGAAAGTCATACTCAAACCACTCATTTCGGGTACTGCGGAGAGTTTCCTTGAAATGCCAAAAGTCCCCAGTAAAGTAGGCTTCCTCTCTCTGGCAGCAGGAGCTCCCCAGAATTTCCCTGGGTCTCAAACACCCAGAGTAACTTCTTCTCTGTTGGTCTCTCTGTTGGCTGTCCAGATCTCTGCAAGTGGTTTTAAGGGTGAAAAGTTAGTGCCTCCTTTTGCTACCACAGCTTCCTTCAGAAAGGATAGGACAATTTACATTTTCACACCCTTGTAATGTCCTGTCTCAGGCCACAAATTCCTGTAATCCCTGCACCAAAAGGATTGTCTTCTCAGCCAAAAACTATTCTTAAAAGACCATCACTGGTGTTAAAGGACCCAAAAATACTGACAGCAACATTTTAGATGTCACTTTGTTCCCCTGGAGGTGGTGAGCTTCAGAAGTTTTATCCCAATTAGGAGAATGAAAATCCAGGCTCTCCTGCTGAGTATAGGTTTGTTATACAGCAGTCCCCAGTGTCTCAATTAAAACTTGTATCAGGTTACTTGATTGCCAGATAGGCTTTTAACTCCTCCATGTGCAAGTGATTGAGGTCAGAGAGTCTCCTAAATATTTTTTCTTTACCCTATAAGGGAATTCTTCTTCAGTATCTTCCAGTAGCTTCATGCCCAACTGAATTTGGTTTGGTACCCTTGTTGAACTCTTTAGGGACTTAAACTCATCTCTCTGTATATTTATTTATAGATTTCTATATATTTAGAAACTTTAATAAAAGGAGTAGAATAAAAACACCTGATTTTTTTCGGGGGGCGGGGGGGATTTACTGGCATGGCGTTGCATGGGAGGAGCACCTTCAGCATCCTCTGAAGTTCTCATTCACCCTGTGCCACACTCCTGGACTGACATGTGGTGCAGTCAGCCCCTCTGGTCTTGGGAGATGGTGGAGGTGGAATGTGGGACATGTAGGCTTACTGATGACTCAGGTCTGCCAAGGAAAGTGGGAGCAGGGGTGTTCAAATTTCATGACATCACTGTAACTGTTTTTCGCAAAAAAAGTTTAATAGCTCAGTACTGTGTTAAAAAAATGATTAATGAAAAAATATTGTGGTCTATATAAAACTGATTGTAAGTGATTTTCCAACTACTTTGTAATGTGTTTAGAGTTAGCTGTCCTTTTTGTTTTGAGAGCTACCTTACTAAAGTACTTGGTAATGTAGCCCAATTTCCTCAAATTCAAATTTTAAAACAAAACAAAAAAAAGCCTTCTTTCATTAGGAGAAAGTAATGGATTTTGAAAGAACCAAATCAACACTGATTTGGAAGTCGGGTCCTTTAGCATAGGGGAGCAATCAGCTTTTTAATTGGCAACTTCAGGGGTTTTTCCCCTTAAATTTATACATTCTGTTTTATTTCTACAGTTGCTTGTTCCTTCCTCTTTTTTTGCTTGGAAATTAATCATGCAGGAAATGATTAACCGCAGTGAGCTTGTCTGTCTGCCTCTGACTCAATGTTTTAGAGGGAGGGCCTTCAAGTAGCTCAAAATGTCTGACCAGATACAAACCATGCACTTGCAGTGTGGTTGTTCACACTGTCTGTCCCACAATAAAGGTCATGTTTCTTTTTGTCTCTTTTTAGCATTTGTAATGCTCCTGAAATGATTTCTGAAATACCAAATTAAGTCTGAAGTGCCCAAAATGTGTGTTTCACTGCATTCAGTGTAGTGCCATTTTTGCCCATTGCTCTTTATGGATTACTCCGCGGAGCAAGGGGCTCTTTGCAGAATGCGGTGTGTACTTCCTCTCCTCTGTTTTGGTTTTTAAATGAAAGGAGTCTTTATCGTGATGCATTGCATAACATAGCATTTTAGTATCTTTCCTGATGGCGGCTGCTGCATGTGCCTGGTAGTTTGCAGCAGTCAGAGTTTTCTTATGCAGGTATTCTTTACTTAGGCACTGTTGGAGCATCTCATTTGCGGGCGGCGCGGGCGGCTGTCTCCAGGGGCAGCAGCCGCGGGCTCTGTGCGCTCCGCTCCCGGGAAGGCTGCAGGGAGGCTGCCCCAGCCGCAGGGCTGTGGCCAAGGCAGGGCAGGGAGTGTGAGGATTGCAGTGCTGGGTGCCTGCTCTCGGCGCTGGCAGCCAGGAGCGAGCGGGCTGCATCTGCGGGGGAGCCGGCGCTGGGCACGGCGCTGCTGGCGCCCGCCGCGCAGCGGGAGAGCAGCTGCTGCGGCCAGCTGTGCGAATCCTTCTCTCCTGCTGACAATCCCCACCTCTGTGCTTGGGGCTCTCTGGCTGATGCTGCGGTTCCTGCAATCCTTTCTGCCGCCCCACCAACACTCACCTAGACATAACGTTTCTAACTTCTTCTTCATAAAAGATGTGATAATTTGCACTGGTGCCTAGAAAATATGCTAGGATGTGTGTCCTGGGTTTTCAGTACCAATACACCTTCAGCCTTGGTCTTTTGGAACCAGTTCCTTTTCAACAACCCTGCAGCACCAAGCATTATAAGAAACTTGGTTGTTAACAGATTTGGTGGGTAAAATTTATTACTAGGTGGATTGGTTACTATTTCAGGTATTTTATAGTGTCAGTTGTTAGCAATTTAACATAATAGCCTTTTCTTAAATTCAGCTCTTTCCCACTGACCAAGAGCAAATAATGATGTGAATCCATTGCAGAAATGTAGGACAGTAACCAAAGCTTTCCTCTAATGGCAGAGTTGCACTTAACATCTCAGGACATCTCTATGCTCTGTGAGAAACAGTCATCCTGTGAATTGGTGATGAACAAAGCAGCTGCAGAGTTCGAGTTCAGCATTGTGCTGACTCAGCTGCTTTGGTTCTGCAGCCCAAGAGGTACTCTCCTCCCAAGGGCTACTCCCAGCACTGCCCTGTGCTGTGAGAGCAAGTCACCAGATCACTGCATTTCTTCAGACCATTGTTATTCTTCATATAGGCTTATAGTGATCAAATTTTAAAATCCAGAGAGCACCTCTTTTATTTTTGCTTACAGTGAGTCAGACAAAGAAATAGATTGTACAAAATCTAACAACCTAACAGCAAGGATGAGTTAGAGCTTCAAAGACAGAGGTGCTGTTTCTTCCTGCAAAGTTTCAGCTTGAGTTTCTAAAAATCTCTTTTTCATCAGCAGAAGCAGAGTCAGCGTGACAAAAGTAAGACAACTTTTGGTTTTAAACTAAAATTTGACAATCTAGGGTGTTTTATGGGCTCTTTAAGTGTATGCATGATACATTTTTGTGTGGGCACATAGGTTTCTCAGTCACGCCATGTGACCTCCTAAAGGAAGTGTGTGCTCTAGAGCACCATGAGTAAACAACCCTGCGGGATGCTCGTGTTAAACTTCAGGCCAGTTTTGCCAGAGTTTGGTTTATTACAGAAGCTTGTCCTGTGCTTCCAAAATGTTATTTTCCAGCCTGTCTCTGAGGGCTATAGGGCTTGCTCAACAGCAGCAAAATGCAAGCTCACCAGTGTGTACCTAATTTTGGTGGCAGTTCAGTTGAGAGAGCCCTTCAGTACCAGAAATACCAGCTAGTGTGCAGTGGTTGAGTACAGCTACATGTAAGATGGGATGGAGAAGGAGGGAACACCTAGTGCCTTTCTCCCCTCTGCCTCCTTGCAAATCATGTGTACAGAGAGGGTTTTGGAGAATCTGGATGGATCTGTGGGTAGTGGCTTCCTCTTTGAGAACTCAGGCTTCAAGCATCACCTTACTTCCTCTTTATGCCACCAATTCCTTAAGAAGCTGATCTAAAACAATCCAGTTAAAAGGGAAAAAAAGTAGAAGAGAGCAGCCCAAGAGGGAAACTGACAGGGAGGTAGACAAGTTATGGTATTTTACAGGAAGTACTTCACAGACTACCTGGCTCACTTGCTGCTTTCAGGTCTGAGCTGCCTTAAAGGATTAATTTAAAAGTCTGATATCAAACCAAACTGTATTCTGCCTGCTCCAGAAACTTTCCTGTGACACATGGAGTGCCAAAGAGACTGATGGTACATCATCTAGACTGCTTCGACTTCTTAGCAAAGCAGTGCAGAGAGAAGAATTTCTCTTTTTAATCCGATGAAGCAGTTAAAGGCTTGGTGAAATACCCTCATGGCAGAGTTAAGCTAGAGACAACTGCAGCTGTGAAAAGACTGTGTTAAGAAACAGGATGGTTGTGGTCTACTGTAAGAAATAATTTTCCTGTTGACTATTTTTTTAAACAGGAAGCTGAAGAACAAAGCAGCATTAGTTTGGTGCTTTTAATAGGTTTCAGATTTCAAATATTGCATTTAGAATGTGCTGATTGGGAAAGGATATGGCTTTGTGCAGAGTTTTATATAACAACTGAAAGCTACAAATTTGGAAGATGGGAATATAACTAAATTCAAATGGATCCTCTGAATATGAAGCTGTTGTTTCTCTGGAAGAGCTTAAGATGCTCAGTAATGCAGCAGGGGACTGAAGAGAGCAGGCTGGTCTGTTTGCAGGACTCTGTGAACGCATGCATTTGCACAGCACTGTGTAGGCTTGGCTTCACACAGTTTCCTCTTTGTCAGTCACTCTGTCTATCTGCCAGCTTCCCCTCCGCTTTGCTCACTCTTTTGCAGTAACTGGAAACAGTTTCTGCAGTATGGGAGAAGAAAACCTAGTGCTTCACACCACTTTGAACTCCATGACTTTTCTAGATGGTCAGCCAGAGCTATGGGTGATGCGTCTGACTCCTTCCTCCCTAAAGATTTTACACAAAATCCATTAAAGTTTTATTTCAGAAAATATTTCTTCTGAGGAAGGTAACTCAGTAATTTTGGGGGGAGAGGGGGGAGGGAAAGGGGGGTTACAGCTGTATTCTAATTCTTTTGAAGCATGAGCATCTGATGAGATAAATCTGTTCTTCTAAACAGTTTTTTCTGACACACATATCATGGATCATGTCAGAGCCATTACAGACTTCATAGGTGGTGACTCACTGCAAATGCCATTTTGTTTCGTTCAGCACATTTTCCTAATGTTCATTTTAACTGTAAAGGGTACTGTACCTGGCATATTTGACAGATACTGTGCTATCACACTTCCCCTTGGTTTCATCTAAAACAATTAAGTTACTTTAAAAAGCAAAAGCTGTGTATTCATGTAAATTACTGCCCTGGGGACCTCAGCCATCAGCCTGGGGTTGTCTGGAGAATTACCCTTGTTCCTGTTCCCACTGTGTTTACCTGTCTTATGCAAACATTATATAAGTGGTGGGCAAATCATTGTTACTAAAGGTGGCTCAGGTGAATGGCCAGCATGGGTGAAAGCTCAGATAAAAGAGTAAAGCACATGCTGAAATGCCATAGCACTATTAGAAATTCTCCAAAGTTCCTGATAGGCACAGTTCCAGTAAGCTGTGTGCCAAAATGCCACAAAAAGCCCTTGTGACTTGAAAATATAGTCCCTCACACTTTGGGCTTTTTTTTTTTTGGTTGTTGTTCCATAATTTGGTTGCAATAAATCTCTGTGTCTCAGGTGTGACCCTCCTAGGATTGCCCAAGGCTGAAAGTTCAGCTTAGGGTGGGGAAAAGTGGAAGTATGGTCCTTGGCATGGAAGCTTGTGAAAAGTTGAGCTTTAGAGCCAGGCTTTTCTGTCTGCAGCAGCCTGCAGCTGAGAAGCCAGGCTGCCTGCTTGCTCTTCCTCCTCAGGGAGAATATCCGGAACATGTCTGTGTGTGCTGCTCCTGAGGAGGAGAAAGGTGCGTTCAGACATCATGATGGAGCTTGGGATCTTTAGAGCAAGCAGGGAGAGAGGAAGAAGCATGAGTCCATCCCAGAGCTCTGCTCTTCCACTCTACCCATAACAGTGGAGGTGGAGGAATCTTTTAGCAACTGAAGGGATTTAACAAGTCAGCATCTCCTTCTGAGTATGATCCTAAATTATGATGCCTTCTTGAAGTAAGGGCTGATGGTATAGCTATGAGGCTATCCTGAAGCACTTCCATGGAACAAGATTGTTGGATTTAACAGAGTTCAATTTGGTTACTGCATTTTGTGCACTGCCATAGCAATGCATGGATTGTGTAAGTGTTCAAAACTGGTTGTATATCTATGAGTTTGTATGGCAGTGGGGATCATGTAGGGAACCCCTGTTTAAAGATGCAGCTGGTTTCCATACAATTAAAGTGCTTTTTACCAATTATTTAGACTTCAAAAATGTAGAAGATAAACCTGTTAGCTGCAAGGATGTTTTTTAGCTGAGTAGAAATTTATTTATTAAGATATATTAATCTCTGGACTTTCTGTGTTTGTGTTTTGCTGTGCAGGTTTCTTAGCAAGAGCAGACAGAGCTCAGCCTTCCACCATGCCTGTGCCTCCCCCTCCAGCTCCTCCTCCACCCCCAACACTGGCCTTGGTAAGTTTTACAGGAGGTAAACATATGCACTGTTCTCTGCTGCTTCTTGTCATTTTGAATAGGATGTCCAGAGATACTGAGATGTGGATGAGGGTATCCATGATATTTGGGGAAAGCTGTCTAACATATTGTTTATGGTTGATCATTGATCCTGCGAGAACGACCGTCACTTCCGCTGCCTCCCAGTTCTCACGCAGATGTAACGATCCACTCTAACTCTCCATCCTTTTGTTCCTCCCACACTGGTGGCTGATCTGGTGGAGAGGCAACAGCTCTAAGAGGAGTTGAAGTCTTGCCTTTCTCCAAACCTGTACTCCCACCTTGTGCTGTGAGCTTGTGCTGTGCTTGCCCTCCCAACAGTCAGTCACCACACTGACAAGAAGGAGGGCTTCTTGAAATGCCATTTTGAAGTACCTAGATATTTTCAGAGCAAAACCTTAGCTGATTACACAGAATGGGCTGTCTCTCAAGAGTCTTTCCTTCATTTTCTACCTCAAGCAAGATACAGACTTTGCTTGGTCCCTCCATGACAACTCTCCCCACCTTTCAGGAAATCTCCATAACACTGATCTGATAAATTAGAAAATGTTTCAGGAACCGTTTCCTAGAAGAAAGGATGTATGCACATGTATATGTGCATATAGGTGTATTGTTTGGAGTTTTTTTGTTCTTTCTTGAAAAAGTGTCACCAAAACATAAAGTGAAAGAGAGGACCGTTGAAACAAACCTCATATGACCAAAGGTTTTATTTGGTCTATATGAAGAGGTCAATATTATTGAAGTGGCAATTGCGATTTTTAAGTATTTCTATCTAAGCTAAAATAGTAGACAAAGGTCCATCTTTGCTCTGATTTATCTAGAAATTGTATTTTGCCACAACTTTCAAGAATGTCCACCATCTTGTACAATCAAATTATGCGTGTAGTCTGTTCTTGTTCCATCTCCAAAATGGCACAGATAAGCCTTGGCTTTAAAAAATGAGAGATTCTAAATCATGAGTTCAAAAAAGGTGAATTCACATAGAAGTGTTCTGTTTCTAATGAATAGTGTGTGTTAGAATAGCAGTAGTGTTGGGGACTTTGAGTCAGTAACAGCTACCTTTAATATCATTCACAAAACTAGACATGGCATGCTATGTACCCACTCCAATGCTGTTAAAACAGCCACTGAAGTCTCAAGTAACTGCTATATTTGAGCAGAACTTTGTATCTAGAAGTTGCAGTTTATTTTGCCTCCTCATTTTAAATTTTTGTTTTGCAGGCAAATACTGAAAAGCCATCCCTAAGCAAGTCAGAACAGGCAGGGCGAAATGCTCTATTATCTGATATTACCAAAGGAAAAAAGCTCAAGAAGACTGTTACTAATGACAGAAGTGCTCCAATTCTAGACAGTGAGTATGACTCTACATGTTGGAATTTTTGTGGGCATGAATGGTTCTACAGATCTGGAAGCAGAAAATTATTTTATGTATCATCAGATTAATTGCCATGAGAGTAGATAAAAGAAAGTGCCAGAAATTGGCATGCATAAAAATAAATTCTATTCATCATGAATGAACAGTCAGCTGAGAAATCAAGTACTGCTTATGAAATGTGAATGCTAATTTGTTTGCTAATTCTCAAAAAGTGGTTTATTTTCCTGTTTGCTTATATCAGAAAAATATGCAAGTCCTACCAGGAGTTCTGCTGACGACCTGCAGCAGATCAGGCAAACAAAACCCCATAAGGACTGAGAAGAGGACAGAGAATAAAGTGGAATTTCAGACTCTACTTTTGCATAAACAATATAAGAATAAATGCATGCCTGGCGTGACACCATTGGCTCCAGTACCACTTAGAGCAAAAGCAGAGCCAGAAGCTACAGCTCTACCTGTGTGTCGCTGCTGCACGCAGTTTTGCCACTCCTGGAGTGACTCAGGGGTGTTATCTTTTCAGATAGCCCAGAGTACTGCACAAGGCAGTGACTCTATTTACCTCAATGGAAATAAGATCTCTATCCAGCTGTGCTGCTGCTGTGTCTCACAGCACATCTTGGTAGGTGCCAAGAGAAGGCTGGAGAAGCCCATGTAGCAAAAGTATTGGGAAGGCAGAACAGCAGCAGGAGAAGAGTGAGGAACACAGGCTTGTGCTGACAGAGGAACAGCATTCATTTCCTAAGGAGAGAAGACACTTCTACAGACTGATTAGCAAATGTGATACACCTCAGTCTAGGTTTGGCCATGCAATTAAAGGCTGGACTGTGATAGGAACATGATGACAAAAGAAGGAAATGTCCAGAGGTGTGTGACCAAATAAAAATAATTTTAAAAAAATTAGATACAGTCCTGCAATCAGCCAGCTACAGTTTTTAAAGATTATCTCTGAATGTGAAGTTATATGTTCTAGCTATAGTAATGAGCTGGAGGGGATTAAAGGAGGAGGTAAACCGTGAGATAAAAACGATGCAGCCTATTATCTTATTTACATGAATTAACAAATCATGATGAAAGACTAAACCGTGGTAGCAGCATTTCTACAGAGGTTCACACCCTATCTGAGTCAGAGCTGAACTGAGCTGACATGCTTAAGAAAGAGAAGGATAATGTGAAACATTCCCCATGGATACACTCTTCCTTTTTTCTTGGGGAATTTTTTAGAAGTGCTTTTCATCCACAGATTTTAATTACTTTGAAGTCAGTGAAATTTTTACCCACCCAAACTTGTGGAAATCAAGATTCCAAGAAATTAAGCAAGTGATCTTAGCCTATGTGGCCCAGCATCTGAGAGCTGATCTCCACAGATATTCCAACCTGTGCACCTGCTGATTTTGCAGTGATGCTCTGAATAAGGCTCTTCTGTGTGTTGTAGTTGTGGAAACACTTTCATTTTACTTTTGGCAACTCAGTTGTCACAGCAGAAGTATTGACATTAGAGAGAAATGGGAGAGAAAAGCAGGAGGGCTGATAAAAAAATTTCTGCCTACTGGAAACATTAACAGCTAATGATCCTGTCACTGCACTTCTGAACCTACAGAAATGGGATCTCCTTTGCTACTAGGCTTTGTTTAAGTAAGTAGATATGTTTCAGTATCATCAAAAATGAGAGAATTCTGTGCATTCCCAGCAGTGATTCCCAGGGACACCTTCAAGAGGAGGGACCTTCTGCCTTCTTCCTTCTTTCCCTTTTTCCCATGAGATTGCCCTGTCTCTGCTTATGGAGAAGTGGAGGGGAAGGATAAGAGAGCAAAAGTACAAAGAAACAGGAAGAAGCAACTAATGTGCTAACAAAGACTTCATTATGTTCTCAGAGGTCCCATCCATGCTCAGTTCCAAATTCTCTGCAGCAATTTGCTCTGCTCTCCACTCTAGAGCAGACGAAAGTAGTGATGGCATAATAAAACACAGAGGCTATGGTTATTGTGGTCATTGCACCAGCTCCTCCATGGTGCAGTGGTGGTGGTGATGATGGTAGCTGTGATGATCCAAACCTTGTGTGTTTTGAAAGTTCATCCATTTTTCCCCAGCTACAAGCACTACTCTAATGACAGAGGTGACTTTGCAGGATCAGTCCTGCTTCACTAATATGGGGGACCTTTTTTCCCAACAGAACCCAAAGGATCTGGTGGAGGTGGCGGCGGTGGCTTTGGAGGAGGTGGCAGTGGCAGCGGTGGGGGTTTTGGTGGTGGCAGTGGTGGCGGCTTCGGTGGCGGTGGACCACCTGGCCTTGGAGGCCTTTTTCAAGCAGGAATGCCAAAGCTCAGATGTACTGCAAGTCGAGATGCTGGTAAGAAAGACCTTGAATTTCCAGTGTGAAAAAATGACATTGCTTAAAACCTTCATAGCACTGCAATAAATTACCTGCTGGGATTGAGAAAGCCATCAAATATCGTAGGCTCTTAGGAAATGTAATTTTCAGCTTGAACCTTGTTTTATTCTTACTATTAGGTTTTATGAGGGAGAAGCCAGACTCCCTTTCCACCCATCCTCCTCATTATTGATGAAAGCTAAAGATTTTGGTAGTGTTGAATGGCTACCTGTAAAGTACAGTCAGGCAGATTACGTCCTGCCTTAGCTGTTGGGTGTGCAGGACAAGAGGGGAGCAGAGGAGGATCCAGGGTAATTCTTTCTTGTGCAGCAGGAAAAAGGATTTACTTTCCAAACGGAAAGTACTTGTGTCAGCTCCACAACAGCATGATTTGCTGCTTAGGGAGTGCATGAGACATCCCAGCTGGCTGTATACACACTGCAGATGAAGGCTTGTCTGGAGTGTGCTTCTGGCTGACAAAACAGCCGCCCCAAGCCTCATGACCCTTTAAACGAAGGACATCTGGGGCCACCGAGTTTTTTAAGTTCAAGGACATAGGATTTCATACTTGTTGAAGAAGGACTATGCTATGGGGATTCTAGAGTGTTACAAATGTTACATATTTTATAGCCTAACATAATTTTCCAGCACATGTGTACAAAACAGTCTCTCAGAGCTGGTATTTTCTATTGTGTCACAGTCTATTTTCGGGAACTTGTATTAACACAAAAGTTCCTGGCATTGCAGAATAGTACTTGTGAACTGCAGGGCCAGTTGCCTTCTTCCTGATCTGCACAACTACATCCTTAGATCACAGCTACTAGAAAGGGCTGAAAAGAGCTTTTTGCTGAACTTTTGTTGTTAAATGTAATTTGAAAGCCAAGATTTCTTTGCTTTCAGGTTGAGGGTGTTCAGTACTTGTTCCTCACCTTTTCTTCCCTCCCTGTTTTATTGCTTGCTGTATGATGGCTGCATCACTTGTGTTACTTTGTGGCCGCTTAACTCGTGCCTCATAAGCAATATCAGGATGTCACCTGGTACTCTGGAGTGGTTTCCCAACGGTACCGGGGTTGGGGCTGAGCCTCCAGGCAGGGGTGTCCCGTGCCGGGCTGAGCCCTGGCCGGTCGCAGACCCCTGGGAACCGCAGCCCCGGTGCCACGGCGCTGATGCTCCCTCTCCTGTGTCCGCAGACGCCGGGGGAGGCCGGCCGCCCGTCCTGCCGCCCGGAGGCCGCTCCGCCGCCGCCAAGCCCTTCTCCCCGCCGAGCGGCCCG
>VXBC01011355.1:587521-667989 GCA_013399945.1 Ploceus nigricollis
CCGTCAGAGACCCGCCCGGCCGGTCAGGTAGGGAGCGGGGACAGGGGGCACGGGGCTTTGGCCGGGACAGGTGGCACGGGGAGAGGGTGCTTTGGCCATGCCCGCACCAGCTTCGCATGCACACCAAACACTTCCCAGGATGACATCCCTGTTAGGCACTAGGAATTCTGAAGTTGGAAGCGAGGGTTTGTGGGCATCAAGGTGGCTTAAGGAGAGTCAAAAGTGCATCATCAGTGTGCTCACGTGTACTTTTACAGATCTTAGTAACTTTCATTATAGTCACTGTAATTGAAGAAGGTTGCAAAGGGATTTCCCCATTACGTTCTTTGATGCAAAGAAGCTTCTGGTAAAGTGACAGCATCTGACTTCCTGAGTCAACCAGCTTGAGTTAATGGTTGCGTTCTCGTGAGTGGAGGTTTGTGGAACCTGACCTTCTACGTGTTCAGAGACACAAACACAGTCAAATACAATAGCTTTAATAAAAGACCTAGCCAACAGTTGTTAAATGTAATAGCACCTGTTACAGCGTGACTAAGTGTTGTTACTTACCATATGTAGATATCAAATTAGGCTAAAAGTAGAATTGTCTCCTTTGATCAATTTCATTATGTACTTTGTCCTCTGTGACAACTGTTGGTCATAACTTTTAAGAATTGTGCATCATAACTCAGCTCTCTGATACCTGATAGTTGTCCCTTTGGAGATGAGAGAATTTAGGCACAATCGAGCCCTGTAACATCAGGTGGAGAAAAGCATTGCACAGAAGATACTGCTGGGAAACTCCATAGAATTGCCTTTCATTTCATCCTTTGGAATAAACTCAGAAATCATTTCTAGCCTGCCCAGTCCTAGACAATAGAAATGAATGTCATGGGAGCTCTCACAGACAGCTATGTTGCTTTCCAGCTCCTTGAACCAGTCTGGAGCTCCAGCACCTACAGCAGCTGTACAGAAAATAGTGGCCCTATAACTGTGCTTTGTGGAGCTGGTTGCCAGCCCAGAGGATGGCACAATGCTAGTGCAGCCTGCAGTAAATAAACCAGAGAAATTCCATTACAATTGACCAAATTGATGGATCAAAGTTGCTGAGAGTGTCTGCAATTATTCAGTCACTTCCAAGAGTTTGTTCTGTGGTGGCCTTGGCTTCCACCAGTGCTTTCTTAGTTGACCCTTTTCTTTGGCAGATGGTTTTAGCAAACCTGCACTAACTTTCTTCTGGCTCAATTCTGGCTCAGTGAGTAGAAGGAAGTTGTAGCAATAAATTCTAAACATAAATACACCTATTCTGCAGCAATTCAGTATAGACAATGGAGTTTGTCTATACTCCAGGTTTAGAGAGAGCAAGTAAAACTATTCTGAAAGTTGCTGAATGATTCTCATTCTTTGAAACCATTCCCCGAAGGCAAACTTCAGTAATTTGTAAAATAAGAAGGGGAGCAAAAATACACGAAGTACAGCATGTTTGTTGAAATGTTTCAATGCTTGTTGCTGGAGACACAATATCAATATCTACTGCTCTCTTTTTCAAAGTGCATGTCTGTAGATAGATTTCATCAAGACAGGGAAGCATTTATTGAAAATTAACGTAATTGTCAATTGCCCAACTGCACCAAACATAGGTAGTGAGACTTTTGAACATGCGTAACTCTCCACACCCTCTGCTTCACCTTCTTGTGTCCTAGCCATGGGCACTTCTCTCTCTGGCACAAGCAGCTTTCCTGTCTTTATTTACTTTTCTTGTAGAAGCACCCTTCCCCTGCCCTCAGGACAGCCCTGGGTCTGTATTATGTAGGCTGTGCCTTTGTATTTGGCCTGTCACATCCGTCACACACTGGAAATGCCAGTCTATGTGTGAGGTCTGTTTCCAGTTTACAGGGAGATGGATATGTTCCAACTACTGAAAAACCTGTCATGCAGCTCATTTGTTTATGAATGAGTGAGCTGATGAGCTGCTGCTTAACGCAGCCACTCCGGGGCAGAGCTCCCCTGTGCACCACCACACACCCAGAGGGATCCACCCCTATGGACCCAGAGCCTCTGAAGGTAGCAGGTGTCTTCTGCTACATGTCCTCTTGCCTTGCAATGGTCCAAAAAAAGGAAGTGTGTTACAGTTTGGACCTCCACAGCACCCTGAATTCCAGCTGTGACTTCTACTTGTTGTGGCCACTGTTAATTTAGAGTGGTTTAAAAGTAGCTTCAAGGACCAGGACCTTTACAGAGGCTTCTGTAGCTGAGGGGAATAGGAACGTGGACACTGCAGTCTGTTTATGTTTAGATATATCCTGCTCCTTTCTGTACTCTCTGAGCTGTACTCTCCAAGTCAGCACTAAATCCCTAGAGAGCTCTGGAGAGCAGGGAAGTGGGTGCTGAGGGCCATTACCCCTTGGGGCCAAGGGTCCTGAAACAGCCCTTTTTGTTAGCGGGAGGCCTTGGGATACCAGCAGTGGCTTTCCTGTGGCAGAGTAACCCCTGGTGTTAACAGCATTTGTGTGTTCGCTTCTTGCCTTGCTCTAGGCCCGCTCCCACCGCCTCCTCCCATAAGCAGGAATGGAAGCACTTCGAGGGCTTTGCCCAGCACTCCCCAGCTGCCCTCCCGGGCAGGGCTGGACAGCCAGAGAGGCGGACCACGACCTCCGCTTCCCCCCGACCGGCCGGGCTCGGCAGCGCCGCCACCACCGCCGCCACCTTCGGCAGCTGTCAGAAACGGCTTCCAGGATCCAGGTGATGGTGAGCCATCCTCCCAGCTGTTTGCCCTCCATAGAGAAGGTGTAGTTGCTTTTGGCCCTAATACCTCAAAAAAGGTTTGGGATAGAGACTTTGTTTCTAGTGCCAACCTTTGATTTCTGACCAACAGAGGTGTCACTTGGGTCTCAATTGACCCGGGCAAGTAAGAACAGAATAAATATGCCATACATAGAGCAGAATTGCAAAGTCATCAATACAGTCTCCAGAATAACCCTTTGAAAAATACCCTGAAAAAAGGAAGGGAGTTGTTTCAACTCTAATATGAATTCAAACCACAGCTACATCAACACTTCGGAAGTTGGAACAAGTTAGATGACTCAAAAGCTGAAAGCTGAAAAACAGATGAGGGAAGAGATTGTCAGAACATTGCTGAAAATGTCAAGTATCTATTTCTGCTAGTGTTTATTAAAAAGATGAGGCCCAAGATTGCTGTGTTTTAAAGATTCGTCATGCTTTTCTTTTTAGTTGTTTTCTATTTGCATAGAACAGATAAATCCTTAGTTAATTACAGGAGGCCAAAATTGGTATTCCTGACATTTATAAGGTTAGGAAAAAGCAAACAGAAAATGAAACTATAACTCATGCTTTTGAAACATCTTCACACATCAGGTAAGGCAGAAGGATCACAGGCATATTTCTTCCTACACAAATCATTTGCAGGGTTCAGAACATGCAGCTTCTTTACACACTGGTTTCTGATTGCAACCGTTGGAAGTAAACACAGAAAAACTGGATCCAGCAAATAACCACATGTACAAATGCCAGGTAGAACTTACTCAGCTGTTCATTACATTATGCAGTAAAATACAGCAATAGCTCAAGAAAGCTATGGTTGCAAAGTCCTGAAGCAAGCAAGTGAAGAAATGACAAAGTTTAAATTAGCCCACACTTTCTTCTTTAGGCTTTCAAAATCAGGTGCAGAACAGAGGTCGTGGAACATTTCCTATTATTTCAATGAAGAAATGGGTATGCTTGCTTTATTTAGAATTCTATAGACGCAGTAAGTACAGCAAAAGGGCCCCTGTAGTCTAAAGAGATATAGCTTCAAGTGATACATTTTTCCATTTTTGACACTAGTTATATACAGGATTCTCTGTCATAAATTTTAGCATAATGGTTATTTTTCTTCTTCCAGTATAAATATTAAGAGAGAAAAAACAGTGCTTATAGGAGTGTAATTAGCTTAATTAGCATTAAGCTTTTAATGATGCTTTTGAGCTTGGTATATCAATGACACTTGAATATTGGTAAATTCTATACCAGGAACAAAATACTGTTCTGAAGTAGGAGAAACGAGGCAGTTCTGGTAATATATATATATATATATATGTATGTTGTGTGTGTGTGTGTTAGAAAAGCAGATCTGTTATACATGGAAGGGAGAGTAAGACTTTAGTGGAATTATGGCTGTTTTCTCGATCTGTAATTTTGCATTAAATTAGCAAAATTATCAGTTAAAGTTGATAGAAATTTTCATTCCCAAATTAACCTAAAGCGTCATCTTCCCTGACTTCCTAAGAGAATGCTGGTTCAGTATGCAGCTGTGTAAGCATTTTGCAATTTAAAACATGCATTAAACATGATGTCAGTGTCAATTGACTTTCCTAAGCTATGTCAGAAAACTAATGAGTAAATTGCATGGGATTTTTTTTAGATGAATGGGAAAGCAGATTTTCTTTTCATCCAATATCTGATTTGCCACCTCCAGAACCATATGTACCCATGAACAGAAGTTATCCCAGTAAACTAGCAAGAAATGACAGTAGAGGTAAGTTGGAATTTCAGTGTATTGTCCTAAAACCAATGTGCATGGGGAAGAGTCATGATGCTGAGGTTTCCAGACTTCTCAGGCTAACAGTCTGGTCGTCCTTCCTCACCACACAGGAAAAGCTAAATTCAAGTTCATAGGTACAAGCCCTCTAAAACTTTTTGAGTGGGGAATTGTTTGTTTTTTGAGTTGAAACATGTACTGTAAGTGACCAGCTCTGCCATTATAGTCAGCCCTTCTGCTCTAGGCAGCCAGAACCACAGAATCCCTCAGGACTTTCACCTCATTTCCCATCTAAATTCATGCACAACTCATTTATTTTTGTGCCAGCATCATTCTTGAGTTTAATTTTCCTCTCTTCTTGTGTGTTAAACTCTTGATGTTTTTTAAGACAACAGTCGTATCCTCCTCTCAGTTTTTGTTTTGCTGGGCTGATTAAACCCGGACGTACTACACTCTGCTTCCAAGCCATGTTCTCTGATCATCAGAGCTGCTTAGGTATACACTTCTGTTTGTTTTTGTCTTTTCCAATCACTGTTACATGCTGTTCCAGCTCAGGTTTCAAACATGTCTTCTACAGCAGCATGGATGTTTCCTATCTTTTTTAGTGGTATTTTGCCTGATACACCCAAGGATCAATTACTTCTTTCACAACCGGTGACATTGGTGGCTCATAATTATCCTATAATCATCTGTATATGCAGATGTTTCTCTCCTGTTTCCAGATGATGAAGTTTTGGTTTGAAGCAGAGATTCCTGTTAGTCTCTGACTGTTTACTTTGCCCTGGTAGCTTTCATCCCATTTGTATTCATCCACAAAGGAAGGCAAAGTTACATACGCAAATTTTTGTGTTTCCTTTTATGAGTTTGCTATGAAAATTTTCATATAGGGAAAAACATTAAGAGCTTTGAAATTTTACTGTCTTTAGAGCTTGCCACTTTGTTGAGATTTGCATGTATTGCAAGTAGCGCTGAGAAGTGGTGTGTTCACATAAATCAGTAAGGCTAACAAGAACTATCAGTCTGTTTTAGGAGGGGGAAAATGGACCAAAATACATGTGCTTTCCAGGTATTAGGGATTCCAGCATTAGTTAAAAACGTTATTTTACGGTGTTTGAAGTTCTGATGTTGTTTAATAAACTAACCAGAAACTCTACAAAGATTTTTTTTTTTTTTTTAAATGGCCAGGCATAAAAATTAGTAGATCTTCACCAGTTACAGAATTATTGGCTTGAATGTAAACTCCCGCTTTAAAAGAAGGAGTATTTCAGGAGGAGTAACACAAAAAAACCTTCTTTCTCTTTTAGGTGGTTCTGTCCGAAAAGAAAGAGGTGCCCCCCCGCTGCCACCTATACCAAGGTGAAATGGGTTCTGGCCCATCCTTGGGTGACATCTGTTCTCAAGTTTCCTTCGAGTCAGCTCTCCTGTCCCCATGACTGGAAAGTTGTTTGTCGTGATTGATTTCCACTTTTGGCTTGTCAGCTGGAACAAACTTCAGACTCTATTACAGAAGTAATAGATGTGGCTTATGGACTATAGTTGCTCAAAGCTCTGAATTTTATTCGCTTAAACTGCAGGCATTTTGTGGACCCTACAGAACATACATACATCGTGCTTACCATGTCCAACCCTGTCCCCTGGAGAGCTCCGTGGGAGGTCTGGCTTTGAATTTGATAGAGCTTGAACAAAGCTGTTTCATTCACTTTGGGTACAGTAGCTGTATTATTTTAATGATAAAGTATTTTATGTTTAAAAAAACAGTTGCTGGGTAAAAAGTGTAGCCAAGAGTCCCCTGGATCCTTCTTTGCATGCCTAACTCAGCCTATCTGTTTCTGCAAGCCATAGACCTACTACATGGTGACAAAGAGTTCATCTTTAGCTTTTTCACTTCTACTTAGTCAAGCAAATCTTAAACAATGCACAACACATCCTGCCTCATGGATAGAGTGTCCCTGGCCTTGTTTTTATCTGCAGAGAATCTTCCAAAGAAAAGCACAAGTGAAGAATTCATCAGCATGAAAGTACATATATATTTTTAACCCTCTTTCCTATTTTTTTAATAGTGTTATGCGTTCTGTGACCTAATTCTCTCCTACTCTTCTGTGGACCAACCCACATCATGTCATCCGTGCCTTGGATTACTGTAACGCCCTCTGCCTGATACTGCGTGTGAAGAGTCCTCAGAAAGTAGTCTGAGTGCAAACGCAGCAATTATTGTAGTTGCAGGCTCCTCCTGTAAGGCATCACTAATGCCAGTGCTCCACAGACTGCTTTCCAGCTGTTTCTTTGGTACAACTAAATGATGGGGTTTGATTTAAAAAGCTTCTTGGCACTTAGGTCACAAGTCTCAGAGAGCTTGTGTTTGACTTCCATTATGGTAGAGCAGCTGAGGTCGAAAATGTTCCTCAGTGAAAGCCCTTTGATGTTGTGAGGGGGGTCCGGGGTTTGTACATTGTAGCAGGAGCATCCAAAATTTGCTGTCTGCACTGGTTCAAGAGAAATGGAAAGATTTGGTCTTCTGAGTTGGCCATGAAGAGACTCCTTTCAAACTTTGCTGAAAGGAGTCTCTACAGAGAGCTGCAAGCCTTACATTGGTAGAAGAAAGAGTAAAATATTCTAACATTGTGGCAAGTGGTTAATATGTTTAATGGCTTTTGAATTTTGTGTATGAGAAAAGAGCTCATTGTATGAGTGAATTTTACAGTAAGATGCCCTTAGAAATTAGAGGAAGATTATAATTCTGGATTTGAAATATTGGTGAATGATAGTTCTTTGTTAATTGGACCTCTGAAAAATGTCCCCTCAGTCTCATCAGCAGTACATTTCTTCAGTGTTTTCCTTGGGATCCCTACCAAGCCTGTGTCGGCAGCTGTGCTTCACAGAGTGTTGCTCAAAAAAACCCCAAAAAAAACCATACAAACTACTCCTGTAGGTTAAGAAGATGTTTCTCTAGCATGGGACATATCATCCTAAATTCACTCTGCGGCTAGAATGAGGTCAGTCCTTGAAAATCTAGGGAATTTAGCCAAAGAGAGTCTGGACCCTGCTGAAATGTCTGTGAATAGGGATTTTTGCTCTGTTTGTGAGCAGGGAGGGGCAGATCCGCTTTCTGCCTGGCAGCCTGGACATCACATTGAAGGGGATGAGACTAGAGTTGGATTTGGCCAGATCAAATTTAATTTGGTCTTTTCAGTGTTTGTTTACAAAATCTTGTTAGCTGTGACAGCATTTGATTATTTACTTGTTTTTTACATTTTTGTATCTAATGACCTATTTTTAGTTACTGTTTATGGTCTTGAACCTGCAACTAAATGCGCAGGCGCAGGGATGTACCTACATCCAGTTGCAGGATTGTGGCTGTAAGAGTGTCTTAAACAGATACTGGTGGGACCTCCATGTGACAGGTGCACCTTGGGATCTAAGCCTGGCACAATGCTGAATTTGTACATGTATTTTATGGATGTCACATAAAGTGCCTGTTTCTTTGGGATATTATTTTGTGAATAGAAGTCCAAATAAGATTTTTAGGCTAATAACTTAAAGGTTAAATTATTTGTGTTCATATTTGAAAACTGAAGCACTTAATACCTTTCTAAGGAACAATAGTTTGAATTTAAGAATACAGTATTTTCAGTACCTTGACTTGCCAAATCCTTGTTAATATCCAAATAGCTATACAGCCAAAAAAAAAACCCCGACCCTCCAGAAATGATATCTTTTTTATAACTTACCTGCTTCCAACATAACTGTTTTACTTTGGTAAGTCAATGAAAATGCTGCCCAGTGTTCTTCCAATACTCTGTATCATTCAAAATATCCTGTATTTGATCATTTCAGCAAGGTTTTCTGACCAGAAATCTGGACCACTACCAAAGACTTGGAAAACCAGCTTCAGTTTCACTTTAAAATGTGCTGTGTAAAAGGCCCCCAGTTAACAAGCCAAAAATCCTGAGCTGCTTAGGTTTTAGCAATTATTTTTCACTCTAGAAATCTCTTCAGAATAGATGTTTGGCATACATGTAAAATAGTTTAATACTGCAGAAAGGTGCATTTTTGTTCACATAACAACAACATTTCCATTTATATGTTTTGATGTAAAAGTGCCTAGATATATTCCAGAACAATGCAGCATTTTTCATTCAATATATTGCTTCATGTAGCAGTAGCTATTTACAATATGATCAGTATTAAAGTATTTATTTCACTATGAAGTGTTAAAAAAGAATAATACAAAACAGGTTGAATCAATGGTGCCTTATGACTTTTTTAGTCAACTTTTCTGTGTATCAATAGAAGAATTAATAGACATTGCTCTTCCAGGTCCTAACTAAATAGTGCCAACAGTAGCATTTCACAGTGTTTGAGCCAAGCCCTGCCATTGTTGTGTGCTCAGTCTGCTAACTCAGGTGGAGCTCAGTGTATGGAGAGGCCACTGGATCAGTGTGTAGGTGAGGTGTATGTGGGCACTGGTTGGCTTCACAATCAATTGCAGGTATTGCTCTCAAAATTCAGACCTGTCCCAAAAACAGTGTCTGATGCTGCTGTCCACACAGCCCAGCTGACTTCAGTCAGTGTGGTTGCATTGGTTACAGAACTAAATTTGATTCACTGCTTGCATATAAGATTTGCTGGGTTTGTTTCAATGGCATTGTATTATAAACCCTCACACCTCAATCTATCTTCTTATGTTACCACTGAGGCTCGCACTGCGTGACAACGGCCACGGATGTTTGTTTTTGTTTAATTCAACTCCATATGTCAAATGAGAATAACTTTTGTACCATGTAAAAATAATTTCTCCTCTATATTTTTGGAAGAAAAGCACATGTTATGTTTGTTATGACTTTCTGCACCAGCCATTGGGAAAAGAGGTCACAGTGATGAATGTTCAGAGCTGTTAAAGGAAACTCAGCTTGTGATTCAGGAAGTGTATATTTCTATAAATGAAATAAATAACATGGCAAAGTTCTTGTTTAAAAGCCAGCATTTCCCAACACTAAAAGAGTCATAAAGCTTGTTTTTTCTTTTCTGCAAGACAGCACTGTGCAAGAAGTTCCTTATATTGTCAGTTAAAAAACTGGGCAGTAGTTTCGCCTTGCAGCATCAGCTGTTTGCATGATGCTTGTAGAAGTAGATCTGTCTTGGAGCAGAGGATAAAGGAGCTAAACTGCTATCATGCATCACATGTATTGTAACACAACAATCTTCTGTACAGAAGTATGGAAATAGAAAGGGTACTTTTTGCCTTGGAGGTAAAGAATGGAGTTGAGTGATCAAAGAGATTATTTTAAGCAGAATGTCAAATGTTGAGAGACCTAGAGAGGGCCCCTTGGCCACAGGACACTGGAAAAGAGAAGATTGCTCAAGGAAATAAAAGCCAATTGGCTGAATGTTGTTACCAGTACTGGAGTAAAAAATATGGTATAAAATGTGCATTTTGGAATTCCACATGGCAGTGGTGTGAACACCTTCGTCTCACAGCTGGGTGCAACAACCTGTTGCAGCGGTACATGGACTCCATGTAACACAGATTGTGTGAGCTTTCATCTTTCAAACAGTATTCATCAGAAAATAAGGAGAATCTCTCACCTAAGATACTCAGGAGCACTTTAAGTGCAAATTTATGGAATGGTTCTTCATGTACGCTGGAAGAAAACAGGGATCTTGTAGCCTGTAAGATGGATGTGTTTGGACCATTCAGTTAAAATCTAAATGGAGCATTGGCAAAGAGGGGAGAATTGGAATAACTCAGGCAGAAACAGGGCATGTGAGTATGGTCTCAGTGAGTAGGCAGCAGGTAGGTATGCAGATTTAAAAAGCACAAATGGAAACCGCATGTCTTAAGGGAGTAACCTTTTATGTATGTTGCCATTTTGAAATAGAGCTTCTCTGTGGTAAATATTCCTTAGTGTAAACTAATGCATGCAGAGGAAGACATCTAAATTTGGACTTCCAAAGCCATGCAAGAGGGAGGGAAACATAAAACAGGCTGAGTGAAAAGTAACATTTCTATCCGATGCTTAAAGTTTGAGCTTTTTATAAAATATTAATCTAGTTCTGTGAATTTTTTTGCTTAACATTTATTTTGTAAGTGATTTTGTTCTTTTTTTTCTGTCCTATACCAAATAAATTTTACTTTTATTTAATTGGTGGTGCTGACTGTTACACTGAGAACAAACACAGTTACTTCTTTGACAATAGCATATGTTGGGTTTAGCAGGAGCATGGCAGTGGGCCTGGCAGGAGCTGGGGTGAGCTGTTCCCCTCCTCTCCTGTCTGCCATTGGACAGCAGCACAGCAGTAATTCTCAGAGGACTTTGGTCCTACATGCAGTGAAGGACACCTGCAGATAAGGAGAAATAATGAGTTTACTTTGGGAGAAAGAATGACTGAAAACCAGTGGTTTGTGATGCTGTACTTGTGGGTAGCTGCTGGTGAGCTGTGTCCATTGGGTCTTGGCAGGGCAAGCTAGGCACTTGCCAGGGGAAGATGACATGGAAAATCACTGTAGTTAAGTGTAGATTTTTATTTGTTGTGTCTCCACTCACAAGGCAGAAAGCTTCCAGGGAATAAGAAACAAATGAAACCCTCCTTTTATCTTTGTAGCCCTGTTGTTTATCATAGGTGTTAAGCTTTTCAGATAATTTGGACCAGGTTCATCAAAGAAAGACCCTTTGATAAAAGTCCACAGGAGGATCAAATTCAGGCTGCACTTGCAGCTTCTCAGAGTTAGAAGGGTCATTTAGAAAGCTAAAAAGCTCTGTATTATAACTCATCTATCTTGCAAAGAGTTAAGCATCAGGTTTACTCTCATGTAGGTTGCAGATCCTTTGACATCTCTGGGGACTGCTTGTTGATACCTTCATTTTACAGACTGATTGAGACAAAGACCACTTTCTTAGAAGACCACCAACCCTTGTGTAGCCTGCAGGCCCAGCAGTCCTGGTGCCTGGGCTATAGAAACAGAGAAACCATGATGGAGAGTGGGGGGAAGCTGGTGAGCCATAAAGGAGCTGGCTCAGCAGGCTGTGAGACCTGTGCAGATCTCAGTGGCAATAGCCTTGAATGAGAACACAGAGGTATCAATCTAATCACCAGCTAGTAGGACTGTCTATTGCATGTTTTACCAAAGAAATCATGGTATTTTCTGGTTTTCAAGAAATCAAATCCCTTGCTTGGCTTTAGAAAGAGGGAACTGAGCTGAGCATTCTGTGACCTTGTCATAACCACAACATAGTCCTTCCTTCATTTAACTCAAAAAATGCTGTTGATTTAAAAGAAACCCATGGGCTACTCTGTAAAACAGTTCTGACTGCTCCCTGCAGTTGCAGGAAGGCTCATGTGTTGCACACAGCACACACATAAATGTGCAACTCCTTTGATCGTGGTTCAGCAGTTTCCAATGACCTTCCTGCCTCCTGTGCACAGACTGCTCCCCTCTGCCCTCTCACCCAGTCTGACTCCAGTTTACACTGAACATAGTGACTTAGTCCCAGCAAAGTACTGATTTCAGAACTAAATATTGGCCCATACATCTCTGTAAAACACTTAATATATTATTTAGGTTAGCTATTGAAATAGATCATTGACAATCAAGCTCTTAACCTATCTAAAGATTTCAACAGCAGTCCAGGAACAGAAACAATCCCGAGGAAAGGATGACTGGCACAAAAATATTTTGATTAAACATAGAGAATAAATTGGGTGGTTGCTGCTAACATTACTTTGTGTCCAATATCTATCTGTCTACTGAACAACAATACCAGATAATCTCTTCTTTAATCCTAAAACATATTTGTGGCTTAAAATATATGACTTCAGCAAAAGCTACATTCAAAACGTAAAATAGCAATCTATCATGAAAGCTGTCTATATGATACTTCAGTAAGGCTCTTATCATTCCCATCATTTTTCTTCTTTGTTATTACCATCCTTTTTCCTGCAGATAAAAAAAGTTCTTCAAGAATGCTGAGATTTAGCCTACATAAATACATTTCTCATTTTCAAAATGGAATCCTTCTTGTTATTTATTTTATCTTTTCTTTTCCTTTTTTTTGCTAGCATACAGGAGATATCTCTGCCTAAGCACCTCTAAGTTAAAGGTGGATAGACAGGGCTGTTGGTTGCTGTCCATCCTTTCTCCCTGCAAAACAGGAACTGGTGATCTCTCCCTGCAGCTGGGGCAGGGCTTTATCACTGTGCAATGCCCTTCCCAAAGGGGACCATTTTGGCTACCTTTTGCATGTGCCTATCTGCAAAAAAATTTTCGCTCCAACCTGGTGTGAACACTGTACAAGATAAGGCCTGTAACCAGTTCCCTTCTGAAAATGTTTTTGTATTCATGCAAAGATGGCTGTTTAAGCAGTTGGTGTTGGGTGTAACCCAACTTAAGGAAGCATTCATGTATACAGGGATGTGAAAATGAGTCATTCCTGTCCTTCTCCTTTCTAGCAGAAATTTTAGTAAATTCAGAGTTACTGGTGAGCCCTCGTGTGCCCTGTGGAGCAGCAGAGCCCCTGCATCTGAAGGCTGAGCACTACTGAGCCATGAGAGCCAAAGGCAGCTGAAGCAATCAGAGCACTTTGAAGAGAGCAAGGTAAAGGCTGTGGGTGAAAGTCCAGGCTGAACCCCCAGCCTGTCATAGGTATTTTGATACTGGAACTAGTGTACCTTGTAGAAAACACCATTGTGCTGTTTGTGAGACACTGCAGAGCCCATCAGTACTTTCTGTGCTGTCTCAAAACCAGCCCTCACTGCAAACTGCTGAAATCCTTCTGTTGAAGTTTTTTCCCCTCCTTACTTAAAACAGAAACTTTCACTTCTGCTATTTGACCAGGAGCTTGGGTGCTTTATGAAACCTGAGAGCCTTTTTTTTTGAAGACATACAGATACACGATCCTTTCCTCTAAATATGTACTTTCATCTCCTGAGCTGTGCCTGCAGAACTGCTGCTGTGCTTTCATCCAAGTGCCAGTCAACTGGGGGGCTGGTGTGTTTGCTCCAGTTTATTGCTGATTTAGAAACAATACCCTGCTGTGTGCTTTAAGAGAATTACCCTCTGTGCCAGAACCTTCATTCCTCCCTCTCTTATACATATGGCCACTCGTGAGCAAGGGGAGGAATTGAAAATATATTTTTTAACTGGGAACGTGTCTAGTCCAAGTCCGAGCATGCATCAGAAAATGAGAAGCCTTATGTGTTTGTTTGTTTTTAACAAAGCAGGTGGGAACAGGTGTGATGCACCCGCAGCCTGCCGTTCTCTCTGTGCTGCAGTTGCCGCTGCCGGCGCAGCGTGGCGGGGCTCCCGCGGCCGCGCGGTGTCGCCGTGGCCGCGCGGTGCCTCCGCCCGTCCCGTCCCGTCCCGTCCCGTCCCGTCCCGGCGGGAGAGGGTCCCGGGCGGCGGTGGCACCTGGGCACGGGGCAGCGGGAACGTTCAGCGCCGTTCCACGGCGTGCACGATCCGCGACTCGCCAGCCCTGCTCCTCGAGCCTAGCTACCCACAGCTGTCCCTGCCCCTGGCAGGGAGGGTGGAACTTCGTGATCTTTAAGGTCCCTTCAACCCAAACCATTCTGTGAGGCTACGCACATTTCAGCATTTTAGGAATACACGCGCTGTTTCACCACAGCGATTGCACTCCAGATGCATCCGGCCTGACTCTTCATGCAGTTACACAGTTCTTAGGCAAGCCAAATTCCAGTGTTGGCATTAAAATGATGCAACAGAATAATACACCTGACTTCTCCATTGCAGTTCAACAGAAAGCAGCACGCTATTAGACCTAAATAAATCAAGTCTTTACGTAATTAAAACAAAACACCTTTTTAAATTGAAAATGGCAAATGGAAGTAACCGAGAGCTGTAAGGAAGCTACTCTGTCAATATTGCAGTCTTAAAATCAGTACTTACTCAAATAGTTAAGAAAGGAAGTTCTTTGTATTGTTGTCGGCCATTAATTCAAATGTAGTGATAAACTGCTGAACATAATGAGGAAAAGGTACAGTAGCTTTCTGCTGGAGAATTCAGGAAGAAGAGGGTTTGTTAATACAAACCTGTGACACATAATACAAAGTCCTGTGACACAGTAGCATGAAGGATTTAGTGGGGTAGTTAGTAGTGGTGAAATGAATATGAAATAAATAAACAAAAAACTATTGGATTTCTATCACAAGAGGCAATGCACTTCAATCTATACATTTGATCATTTGATGGACAACATTTAAGCTGTATTTGTGTAAGTAATAAATAGGTGGCTTGCAAAATGGTGGGATATGGTGTGACCACAAATGGAAACTTAGTATATGGAGAGACTTTATGGACATGTGGGTCACATTCTGAAAATATTTCCAAAGCTTTCGATTTGTGATACCAAAATAGGTTTTGTGGGTTGTTTGGGTTGGTTTACTGGGGTTTTTTAAGGGGATGGGGGTGGTATATTTGGTGGGATTTCTTTACTAATCAGTTGCTTGCTGAATAAGCAACAGCTGCAGCAGGTCATACACCAGAAGCAGCTTATTTAAGCACTGCAGCTTGCTTTAAAATGGTTTTCCTGAGCAAAGCAGCATCTGCTAACTCTGCTAACAGAGCACTGATAGCTCTCCTGGTTTTGTTTCGTTTTTTTGGTTAGGGCTTTGGGTTTTTGGGGTTTTTGAGGATTCAGGCCAAATTTGAGTAGTATTCCAGTGACTGAGCACTCAAGAGTACTGAGGACATGTAAGAAATAAGCTGCCTATGCTAAAATGAGTGAATAGGTTTTCTTAGGTCGAGGAAGAGCTGTAACTCTTATGCTCTGTTCTTAATAATTTCACCACATACTGTTAGTCTGTTAGTATGTGAAAATACTATAATGGAAATATTATAAAAGTACTTAATATTTTAAGTGTCTACATACACTAGATACAGCTCTAACCATAATATGAGGCAAATGGACAAAACTTGATCATGATTTTCCAGATAAAGCATTTGTAATCTGTAAGTTAGTGATTTTTTTTTTTTACTTTTACGTGTTTTTCCCCAGTTGGACTGGTTAACTATGTAACTAATTTTTGAGTACTTGCATCTGAGTTTAGCACACTTACCTTCTTGCTGAGCCAAGTAAAATGTTGAAGCCCTAGCATTAAGGATAGTATTTGTACGTTTAGGAGGTCTCTTCAGCTTTGTCTCCCCTGAAAGCAGTTTCAGAAAAAACTTCTAGTGTTAAAATCACATGGGGTTATTTTGAACTTTATTTAATTCCATGTAATTTAATTTGAACTTTTCTTTATTTTTTGCTTTAGAGAGGTGAATTTCACCATGCACAATGTTTACTGGGCCTAATTTCTAGAGCAGTCTATTTCAACACACCTGAACACGCATAATTATTGCTAAAGTCTTAGTTTGACTTTCTGCAATTTGTCTGTACTAGCTTAATGTATTTTCTTTTGGCAGATACAGTATTTTGAAGACTATAATTGCACCTTCAGTTCTGTGGAATTGTCTCAGCCACAGAACAAAGTGGAAGTGAATGAGTGCAGTATGGTAAACATGGTTTCAAAACCAGCTTGGACATACACACTGTCTTACAAAAGATGCCCTATGAAAAATACCAATTAAGTTCCCGTAACCAACGCAGATAATGAGGTGGACTACTGTGAAATTATAGATGAGCTGATAAATCGCTTTCTTAAGAAGGAAGATCTTCTACAAAAGTGTTCCAAGGTAACTGAGGCGAGTGTAAACATCCAGTGCATCCCTCATCATTTCTGTGTTAACAAGCTTCAAGCTTATGAGTAACAGTATCTGGCATTCTCCTGATCTCTGTGTTATATTGCTTTAAGGACACTCAGAATTTCTCTCAGGTGTTGGATTTTTCTATCTAAGCCTCAGAAGTTTTAGAAATGCTTTTTGTTTGACACCACCCTCCAGAGACACAATCCAGGGGCCTATTTCCTGTTTACAGATTAATTTTCCTCAGGTTTCCCTTGTTGCTTAACTGCCTCATCAACCATTTGTGTATTGTACACTATAGTTTATTTTCCAGTAACCATGTGAGTCAGTGTAAGTGACCAGACACATCTGGGTATTGATAAGGACTTCGTGTTCTTCCTGCACACCCTACGCACAACTCCAGGAGAGCAGACATCACAAACCAACAAACTTTGTGAACCCTGAACTACAGTTTTAGGTAACCAAAGTTAGACATGCAGTTTTGGATGGAGTCAGCTAAGAAAATTTAACAGAGGTCGAGCACAGGTCCCTGGCTTGTGCATTATATAATCCATTTACTTGTTAAGCAATGAGCAGTATGAAAAGGGTATTTTTTCCAGTATTTGAGTTACAAAGCCACATTGTCTGTAGGTGTAAATCCAATGTTCACATAGTGTGTGGCTCATTGTCAATAACCAAGGAGCATTGAGGAAGTATTTTTCCTATGATTGATAAGGCGATTACCTAAGAAGTGCTAATGTCTCTATCCATTGCTGCAATTACTGTGTTGGTAAGATACTTGGATTTTTCCATGCTGTTGAAAACTAGATGTGCAGCTGTCTGGAAAATGCACAGATATTATACCTGTAAATTTCCAGACAGATTTCCTGATGCATTTGCTGACATTCTTCTTGTCTTCTCATATTCTGTATTCTTTTTTTTTTTGTCTATTCTTTGAAAAGGTGTGTTTTTCTAATACCCTACTGAGAGGTTATTTAGAGAAATTTCCCACATTTTTAATCAATAATGCTGTTTTGAAGCTCACCTGATACTTGCCACTGTAAGGCAAGGTTGTCTTTCAGTTATCACCACACCCTAACAATTTGACGACAACTTCCATGCTAGTTCTCTAGAAAAAAAATTAAAATCCAATTTTAGTATTTTCAGAAACAAACTGGAGAAATATACTTGCTTACAGTAAATTCTTGAGTGCTTTTCTTCAGAATACCCCATCATTTCAGGTTTTGGAACAAGTGCTTGAGTTTACCAGTGAAGTAGCCTTCACACCGAGTACAAAGATACATTTGTGACTCCCCAGAAAACCTTTCCAAATTGGCTCAGTTGTATGCCTTTGTAAAATGTTTTTATGTGGTCACTGCCAGGTCTTAAAAGGGACATTGTCTGAAACCTGCTCTCACTGAGAGAGTGAACCTCTCGCAGTTCCTGCGTGGGCCCAGCCTGCGTGCGTGCAATTGTTGCAGGGAAATGAGTATGGTGAAAGCCACGGGACAACTCATGTAATGGTTGCTCCAGCTGCTTTTCATTGGTTAAGCTGCTGCCCAGATCAAAAAGCAGAAATTGTCTCCCATATCATTTATTGACTACTTTGGTGGCACATAAGTGGATGGAAACATCCAATTTGGGTGAAAAACAACAAAAATCAAGGGGGAGAGTAGTTAATGACTATACAATCTTATGTCATGTTAAGGGAATGCTCAAGAGGATTGAATTAAAATTTTGGGGACAACTTTCAGTTTTGTGTTTGTTTAGTGGCTTTTGGAAAGCTTGGCTTTGCAATGGCAATAACTGTGTTTTGTGATCCACAGTTCAACTGCCAAAGCTGAGTTGCCAGTGGTAGAGGGTAGCTGTGATCAAGAGCTGATGGACTCTATAAACCTGTCCTCCCAGGAGTTTATATACAAAAAACTTGCCTTTCCCATGCATTAGTTGCACTGTTATAGCTGTGGGTATAGTTATGTTTGGGGGTTTAATTAATGCATGGGGGCTTTTCGATACTTCTGTAGGTTGGGTGAAACTCCATGAGAATTGATGTCCATGGCTGTCACCCTTAGTTTACAGAGATCTTAAAAGGAAAAAGAAATTAAACTCTATAATAAACAGAGTTTATCTAGAACAGAAAGATGCTCCATGGAACACAAGGGGATGTTCAAAGCCAGAGAACATGTGGCTCAAAGAAAGCACCTATGGAGCTGTGATTAAGTGTTGAGGGAGCAGAGAGGAGGTGTCAAACAGTGAGAAAACACTGTCCTTTGCTGTTCTGGGAAGCAGGTCTTTGTATGGTCTTTGGATATGGTCAGGAGTATCCTGTATATTGAATACTGCATTAGAAAGATTTCTTGACTTCAACATTAAGTTATCATTGCTAATTATCCAGACTGAAAAAAGCCAGAAAACTGTGTTCCTAACATTTCCCAGCCAAGTCGAGAACTGGTCCTGTAATCTGGTGCTTGAGTTACCCACAGTGCTGTTCTGGTGGTACAGTCTGGTTAATAATGATTTCATGTTTCTTAACAGGGCAAGGGATAAGACCCTAATGTTCTTCTCTGTTCATCTCAAAGAGGCTGCATGTCAATGAGAGATACTTGCTAGGCTGCTTATAATAATCTTAAAAATGTTAAAATCTGCAAGAGGAAATATGCTATATTAAGTTCTAGTTATATACTTTTGCTTCATTTATTTAGACAGAAGCTATAATAATTTTATTGTATTTTTCACATGCCTTTGATACTACATTTTCATACTTTGAAGTATTTTACTTTTTCAGGGTTTTGAGGTTCATTTACTATTTACTTTTTTGAGTATTACACTTTTAATTTGTTTGTCTTCCCCAAAAGAAGACACAAGACTCAGGTCAAGTGTGCTTACCTGATTTAGCACACTGCGTATGCCAGAGCTGAGGTGGAAACACAGCTCTGTCCTTTTACTGCTGATCCCTTGGGAAATCAGGCTGGTGCTTGGTGGACATCAATAGCAGTCAATGAGCAGCCTATCCAGCCAAATGTATGCTCTTGTCAAACAGCTGAAGGATTCTTGTATTTTAAATACTTTATTAAATGCTAAATCACTAATGATCTTTTCAAAGAGAAAAAATGCATTCAAGAGAAGGGAAGGCATACATTTTTACCAAGAGTTCTTAGTATGGTCTGGTGTACCTCCCTTGCTACTCCCCAAAGCATGTCCCTCTAAGGTGTCATTTCCGTAGGAAAGAATGAACGGCAGAAAGCCAAAAAATCAGAAAGGCCTTATTATACTGCCTTTTGAAAACCAAATCCCAATCAATCTGAAAATGCTCTTTGTCAGGTGCCAAACAGAGAAACTTCAACAGTGAAAAAATTAACAAAAGAGTCTTCTTTATTAGTGTTTGCATCAAAACAAAACCCTAACAAAACCCTAACTAGTTTCTGTGCCTGTTGAGTGTTACCCAACAGGCAGCACCACCTTCCAGCAGTAAACATACATAATAAACCTTGGCATAGCTTTGGAATAATCCCTTGCTGATCTTTTGCTTGGGCTGTGTTGGCCTAGAGTTGGGACAGGATGTAGACAGGAATGAGAGGCAGTGAGGAGTCAAGCACTGACACTGCTGCTTCATGTGAGTTGAGGTTCTAGTAAGTGTATACACTTCTAGTGCAGAAAGATAAAATTTAAGTATCAGTATCTTTAAATTAAATTTAAAGCAGTCATATGATATCAACAACGTAGTACCTTCTAAAAGTACCTTTCTAACAGCCATGCTTATCCCCACAAGTTTCTGTCCCTGTCTGCATTCTTTACAGGATTTTCTTAACTGGACTTCCAATTAATTCCCTTAAGTGTTACTTCTGTTATATTGCTGCTCTTGCTATAAGTTTCTGGTAAGCATTTCAACAGTAGACCTTGTGAACAGAACTGACTATGGAAAAAATTCTTATCTGACACAACACTTCATAAATTGTCAATCACATACTTCTTTTTTGGTTGAGATAATTCTCCATTCTGTTTTGGTCTTTTTTGGGTGTTACCTGAAAGGGAAGGAGGTTTTGGGTTTTGTTTGTTTCCTGGAAGTTCCTTGGAATTTTTTTTTTAGTATTTTTGAGGTTTTTTTGCTGGAAGCTTGGAATGGGAAGCTACTGAGCACACATACTGGTCGACATTCCACCAGTCGGGAAAACTGCCTTACTCCCAGTGGGCCACCTATCGCCACTACTTAACGAGTAAGGCAAGCTGGTTTGAGTCTGATCAGGAGGGGAGAGTAAGGCACACTAAATTCACACTTGCTGTCTTTGCAGCAGCAGTATCTGTCTTGGTCCTTAGGAAAAGGGCAGCTGGAACTGCTGTGCCCTTTGCATTATAAACGGAAAGCCTTGAGAAAGCAGTGACCTCCTTTTCTGCAAGAGAATCTTTGGTCATTACCAGTTTTTAGTTTTTACTGGGGAAATTACGGACTGGCCAAATCTGTGGAACCGATGGCACGTGGAAAACACGGGGTTTTATTTCTAAGCGCTCTGACTGCTAGGGAAAGTTGGAATGGGTGTAGAGGTTCAGGGACAGGCTGCTGCCGGCAGCCAGCGCCGCTATCGGGCCCGCCGAGCTGCAGGTGACGCTGGCTCGGGCCGANGCCTTAGAGCGGTTCTCAGTTTGGCAGAGCACAAACCCTCTCCACGCACCCCTTGTGCGGAGGCGCCTACCGAAAGCTAAGTAGGTAAGCTGCCCGCTCATTTCCCCAGCTTCTGGCGCTGTTTTCTACTGAGGCAGCTGTCACGCAGGGCAGTGCTGCTGGTTTTTTATCTTTGACTGAAAATGCTGTGTGCTCCTAGCTGGGCTGACCGTGGGAAGGAGAGCAGTGATGGGCCGGGAAGGGGCAGGCGAGAGGCGTTGGTTTTGTTGTAGCTCTCTGGCTGCAAGTCGAAGGATTTTACATCCCAATTTGGCAAGTGGTGCAATTGAGGTGCTTTTTAAGGGGTGCTGGCAAGAAAATGTTATCTACTGTTTACTTCAGAAGTATGTATCTATTTGTTGACAAGCCCAAAGATCGGCTTAAGTGAAAATTAAGGGGAGGTATGTTTTTCATTCATTTTCTGAGTTGACATTCGGTGCCGCTGGCAGCTGTTGCTTCATTTGGTCTTGTCCGAGCTCCTGCACTGCCAAAGTTTTGTGGAGCTTGAAGTGTTACTGTGTGAGCTGTGCCAGTCGTGTGCTCAGGGCAGGCCTCAGCATCCCCAGGTGTCCGGGGCATGCGGCTTCCCCGGCTGCTCCACAGCCAGGGGCTTTCTTGGAATGGCATCGTGGGAGAAGGATGGCAAAGGAAATGTGATCTTCAAAAACAACTGCTCAGAGACACATAAGGTGTGTGATGTTTCTTGTGGCATTGTCTAGGTTTCCAGATATAGGTGGCCCATTTCTTGTGCTAATTGCTGTTGCAGTATTGTTCTCTCTCTGTTTTCTTAGCCCAATAAAGAGAAAAGTAAAAATTGTGGTTAACTTGCAAAAATAGGAACTGCAGTAATCACTTCTTCCCACTTACTTTTATCATTTTATCTCCCTGAAGTTGCTTCCTCTTTGATTTACTTCACAAATTTTTACATGAAAATGCATGTAGTATACGCTTATCTTAGCTGAGAACGGGGTAGTAGAGCTGCTATGAGTGGTAACTCTTCCTACCCCAATTCCATTTTAATCTTCCTGAGTAAAATAGTGTGTCATCCTTACATTAAAGTAGGAGAGTTTCTGCATTGCATTAAAGTAGGTCATGTTGTGGGTTATAATTTATGAGCAATGTGCATGGTCTTGCCAGTGTCACCATATTATCCTGAGTGTGATTATCAGTTGAAAGCTTAAGAGTGAGAGACCAGAGGGGGGTATACATTGAAGTTATCTCTTTTATTCACTCATGCTGTCTTTGACTTTCATTAGAAAAAGAAGATGAAAGGGATTTTCCCCTTCCTTTGGTGAAGGAGACAGTTTCTCTGTTTCTGTACTGAGGAACCTGATGTTGCTTAACTCACAGCTGCTGGAGAATTGAGTTTCTGGTCTGGTGAATTTTAAGACTTTACAGATACTGACAACCTACAAGAGAAATGTTTCATCGGAAGTTTAAACTGCACTGGTTACTTGCTCTGTGTCTATTGTTGGTCTTCATACAAGGCTTCCTCTCGTGCAAGCTGACAGTCTGGCTGCAAGCAGCTATGCTTGGCACAGTCGACAGCAGATAAGGCAGCGTTATTCCTAAAAGCTGTGTCTGTATTGGCCTCCAGTTCCCAAAAATGCAGCTGTGGCTGAGTTCTCAACGATTCAAATCTCAATCCTCAATCCCTGAAGGGATAACTACAAATTGTATGTTCTATGGAGTCAAAGCTAAATGCTTTCCCTTGCAACTGCATTGTATTTCCTTATTTTAGTGTCATTTGTCTGGTTAGTTTGCTACATCTACTATGAGAACAAGCTAATTTCTGTGTAGAATATATCAGGTTTTAGGTTTGCATGAGATCATTACCCCTGATTTCATTAAGAACTGTGAATTGAAAATAATTTCACTCTTGTGAGATGTTGGTTTGGGATAAGCCTGAGGTGCAACAAGGCTGTATATTAAATCTGCGATTAGCCATTACATAATGTCACAACAGTTATACAAATGTCTGTATCATATAGAGCAAAAAGTGCTGAGATATACTCACTGTGTTAAGCAGAAGGCAAAAGCTTGCATTTCTGGAAAACACTGCTTGGCAATAGATACTCTGTGTTAAATATGAAAGGTTTGGGATGTGCATGTCTCTCGAGCTGCAGAGGTGATTCACTCTCAAAGCCCTCTGAGGAGTGCCAGTAGCAGCTTTTACTGTAATGGAGTTCTTCTTTGAAACTCATGTGGTTTACCAAAAATTTGTCTTGTATGACTTGACAGGGTCCCTTGTACTGAAGTTGAAGGTGGGCTGAAGGAAGGCTGCAGGAATCTATCTATCTGTCTGTCTGTCTCTTACAAAAGATGGTTTGGGATGTGTGTGTGTGTATCCATTTCAGTTTTGATCTAGTGAGGAAGATAGGGGATTTAGTATGTGCTATTGACTGATACAATATCGGAGTCAGTCATATTTGTTTAAGTCCTGAATTATGAAATGGGGACAAGAGCACTTCTGTACTTTGTAGCAATTTTGTGAGGAGAAATAGTTATTTTAATACAGAAGGAAGAGAGGCTTGTCATTAGCCTTGAATAGGAAGGCACAGGAGAAGGAATGCTAGAATTTAGGGATGGATACGGTTGGAATACGCTCCCACTACACATCAAATGTTGCATTTGGTTAAAAAAATTTCAGCTGTATCTTATTGCTGAAAAAAAATACCTTGAGAGAGCAGGTTGAACACATTGCACTGCTGGGAGCCTTACCTCTGTGCAGTGCTGTAAGCTTGGAGAATTTGATATGGGGCTGTGATGAAAACCTGGTTTTTACCTTGCGTCTAGTGTAGAATGTGTCTGATTTCTTTCAAGAATTCAGTGTTGGAAATCTGTCTCTGATCCTCTTTTGGACATTTTGCAATTTCCAACAACATCCTTAAGTTTTTTAGTAGAAGAAATGGTTTGTTGTTTGCTTCATTTCTTGGAAGTTTTCCCATTGTTCTGTAGCAAATAATACTTTGAGCTACTGGTCCAAATAAATCTAAGCTAATTTATCATCTATAGTATAAGGAAGTACAGCCTTTTAAATAAGCCCTACTTGGAGTGAGACTCATTTTCCTTGGGAGAAGGGATAGCCAAGGCTACTGGACAGATTTGGATGATGCAGCAGCTCAGTCCAGATGAATTACCACAGCATCATAGAAGTGCTTACCAAAAGCCTCAGGCATAAATAAAAGTCATGAGTCAAAGAGTTGAAGCTTGTGAATATGTATATGCTGGATGCCAGGGTGTGCAATAGACCTTACAAGACCTCACCTTTGCACTGACTTGATTTACTTGCTTATTTACCTGGCTGCTATGTTCTGTGTTCCTTGTGGATAGGATACAAAGAGGCTGGGAAGACTCTTAAAACAGTTGTTAATTTGCACAGATTGTACCGTACAAAGCATTGTTTGGGACTTAGCAATTTTGGCTTTACCACTGATACCTTAAATAGCTTAGGGGAAATCAGTTCACCTTTGCCTTAGTTTCTATCCCTACAAAGTGAGGTAAGTCATCTTGACTTCCTAAACAAAGTACTTCAAGATTTAGTCATGTCAGAACTTTATGTGCAGAGTTACCTGATGGACTGCACAGGTTTCAGGGCTATATTGCCAAAGCCATATCTGTTTCTGGCAGGACCTTGCTATTGACCAATTAATATTTGTGTTTGATGTCCACTCTCTTCATCTGATTTGCAGACTTGACATGTCTGCTTGCATATAGAACCTGCGGTGTTGTAATCAGCCCTTTCAAAGGGTATTGCTGCTAACAAGTGAGGAACGGGGGTCAGCAGATATTTCTGTTGTACATAAATGCTTCATGCATGCTTAAATTTCACTGCTACAGACCTAAAGAATTGTATGTAGAAATACGGGTCAGCTCTAGCGCAATGAATTAGATCACTGGCTGCTGTGTCATATGTGGATTCTTTGCTAACTGAAAAGTGTATCATTAGCACATGATATTGAGATGTTGGGAGAGGTCAAAGTTGCACAAAGCAAGGTACAAACTTCAAGGGTTGATATGATAATTTAAACTCTAAATTTTTCTGGAATGTAGAGAGGACCTTGCCGACTGTTTTTGTACCAGGGTGGAGAAGCTTTGATTCTTCACTGAATTTGCTTTTCTTTCCTGGTGCTCAGTTCTTGTAAGGGATATTCCTGTTGTCCATTCTGTAATAATTTAAGAGGCCATAAGTTTGTACTTAAAGGAATAAAGTTAATAAATGTACTTTTGTTCCTTTTACAGATGAGATCATTTCACACTCTTCTTTTGGAAGAGGTGGTCAGAGGAAATGGATAGCTATTCAGACTTCACTGCAAAGAACCTCTCATCTTCAGCTAACATGTCTCTTTCTTTGCCTGGACAAGCTGGACTCAATACCACTGGCAGTCCCCCTTCTATGTCAATAAGCAGGCTCTTCCCAGCCCTGTTGGAATGCTTTGGTATAATTCTTTGTGGCTACATAGCTGGAAGAGCCAACATTATCACATCAACTCAGGCCAAAGGACTGGGAAATTTTGTGTCCCGTTTTGCACTCCCGGCTTTACTGTTCAAAAACATGGTGGTACTTAATTTTTCTAATGTGAATTGGTCCTTCTTGTATAGTGTTTTAGTTGCCAAAGCTGCTGTATTTTTTTTAGTCTGTGTTTTAACATTGTTAGTAGCCAGTCCTGAGAACCGATTTAGCAAAGCAGGTTTGTTCCCTATTTTTGCTACACAAAGCAATGACTTTGCGCTGGGATATCCAATAGGTAAGTATGTTTTCTTCTTTAAAATTAATTGTCACTGTTCTAGACACGTTTGCTATTATATTTCCATAATTTGAAATTGACTTCTGAATTGAAGTTCCCTGCAATTGAAATAATTTCTGAAGTGCCTCTCAAATTTTCTTTGAGACTACTCATCATCTAGGAGAGGTTAAAACTGAAAAAAGAGAGCAAGTTGGTTGTAGCAAAACAAAAAGCAAGATGTTTGATTACAGAATTGAAAATACAATTACAAAGGCAATGTCAAATATGCAATTCCAGATTATATGTAACAAGTAGATCCATATTTTAGATTACTTTAGGAGTTAACAGTATCTTTCTCCTTATTCCAAGGCAGCATGTTCAGGAGAGTCCTCAATCTTTCTTATTCTCTTCAAATTTGCTTGATATGTATAAAATTTAGACAAATGCAATTGCATACTTTTTTAGATGAAAATGCTGTGTTTCCCTCAGTTGCATCTTCTGAGATTTGTTCGTCTTGAAAGAAATCAGAAGTATGCCACAAATGGGGCTGTGAGAATTATATCTTTGTTGGTATGCATTTTAGATGCCAATTAGAGTTTCTGGGTTTTTTAATTTATGTATTTTGGGGATCTCTGAATGTATTTCCATTGTATCCTGGTTAAAACATTTTTTCAACTTTTACTTTCTTGTAAGACTGCATATTTCTTCAGGTACTTCATGATTTATAAGATATGATTTATATTTTTTTTATGTATGATCTTGACAAAGTCTACACCATTTAGAGCTTTACTGGAATAGTTACAACAGAAACATTGTAGGCTTTGGAGGTTTATTTCCTCTTGTCCTTTCCCTTCTCCAAACTTTCACTGGTGTTGGGTTCATGCTGTCACCTGTGCAAACTTTTTGCTATTAGTAAAATATTACCCAAGCTTCTCTGAAGTGTTTGCAGGACTGGTCAGCAAAGAATACCTCACTGTTTTTAATCTGGTAGAGGTAGTGTTTAGAACAAAGCCTGATCTTTTAATGAAAAATATTTTTAAATGCTGTAGCAGTGGAAGTTTGTAAAGGAAAAAAATCAATATTGACAAATTGTGCACTAAACCTACACTATTTAAAAAGGCATTTTGAACTCTTAATCATTCCTAGGTCTTTCATCCCATGTAATTTCTTTAATACATTACTATTATTATTTATTATTTATTTACTATGCTCTTTTTTGCTGTTTGAAAAGATTTGCACATAGGGAAATCAAAATGCGGGTCAAATTTTTGAAGCTTTTCACTGTTTTTCTATTATCATGGTTGTGATAGTTCTAGATTAAAAAGTGATGTTGAGGTGAAAAAGAACTAACTGGCAGAGGGGTTTGTTAGCACACCCCTGGTGTAGTCAGAATTACTATGATAGAAAGCTTTGGGATTTTTAATTACAGGGTAATAATGATGCAAGTCTGACAAACAGACTCAGGTATACTCTAGAGCTGTGTGTTAAAGCACAGGTGTAGCAGAGGTGCTGTGTGGGTGACAGTCACTGTGACTTTAATCATACTCATTGTATTAAGCATGGACAACTAGTGTATGATTTATGTGTACTTTTGAGCAGCTGGGACATTGAAAATTGATTTTTAAAAAAGTTAAACTATCTTTGATTTCAGTTTTTTGTTATGATCAGCAAGCAGGCACCGTGATTTAAATAAAAAGAAAACTTTTCATCAGTGACAAAAGTTGTGGATTATTTTTACTGTTTTAACAATTCCGTAAGACTGATTTCTTATTTTTTTTCCACCCACTGACTCAGTAATCTAATCTAACTCCTCTTTTTGTACCCAATAAAATGCATTCTGACATCATACATTATTTAAAGTACTTAAATACCTTAATTTATTGTCTTAAGTATGCAGCTTCACTTTACCAGAAAGTAAAGGTTTTTAAAATTTTTCACTCAGGCATTAATTACACATGACTTGTATGGAGTTGTGTTTGAGTGACATGGGCATTCTGTATAAAGCAATATAAACATCAGTCTCAGGTTTGAGGTTTTAGGAAAAAACCTATTTGCATAAAAATTGTCCGGCATGTTTAAAGTGGTTTTGATTGCCAGGTTGTGTTAAGTGCTTAGAACTGGCTTGTTAAATGCAGTAACTAACCCCAAACTGTTCAGCAATCTATTTAGCATTTTATACAGGTAGTTCTTCTACATGTACTTTAATAATGGCCTGTAAAAGTAAAAATACCTTTAGTGCCTTTTTTAATATATGTAAGAAATCAGCTAGTTGAGAATGTCAGTTTATTTGCTCTAAAGAGGAGATTGTTCAAAGTGAGCACTGATTTAGCCCTTGGAAGTTCCTGTCATTCCAGAGGCTTAAATAATACAAAGGTAAAACTCTTTTGGATTTTGAAAACTGTAGTCACAAGGAAAAACTTTTTCAGGAAAGGTTAATAATGTTGTTATTAATAACTATGAATTGCATAGCATATATCTAATACATAGTATATGTAATAATTATGATACAATTAACTATATATACATATATTATAGTTGACATACTAGTAATACCTATAGCGTATTATTGATAATTACTAATTACAAAAAATTATTAAATATTAAAATTATAAGTCAGGTAAAAGAGAACATTCTACCTTTAAAGCATAGGGGTGTTTTTTTAATTAGAATTGAATCTTTGATATGTTTCCAAAGTATTTTCATTATTTTTGAAGTGCCTTTAGTACAAACTCAAAATAAAAAGCTACTAAAATTCTACTTTGACTCTGAAGTATGTAGTAGTAATGAAAGCAAAGGCTCATGATTTAGAGTTCCTTGAGGGACCATAACTACAGCAGTAACTCTAGTCCTAAGTAGTCCCAGAGAATGAACCAATAATTATGTCATAAACTTTTTTTTTCCTGGTTGTTGCTTTGTTGTGTTGTATTGAATCAATGTAGAAAGATCACGCCTGACTTACCCATTGAAAACTGATTAAATTCCGAAGAAGTGACTCCCTTAAGATGGGAAGCAACTTGTATCCTGCAAAGGTGCATTTAATTCTCCACAATTGTCATGTGTCTGGGGAGGAAAAGCAAGTCAGAAATAAAGCCAAAATTTTTCCAGCATTTGGGATGACTCAAAGGAAACATAGAATTGTTACATTGTTTTCTTTCTTTTTTTCTATAAATGTTAGCTAATTGTAGGATGATTAAATAGTATTGGATGGTTAATCTTTGGTCTTTAATGTGTTCTTTAGAAACTGTTGCCTAATACGATTGGACATACTTCTCTTCCTGCATTATCTTATATTGATTGTTAATTAAATGGATTCCTTCAGTTCCTTCTGGAGGAAACTTAAATAATTTTTAGTTTTCAGAGAGCAAAACTTAATTTCAATATTTCAATGTATTTATCTGCTGAAGTGTTATCACTCATAACTCTTCATTTCCTGTCTTCTAGTTGAAGCTTTATATCAAACCACTTACCCAGAGTATCTCCAGTACATTTACCTAGTGGCTCCAATATCTCTTATGATGCTAAACCCCTTGGGGTTTATCTTCTGTGAAATCCAGAAGTGGAGGAATAATCGCACTGTGTCACAGAGCAAAATCAAAATAGTGGGCCTAGCACTCCTTCGAGTTTTGCAGAACCCAATTGTATTCATGGTCTTCATAGGAATTGCCTCAAACTTTATTCTTGGCCAGAAAATTCCTGACTACCTTGAAAACTTCCTTGATGGACTGGGCAGTTCATTTTCTGGCTCTGCACTTTTTTACCTTGGACTGACTATGGTGGGACAAACAAAAAAACTGACAAAGGGTATGTTTGTTGCACTGATCCTTCTCATCACAGCTAAACTGTAAGTTCAATTTATATATTTTTATAATTTTGTTCTCTAGATGTTTTAAGCTCTGAATACCCTGGTCAGATGGCTTTTCTCTCAAAAACGTTATATTGGGAGTACATGTCACTTCCAGTATTTTGAATGAGTGCTTCCCAAACTCTTTGATAGAATACAACTGTTAAATTTTAAAGGAAATTTTTAGTAGACTAAAAACCTGTTGTTGGGCTCTGCAGAGAAAGAAAACCAGGGGTGCTGTGCCTTCATGGACTGCCCGCAGGCCATCTGTTGTGAATTGGGTATTTGGGGAATTAGTAGCTTAAATTAATATTTACTGAATAAATAGTTAGGCAGTAGTGAGTTTAAGTATATTTGATTAGTATTTGTATTTTATTTGGTTTAAACAATGCATCTTCAAATCAGTTGTTTTTCCTTACTTTATCTATAAGTCTTTGAACCTACTATACTGGAAGAGCATAAAAACGGTCACTTAATGCTCTAAAATTCTTTGACTTTTAAGCATGCCAAGTTCTATTTAGAATAGTAATGCCAAGTTCTATTTAGAACTTACACTGTCATTATCTTCCCTTGAATATATCTCAGGGAATATTTATTTATTTATTTAATATTAAATATTTTATTTCCTACAGAACTACAATTAACACAATAGAATGTTTGTTTTTTAGGTTTATATTGTAAAATTTGAAGGTGAATTTCAGTATCAAGTACAACTAACCAGCAAAGCTAAAGACCTAGTCTGTAAACCAGCTAAATGACAAATTTTGTAATGAAAAAAAGGTGAAAAACACTGGGTTTTAATGTTGCCACTTTGCTTTACTGTAAGCCTATATAAGGCTTACATTGAGTCTGTGTGAGATCTGGGCTGTTGCTGAAATAGCCTTGATGCTGGCGGTTTGCTGGCCAAAACTTCTGGCATGGGATACTTAAGCCAAAGCCCTTATTATATTTCAGACAGCTTGCAGAAAGGTGGACTGAATTTCAGAGCTGCTGACTGCTTATAACTACTATTACTGTAACAGTTGAAAAATGAGAGGGTTTTTAATGTTTTGCTGTTCTAAATTTGAATTTTGTACAAAAGAATGTGTCTGCACAATCAGGGAAGCTGCTTCTATACCCGAGTTTGTTGTCATGTTTGTCCTTTTCATTTTAATGTAATTTGTGATGTAAAATTTTTAAGCAGCTGGTAAATATTTTGATAACAATAAAGGCAATCATTCAAAGTGATGCCAATATTTTAGTTTTCATAAGTAGTATTCAAACAAGCCTTAAATTTCCTTTTTATTCATTTTCTGGGTAAAGAAGAGTCTATTGTTGTACGTTGAGTAATATTTTTTCAATTACTTTTTTCCCCTTTCTTACAGGCTCATGATGCCATTTCTCTGTAGAGAGATGGTGGAACTCTTGGACAAGAGTGACAGCGCGGTCAATCACACCAGTTTATCAAACTATGCATTTCTTTATGGAGTTTTTCCAGCAGCACCTGGTGTCGCAATATTTGCAAGTCAATTTAACATGGAAGTAGGAATTGTATGTAGATAAATTTTTCCAAATATATCCTAACTTTGAGCTTAACTTCTTTGATGAAATAAATAAGTAGGCTTGAAGAATTTGCTTTTCTGTAGTATAGATGTCTTAGAATTACTTGTACTCCCAGGATCTTTCCTGATGACTTAAGTGTCTTGATAGTCCTCATCCTTTTTCATTTATGACTCTAGTAGAAAGAGATAGGAAAACTTCAGATATAAAGAACTTGTATCTTTGTTGTTTTTTGGAGTTGTGTTTTTTTGTCTGTTTTTTTTCAACGACCTTTGAGATGTTTTTGTAGGGGGAAAAAAGAAATTCTGTTACTGACTTCAGTAAGATTAGTGTCATAGCTGAAAATTTATGGAAGATCTTAAGCTTTAACTGATTCAGTTGTGCTGCCCTTCAGTTAAATCAAGCATTTTACTTTTTTTATATGTACATAGTAGAGGGTACCTTTTCAACTTTAAATAGAAGTTTTGGAATTGTTTCTTCCACTTGAAGTGACATTAACACACTTTTGTTAATTTTCATTGTTTTTAATGGTTTCTATTTTGGAGTTGTTTAGATGTATTTGTTTTTTTAAGAAAAAAGGATAATAAAAGTAAATCTTGCGAGATTATCTTGCAAGATAGAATTTTATACTCTACAAACTTAAGAAATTTCTTTAAAGCAGAGTCTCTAGTATGAGTAACAACTCACACTTCCATCACTGTGGAAATTCAAGAAAGTAGAAAGACAATGAGAAGCTGAACTAGAAATCACTTGCAAATATATATGGTTTCTTCTCATGAATTGGTGCGTATTAATATTTACATAGCTACATGGGTTTTTTTAGTTATTTATGGTGTGAATGTTTATATCCAAAAGCAAATTGTGACAGTGTAAATTCACCCCTAGACTGCAGTCGTTAGTATATTTGACACCCATGAAAAAGCTCTGTAGAAATCTGCAGTAGGAAACTCTCTACTTCTGCTATTTCAGAAGCTTGTTAAAATTTTCAGTTTAGCGCTGTGTGTAAACCAGATACTTTTTGGCTCAAATCCTAAATAATTTGTTATTTGTTGAAGGTCTAGGTATGTTTAGTTATTCAATGGTCCAATTTTGCCAGTTGTTGTATTCCTGAAAGCAGATTATTTAGCATGAGATGTCATTAACTCCATTGTTGTTTCTGTTTGACTCTTGGCAGATTACCTCAGGCATGGTGATAAGCACATTTGTGTCTGCCCCCATAATGTATGTTTCTGCATGGCTGCTGACCATCCCATCCATGGACCCCAACCCACTGGCAACTGCACTCCAAAACGTCAGCTTTGACATCAGCATCGTCAGCCTCATCTCTCTGGTAGGTGCTGCTCGGTGAGACACAAAGGAACTCTTGGTCAGGGCAGCCTGGGTGCGTAAGCAGCAAACTGAGTCATTGGAGGAGTTGTATTTCCTCATCATATCCTGATGCAGATGGATGAGGAAGGAGTTAAAAATCCTGATTAAGCAGTGGATCTGCTGGAAAGATGCACTGTACAGGAAGATAAGTGACTGAATTAGAGCATTTAGTGCAGAGCTTGAGAGGTTTTTTTTTAGGTTTGTTTTCTTGTTTTAATAACAGGGTGTGAGGGAATTAAACTAGTAGCTTACACCACAGAGACTAGTTACATCAACCCAAGTGAGGTGCTTGGATATCACAGTAATGAAGGCTGTGTACAAACTTCAGCTCCAGAAATGTCACTGCATATTTGTTTAATGAAGTCTTAATGAGCATTAATGAAATAGTTTAACCTGAAAAGTTTATGTTTATCAAATTCCTTTACTAGAAATTATTTTCTTAAAAACCGAGTTGATAATCCAGAAGTCCAATATGAACTTTGTTTTGATTTTATAGAAAGTACAGATAGTATGATTATTTTATTTGCTTTTTGAAAATAAAAACATCCATGTTGGAAGGAGTTGGAATTTTCCAAAGTTGTTGTCTCGCTGAAGTCCTCTTGTCTTGAAACTGTGCCTGAAGGGAAGCCAGAAGTGAATGCTAACTCTTGCTGGTCAGATCATTTTGGGAGATTCAGGGGAGGTGGGTGTGGATTTTAAGTTCTAAATTGCCGGGCTACACTGTGGTCATTTGTGTCCTGAGGAACTAACAGGTTTCTGCGTGCTCCAGGCAAGTGCTCGGTCTTTCCTGGAAATACTTCACCAACATGAGAACACCAGGATGCATTGCTTTTTCTGGCCACAACTGCTGAGGCAGAGGGGCTGGCAGCATACTGCAGCAGTCATGTTGCTAAGATCTGTTGTATATTTAATTTCACCATCATCTGCCAGAATACTCATCTTGTTCTTTTGGATTTTGTTTTATTCTTAAATTAATTTTTCTTCTTGTATGTTACAGACCTGGTCTCTTACTGTTGTTGTTCTGAGTAAGAAATACAAACAGATTCCTCATATGATTACAACAAATCTACTTGTTGCTCAGGTCAGTAGTAAGGAGAATGCTGTTGTGTGAGGTTTAGGGTTTAAGTATTTTTTAACAATTTTGGAAATTTGATTTTTACAGTGAGATCTTTATAGCCAGCTGTGGAGGGCAGGTGAATCTAATGTGTGACTTGTCTAAACAATTTCAGTTCTGTGAAATACACCCTTGAAGAAAATGATAGTTAATGCGGGCACTGTGATTCCTAAACAGAACTATAAACAATCAGAATGGAGTGGCTTCTAAGATGTTTTCTTAGTTATTGCCCAATACTGTTGAGTGCACTTCTGTTTCAATTATACCCATCTGAAGCTGGCAATACCAGGAGCAGCAGCTGTGTTTGACTCTATAGTGACCCTATTCAAGGAGCTAAATAGAAATGTAATCACTATATTGGTTTATGTCCCTGAAGCTCTTGCTGAGAGATCAGCAGGTGCAAGTGCTGGTGCAAGGATGTGCAAGGGTGTGTGGGAATGCATGGCTGGTGGCTAGGGAAGGCCAAAGCCAAGTGGCTTTGGATTAATTTTAATTGTTATTTAATCTGAGAGAGAACTACAGAATACATGTTCCTTATTCCCTTGAAGTCAGCTGCACAACTGGAACAGTCTGTGCTTATATAACATCTGTGTGGTAGTGTGGAAGTGTTCTGTAGGTTTTTTTTGGCTATGTCCTTATATTGTAAACTCTCTGAGCTCTGATCATGGAGTCACATTTGAAAAATGTCATGTAGGAGAACTGCAGGTGCTTCTGTTCTGTACCAACAAAGCTGGCTTTCATCTTAAAAAACAGTAGAACTATTGTGTTACTGCTTCCACAATACTTCAGCCTATCTTTTTAGATTCCTTCAGTGTTAAAATTATCATATATGCACTATCACTGGGTGATAACTGGTGTAATTCTTGGCTGAACAAATACCTGTTAACCTCAGTTTCATGTGCAGATAATTTCAGGTAAACGGTTTGTACTTGCCAAAAACATCACCATTTACTTACTATAATTGGGGGGTTTACCTGATTTGCCTTACTCCTAGTTTGTATGAGCTATATACTTGCTGTCAAAAAACGCCTCCTGAAAATAAGGTAGCATAGTCAAGTGACACAACTGTAATACTGAATTTACTGTGGCAGTACTTTACTGCTAAATGAAGTATCCAGTTCATAAAATCACCCTCCAGTGCATCTGGGGTGGAGTTTAAAGCTTACTGCAGGTATATAACTCTCTGTTCAGTTTTTTTGGTCATTCTGCTTTCTCAGTTTAAATGATGGTATCTTACTTTTCTTTCCAGTTTATTGCTTGCATTGGAATGGTGGCATGGAATTTCACTGTTAGAGAGAAAGACATCACCATCCAGATCCTCGTATTTATATTCCTCTACAGCTCACTTTATAGCACCTACCTATGGACAGGTATGATTTTTCTAGGCAGAGCCCAGGTACTGTAATGAAAGATGAATGTCCTGAAATAACGTTAATTATATTCTTTGGAGTACTTGTTCCTTTCACTTGTTTGTAGTCCTACAGATGGGGATACCTGGAAGTTGTGCTGAGGTTTAGTGTTAGGCACTGCTGCTGCTGTTGGAAGCTTCTGCCTGGGCAGGTGTGGCTTGCCTTTGCTGGATACAGTAGCCTGGCTAGTGTGTGACAAGAGACAAGAGCCTGCTCTCAAGGCAGAATCAGCTACAAACAGAGTGAATATGGGGGGTTGCCCTTCAGCTAGTCAAAGTCTTAATGATGATTTTTAATTAATGCAAAGTTTAAGATTTTAATTATTCAGCATTAAGTAGATTTAAAAACTGGTGCAACGAAAAAAATAGAAAATACAGAATGAAGGGAAATACCCAAGTAGCTTTAACACCTCTTTCCCCTGGAAATTGTAGTTTCTAAAAACAATATGTGTGTGTAAGATTAATGCAGGAATTGAAATAGAAAGAATTGAAAGATGCTTCAAGAAGCTTGGAGAACCTTACATATATGATTAAAAGAAAAGAGACTTTTGGGTATTCAAGATATTTTTGTCCAGAATCTAAAGGTTTAATTCCTGTGGTGTTTTTCTGGAGTGAGTTATATTTGTTTAGCTGAAGTACATAGTTCATGATTGGTGGAGCCTAATATAAATACTAGCTTTGCTTCCACATGAGAATGTTGCTGAGCTGCTGAGGTGTGATTAGGCTCGGCAGTTCCAGAAAGTACTCCCAAAAGAGTTATATACGTAAAAATATGCAAAACTTTTTAGCTAAATTTATCGTTGACTTTACAAAGGACTAGTCCATTTTTACAGAAATGTTGTAACTGAATACAACACTATTTGTTGGTTGCTAAAGGGTGTTGGGATAGAAAAGTGCTGTTAATGCCTAAAGACATTAGTTACTTGTATGTTAAATGTTCTTATGACATCTTTTTTTGCTCTTGTGAACCTTTCTTAGCATTTAGAAGTGACTATTTCATATAAAATGTCCTGGAATTTTTTCAATGTTTCACTATTAACGTGATTTTTTAGGCAATGGGTATTTCTAATTTACTTTCTCAGAATACAATCAGACAAATTATTTTGGAATATTTAAAGGTCTAAGAAGAATATTTTAAACTATTCAGGAGGTCACATCATAGAGTTTCTAGGCTCTGTACTTACCAGTTCTCTTTTTAATAATAAACAAGGCATTTATTTTGGTTTTCTTTTGATTTTGTTTGTTTTTTTAGGTTTTCTATCTTTTTCTTTGTTTCTGTTGAAGAAGAGAGAAACAGTAAAGATTCCCATTGGGTTTATCATCATAGCTGGATGGGGGTAAGTTAATTCAAATGCTTCCCTGCTGAATTAGTGGGAGCACAATAAATATGTTATGTACTTCCTATTTTGTTCTTTCAGAGTCCCAACAGTTCTGGTAGGAATCTTACTAATTGTTGGTGAACGTAACAACACTAGTATTGACTCTGCCTTTTTCTATGGAAAACATCAGGTATGAACATGTTCTGTCCTCATCACTTCAGACTTCTGCCATGCTACATGTGCAAGTAGCTTTCAGTCAAAGTCCAGGCTACTATGATAAAAGTATCATTGTAGAATGCTTATAGATTGATACAAAAATGTATTTCTGTAATGAGCCACTAGGAACATTTGTTTGGAGAAGGACCTTCATGTTTAGGCAACTATGACTAAGGAAAAAAGGGAGTAGGCTTCTTAAAGAAAAAACTTAGGAGTGGTAATGAATTACAAAGCTTTTTTCCTGGTGACTAATTTATATTCTAGCATGATAGTTATCTAAAGTTGTTATTATCCAATATCTAATTAATGGCTTCTGGTCTGTAATAGATAGGATATGCATCACCTGTGTAGCAGTAACTGCTTGCACTATGGTAGGCTTCTCAGCACAATCATAGGTTGAAAGACCCTGAACTACCATTTTTACCAGCAAATAGTTCCTCTTATCAGAGGATATAAAGTGGACTAGCATAGGTATTTGTCATGTTTTCTCCCTCTCTTTCTTATGGACAGAGTCCATGAGTCACTCAGGATTGTTCATGTGGCACTTTCACAAGTACTAAATAGCCTCAGAGTGGATTCTGGGTATCAGTGCAGATGATTAGAAGGAAAGGCTAATTAATAGGGTGCTCCCCATTGGCTAAAGAATGTAAATTAAAGCACATTCTTCTTTGGAATTAAAAGGTACCTGAGCAGAACTTAGCCCAGAACATTGGTGATCCTGAGAGGAAAGGGGAAGACAATGAGGGCATGTTTTTGGATTGCATGGGAAACAGGGATCCACACTTAAAAAAAACAAACAAAAAAGCTGAGTTACTCAGGCAAGGAAAATTAGGCTCTTTCTGTGCCATGAGGTGCAAGAGCAGTAAATATAAGAAACATAACCTTGTTCAGACACATTTATAAGTGTGTTTAGTAAAGTACAGAAGTTAGAAAGACATATGCAATTATTTTCCTATATTTAAGTGCATTTTCTTTGCTTTCTTAACAGATAATTACCACAGCAGTGATACTGTTCATCAGTATATTGATGTCAGGTATCTCACTGATGTGCATGAACAGAAGTAGGCAAGGGTCCAGCTATGGGGTGTTGAACCCATACTCACCACGTAGCTCAGTAGAGGAGGTTGAAGTGGAAGGGAGTGGGCAGAATCACATTTCACCCACTGTGACTCAGTCTTCTCCAGAATCTTCTGCACAGTCTTCTCCAGAATCTTCTGCACAGTCTTCTCCAAGATCTTCTGCACAGACACCTGCAGAAAGAGGTAGACAAAGTATATTTGTATAAAGAATAACTGGCTTAGAGTGCTATAAACTAATATTTCAAATGTAATTCTGACCTGGGAAGGACAGTTTACAACTTCAGGTGTTAGATTAGAACAGAAGAAAATCTAGATACAGCTGCCCAAGTATTTAGGTTTGTGTTTCTAATAAAAGTTTGATTGTTACCATGGTAAGAGTTGTGTAAGTGGACAAGAAGAAAAGCCTATGGATGATTTTTATGTAAGCAGTGATGCCTTGATAAGGATGTGATAAATGCAGCCCACTAGGCATCTTAGATTGTTTACCCACTAAATTGTCCCTCTGAGTATGAATTAAATGCCAACAGAAACACTCAATGTGTTTCTAATCCTTTTTTGTATGTAGCCTTTTTGATCACTTCCTGGTTTTTTGTTTATAACTAAAAGTAATTCTGTTCCTTCAATAGTGGTAGTGTTATGTTAAACTATTAGTATTAGTGACCTGTTAGTATTGTGACCCATTTACCCTCTCAACAAACTGGAAAAATTGTCTGTCTTCTTTTGGGTTATTTTTGAGCATAATAGTTAGAGCTGCATAGGATATATGGTTACACTTGGAAAATAAATTATGGAAGTGAAGGAAGCTAACTGTCCTATTACTGTATATATTTAATAGGTTGCTGTTCTTGTCAAGCAACAAATGGTGAATTATCCTGTGCTAAAGACAGCAAAGCAGTGTCAAATGCTGTTGAAAGCAAGGTTCCTCCAATTGAGACAGGTAAAGCTGTAGTATCTCCTTGTTTCAATACTACAGCCTCTTCCCCAACATCTCTTATTCTCACGAAGAAACTGTTGGAGCTATTGTTCTCTCAGCTCCACCTGGAGAACTGATACTTTGTATTAAATTCAATTATTAGGCAATATTATAGCTGTTTGTTCTCTTCTGCTGATAGTTGTTTGTAGTCTTTCGGTGCTCAAGATGGACAGTTGTTTTGGATGTCACTTTTTTACCACAAAGCTACTTCAGTGTGTTCTGAGCATTCGGACTTTACCTCTCCATTGTTGTCTTGTTTGGATGCTGGGAAGTTGAATGCAAAACCCTACTTTGCATCAAGCTTTTAACATAAACTACTTTTTTACATCCTCATATTCACATCTTGCATCTTTTAAAAAAGCCTTTGTTGTAATCAGGCACAGGTTTTGAACACTAAATAAGATCTAGAGGAGCAAGTGCTTACTGCAAATTAGATTAAATGTCCATGCTGCTCTGTACTATTTATGTCTAGAGAAGAGAGATGGAGAAAATCGACTAAGAGGGCCTTAGGAGTCACTAAAATAGAAGAAAATGGGTTGAACTGACTGTTCAACACCTGTCTGAAAACTACATGCCCAGTGCATTCTCACTGTACATCACTGTCAGTAATCAAAGCTGGCTGCCAGTACAACTTGGCTCTTTTTCCTGTTTTTTTTTTCTTGTTTTCATGCATTCTTAACAAGAAGATCATATCCTTATGCTTTGTTTGCATGCAACGTAAATTTCAATAAATCTAAATGTTTCACACTGAAGCATACTTCAGTTATATCTCGTCTCACAAAATGCTCCCTTTCTGCCTGTTGCCAACTATTTTATCTATTAATTCAGACAAGCACCATAAGAATGTCTTCAAGACTAGAGGAAGGCCAATTTAATTTTCTTATCCTAAAAGATACGGTAGAAAATACCTTATGGTTGAGTGGAAATTATTTCAGCCTCCTGAGTGAACACTTCAAAACTATAAATCAGTAAAAGCAAATTGTAATGCATACACTTGTGTAACTTTGGCTGCAATAATTACTTATTCTTCTACTATCTCACTGAACTGCTTTGAGTTATCTGGTTCAAATACTTACATATGGCCTTGCCAGGAAGTTTTTCACTGCCATCTAGAGGAAGATACTCAGAATTTCTTAGAACTCTGTAGCTGGAACACAAGCATCCATTCTCTTTGTGTTTGACTCCTTTCATTGGTAGAATTATGATCATGTTCTGATATACTGTGTTAAAAATACGGTCACAGACCTGAAATAAATATGGTTGTCTGTTTGATGTAGAGATAAACAACACTGAGATGCAGAGTAAAAACATTAGAGCTGACAGTGTATTTGATTTTTTTCAGAAATAAATTTAAAATTTAAAAACTGCTCAGAGAAATTTTTTTCCTTATTTTCATAATTCTAATAATGTTTTCTCAATGTTAACCACACATTTAGTTTGAATTAAATCTTTGAAAGAAAAATTCTGTTGGAAAAACCTTTTTCATTTTAGGAGCACATGTAAACTTCAACTGTTTCATTTGAGAGTAGATGTCTGTGCAGGTTATTGTCAAAGCCAATATTAAATTTTGTGCATGTCACTTCAGTAAAGATATTTAAGGTAATTTGACTCAACAAGTTACATTAGCAAGTTTGTTCATGGAGCTCTCAAGATAGAAGCCTAATGAAAAATTTCTGACTTGTTTTTCAGTGGATCAGTGTGTGAGTCACTGCAGTGCTCAAACATGTGTGTTGGCTCAGGAAGAACAGCTTCTACAGACTGGAGACAAACAGCTGGCCAGACATGTGCTGCTGTGCTTACTTCTTATTGTTGGCCTATTTGCTGTAAATATTTTTTCTCCCCATGTTAACTCATTGAGGTAGAATGATTTTTAGGAAAGCTATGTAGACAATCCAGTAAAAATCTTTCAGTTGCTTAAGTAACAATTCATGAAATAAAACAGAGACTATATTTTGGTTCCTTACTGGAAGAGGGATGTCATAAAATTAATTTTTCTGTGCCACATCATAAGTTAAATGCAAGTAAATATTGATGATAGTGAGCAAGACACTGGAGAACCCTAAAGGGAAAAAAAAGTGAAGTTATATAATTCATCACTACTGCCCCTCTTCCCAGTTTTCTCAAGAGTTGGTCTTCTTCCCTAGACAATTATCAATTAAAAATATAAACTGAATTCTGCTTCTGAAGGAGACTACAAAAATTGTTCTATCAGATCAGGCTTATATTGGAGCTTGGATTTCTCTGAGGTGATAAGAATAATCTTAAGATTATTTTAAATGGGAAAATGCGACTCAATTTTGTTGTTTTTAGTGGTGTTTGGAGCACCAAACAACCACTAAAAGTTGCTAAGTTAGTGTTGCCACTCATCATTGCTGACTCCAAGATGTGTTGGTTATTGCTCCTGTGTACAAGTGTGAAATACCAGAATGTAATGCATTGGGATATAATTTAAATTTTTAACTGTGACAAAGGCAAGAAGCTCTTCTCTGAATGTAATACTCAGCAGAGTTTCTTGTGGATGTCAGTTGGGAGAAGCATTTTTATTTGGCATGGAAAATACTGTGGCACAAATACATAATACTACAAAGAAGGACAGTATGGCACAACAATGTGGGTTGATAGCTCCTGCTGTTGCTTTTCAAGTTCTGTTAAATTACAAAATGAAATATTTCCCTTTCAAATTTCCTGTATCAAGTATTACATGCTAGTGAATTTTTTAATGTCTTTTATATTTAGGGGGTACCCCAACTGTTAGCCTATATTTTAGCTGTATCTGAATGATTACATAGATACTATGAAATAAGATCAGTTACATGAAAGAATTAGCCTTTACACCCAAATGGGTTAACTTAGGAGGTTTCCTCCTTCTGTCAGGCATCTCAAATAGCTGAAGTGGTATGTGCTTCACCTTAATATAATCCTAACTCTGCAAGAAATATGTAGAAAGCACTGGCCTCAGCCTAGCAGCCTTAAGACAAACACTGCAAATCTGACTGGGCTCATATTGTCTGTGTTATGTTGAAAACCTAAGTATGCTTGAGGCAAGTTCCTTACATAAACATGTAAAGAACTCTTACACTGCTATGTCTTGCATTATTATGTTTAAAACAGCCAAGGCTCCCCCTCCTAGCAAGCTATTAAGCCTAACTGAGGTGATGTTTTAAGGTGTTTATTCCCTCTTACTTGTCTTTATCTGAATATTTTGTTAAATAGAGACCATGAACATTGTGCAAGAATTATTAGCATGTGAGGAGAAGAAAGCTTTTGATTTTTAACAGTCAGGTTATGTTTGTGGGTTTTGTTGTTTTTCTATTTTCTTTACAGAATCTCTCCAGTTGCTTGTGGTGGCTGTTCAACCAAGAGCCTGGAAGGCTGTATGTGGAATTGCAGTTCTTCTGTGCTGTGTTTAATTTTGGTCAGGTACTTACCAATGTTTGTTCTGAAATACCCATGTTAGTGGGTATTGCAGCAGATAATGCACATCTTCTATGACCATGAACACTTTCAAAAGTGCAAATGACAACTGAATGCCAAATGCTTATGGAAACTGATTAGGAATTTAGCCTTATTTGTACCAAAGCTTCACTGGTGTCTCTTCTGTGGAGTTACATCAGTAGCAAGGCAGCTTCATGGATGCTTTCTCTGTAAGGTTTAAATGACTATCTCTGGTTTCAGTGACAGCACCATAGTGAAGAGTTGAAGGTGGATGCGGGTTCTGGCTGCCCCTGGCCTGTTTCAGTGCACCTGACACAAGGCAGCTTTGTCAGCCATGAAGGTGAAAGCCAGGCAGTGTTAATACTAGAGGAACATTTTACACATCCATGGCACGTGTGCCTACAGGATGCACTGCAGTATCGATAGTTTTATATAAAAGCTGCACAGAAAAATGAATTAAGTAGAGAGCATTCTAGCACTCAAATTACAGTAAGTCTCTTCTTTCCTTGGCATTAAGAAATACAGATTTACATATAGCCAAATACCTGGCTATGTAAGGTTGCCAGTTATCCCAAAGTGTCAAGTGGTGTATCACAGCATTAGTTTTACTGAACTATTTCTTAAAGGTTTTATATGATGGACTGTTAGGTATTGATATGTCTTTTTAAGGTCCAAATGAAAAATCAAAGCAGAAACAAAATGCATTTTGAATGATGTTTAGAGAAGAGGGATACTTTCCATGTATACATGAAATGTATTTGGCACTGAGTTTTTAATTTCTGTTCTATAGAAACCAAAACTTTTGCTTCATGTTGCTTTTTCTATATTTTTTTTTCTCCAGGGTTTCATTTGCTTTGGTATTTTTGGCTTAGATAAGCATTTAATCATTCTGCCATTCAAGCGAAGGTAAATAGAATCTTTGCACTTACACCTATAAACCTAATTGTTACTAATAATCATTTTCTCAGGGTGTTGAGTTTTCAGTGCTATAGCATTTGGTTTCCTATTTCGTTAATCTTCCAAATTTCTTTTGTCTCCCACTTGTAGAGAGATAATTGCAGTTCACCGTGTGTGCGGTTGTTCTGCCATCCTAATGACACTTTCAAAGACATAAGTCCTGCAGGCTCCCTAGAGGTGAAATTTTTGCCAAACAAAGGATCTTCAGAAATAATTTCAGCTGATAAACTAAAACTTAGATCTGGATGCTGAATCATAATGTATCACTGCTGTTTTAAAATGCTGTGTTCGTAACCCCATGCCAGTATTTTGTGTGGACAGGCCCTTCCACAGTGGAGGAGTGACTTGTACAAAGCTGCCTTTACCTTTTTAGAGCCAACTGGCTGCTGTGTGAATCCAGCAGCTAGAGCTGGCTCCCAGCTCTCTGACTTTCCTTCTGCTCAAGCCTAGAATTACACCTCTGTGTTCAAACGCCTACAAATACATCAGCAAGATTATATATAAAGTATTGGGCACAAAAAGAGGTTGTGATAAGCTTCCTGGGAGGTCCATTATCTTATTTGCAGTTTCTAAAAAAATGCTCCTGCTTGATTTGCTGTCTTGAATTTTTCTTTTTTTTGTGTGTGTGTTTTCTAGACTTGAGTTTTTCTGGGGTGGAAGAGAAGCAGCAGGGCATACAGATGCCTCTGTACCTGAGGAAATCAGGATGACCTGTCAACAGTTTGTTCGTTATCACAGAGATCACTGTGTCAAAAGTATTGTCAAAGGCAGAAGGTAAGGTTCTTCCCTGCACATATAACCTGTCACAAAGCACATAGCTCATCTTTTGAAAACAATGAAATGCAGGTTATTTTGTCCCTGATTCCTGTTGTGTATATTCATTCACACCTCAGATAAGGATTAAAAATTTAACTGTAACAGAAATGTTTCTAGCCTAACCCTGAAACATTGGAGTGCAAGTTATCATATTATCCCACCTAGGTTTTGAATAAATTATAAAAAGTTTTATATAATTTTGAGATTTCTCCAGGTTTTGCATTTAACTGGAGCTCAGAGGACAAAATCTTTCTTAAAAAATGTATACAATAATACCTGTAGAAGTGCATGGAGACTCTTTGTTTGTTTTGTTTGTAGAGTAAGACACTGTCTGTATTTGTAACTAAATGTTTACTAATATGTAGCTTTTATAGGAGGCAAAACTGTTGCAACTGATTTTAGTGTGTACTCAGAGGCCACTCAACATGTGAGATTGTAATGTGTTTAGGACTTCGACAGCTTCCGAATTTATATAATTTCTTTTACTCATACCTCTAATAAGGCTTAAACTTCAATTTATGAGACCAGTAAAGATTTCAGAGGCAAGTTACATTACCTAAATCAAGGATTATGCCTTCAGATACGTATAGGTAAATGAGAAGAAAAAAGCAGACCGAAGCAGCAGGAATAAGAAAAAGATTCTACCTTTATTTAAATATATGAAATGGAGACATGAATTATTCTAACAGGACACTTTGACTATTCTTGTAATGTAAGCTTTTAAGTAGGACTAGCTTGCCAGGGTGGGGTGGTCTTTTAATGGTCAGGTAGTCCAAACCATATTGCAAAACTGTTTCAGACAGCATCATGATTTTGTTCAGTCTCTTCAGAAGTCAGTAATGTTCCATAAGAAAGATGTCTCAGAAAATGCCTGTTGTGAAATAGAACAGGTTTTACAGCTATTTTTCCTGTGCCTCTGCTGCTATTGTGGTTTCTTGGGCTTAGGGCTGTTCATTTAGTTGTACTTTGTGGTTTTTATTAATCATATCCACCTGAGAATACATGAAATTATGACATTTGTTACCTTATTGTTGTAATACTATGTTTGTGCAGAGCTTGGTTCATGTCTTATTTCTCCTTATGAATTAAAACAATGCATTTATCTTGTCATTTTAAATATTCATGTAGCTTGATACTATCCTCTTTGATTTAAATGTGCTGTAACTGAGATGTTATAACCACAAATTTTAATTTATTTTCATTTTTGCATCTGCTAATAGATGTTAACACTTGCTCTGTGTTACTGCTGCTTTTAACTTTAAAAAATAGGGAAAAAAATGCTGTCTTTTAGCACATAATCACCTTTAGAAACCCTATGCTTGGGTTCTACATAATAGATTTTAGATAACCAGAAACATTCATTGCTGCAGGTAAATTTTTGCATAGTATGTCTGCTGAAACAAGGCAGATGATAGCATCATTGCCTCATAAATACATTTAAAAAAATAGTCTTGTTGTAAAGGTTTTGTTTATTTGTAGTACTGCATGTGTGGTCAAATGTTTAACAGGATATGCAAGTTATAAATGGGCTTTGTTTGACAATATGTGTAAGCAGTTAGTGTCTGTTTAAAAGCATTCAGAAATTATAAAAATAATTAAAATTCAAACAGAATCCCTGTTGCTAGGGGCAGGTTGCTCTCAGATCAAATATTTTGTTACAGAAAGGGCCATGGTAAGAAGTACATGGGAAGTAAGTGTCCACAAAATAGAATTACATTGTGTAATTACATTTGCGTGAGGGAAAATGCTATTGATGTCCACTAAATTTTATTTGCAATTTGAATTTTATTTAGAAGCCTAAAACAACTTTGTATGTCCATATTGCTTCTCATTGAAATTTCTGTAGGAGGAGGTAGTGAACACTGGCATGTCCCAAATATACAAAACTTGCAAATTCTTTTCTAACATGCTCTTAACTATCATGATGTCTTTCCTTGTTTCCTGCTATTTTTCCTTGCCTTTCCCCATCGTGCAGTGGTGATACCAGATTTACAGAACATGTGGGTGAATCATTCCTTTGACATACAGGTGTGGTGCAAAGATCTCCACTGGCATCTTCTTTGGCTGTGACCTGGTGAACTGGCTCATGCAAGTTGGCCTTGCCTCTGACCGTGGAGAAGCTGTGGTGTATGGGGACAGGCTGCTGAAAGGAGGCGTCGTCCAGCACATAACCAACGAATTTGAGTTTCGGGATGAGTACTTGTATTACCGCTTCATTCCGAAGAAATCAGTTGCAGCTGAGAGCCATTGACCTGAGCATGCAGGCAAAGGACAGGTGGTTGGGGTGAGTGTGACCACCTCCTCTGCCTTCACTACTGAAATTGGAAGTATTTCTTTCTCAGAGCTCTCAGACTACTGTGTTATTCTCCCTTGTAAAATTAAGAGATTTGGTTCTACTCGTGTCTGTTCTGAAGAAAATGATAAAAAGTTATATTTAGTCAGCATTCAAAGCAGAATGCTACTAAACAAAACCAGATGCTCTGGATTTAGAACATTTTTTCCATTTTGAGCAAAACAAATTTTACTAAGTGGTATGTGTCACTGTTGTATTTTAGAGGCATTATAACTGCAGCTTTAATACTGATGCCACAATGAGGGGAAAAAAAAACCCATGAAAGGTATTTTTCATGTTGCTGGATATTCTCCATATTTTAGTGTGATGAAGTATTGATCCCCGTTTACAGTCAGGCTTCCCCCTGACTTCACAGAAGTAGGATTTCTTCTATCATACCTCAGTTTTTACTACTCTGCTCTTGTCTAACACCAGGAACCTTTTTTAGCTGCTTACACCTGAGATCAGGTGGGTTTTTTTCTCCCTTAAAGATAAAATACTCAAATTAAAAAGATAGAATTGCTGTAACAATGTTTCCAATATCAGGGGATTAAAGCTGGCCAAGTACTGAGTGGAATAAGTACTGGTTTTGTACAAATCTTCCAAATCTTAAAACCATAGAAATATTCAGCACTCTCCCAAAATAGGAAATTATATAATGGAATAAACAATTTGTTCTGAAATTTTGCCTTATGGTGGTAGTGACAGCTTTATCAAGAGCAGATTTTTACATTCTGAAATTAGCCTTTACAGTTTAAATCAGAAGTGCCAGCCTCAAGTAAAGATTTTATGGAAGCCTTGGGTACATGTGCAAGTCAAGACGAAATTTTTTTTCAAATCATAAAACTTTTTAAATTATATTAATGACTTTTAAATCTAATATATAAAGAATCCTAAATGAACATCCGGATTAGGGTTTAGAGTAGCTAAATATCCTAGATTTTAGTTGACTGCCTAACACAGGTTTCTAACAAACCTCAGGTATCCTCCTACTAGTTACTTTAGTGTCACTCAGATTCCTGTGCACTAAAGACAGAATCTGAGGACCTGTGTGTCTTCTGCAATATTTTGAAAAGGCTAAAGACAAGTATTGTATCTGATAGCCATTATGCTGTCCTTTTAAAACTGCAAGAACAGCATTTAAATGTCTATATAAAAATTTTATGTAGTGAGGGAAAGGAATCCAGATATTAAAAATTATTTGCTCAAGCATATGAGTAAGTCTTTTCATCCTTTATTTGAAAAAGTCTTTCCCTTCTTTTTTCCCTTTTTTTTTTAAAGTACACAGATTTCTATTACAGCTACTTTTGCATCTATTTTTTATTAAGAATTAAAAGTGATTTTAGCAGCATAAGCTACTATTCAACAAGCAGTTGTTTTATGGTTGCTATAATTTCCTGCAAGACTTAAATTGAAAAAATAATTCCTTTTACTGTCAGTCTGATTGCAGTGTGCACAGAAACATAACATCCTGCTGCTTATGTATGCTATACAAACTGGTATATTTTAGTGTTTTCCATCAACAATATAATTGATGTTTGTATCAGGCTGTGGCCACAAAGGAAAACGTTTGTGTATTTCCATTATGAATGTTGAAGACAGCTGCATCAAATATTTTGGAATAATTAGATATATGTGACTTAAGAGCAGAAACTGCAAGTATGTCTGGCTTCTAAATACTGCAACTTGTCAATAAATCTGTTACTTGATTTCAGGGTTCTGAGCTGTGATGTGGTGTGTGAGAGGGTTACGTGTGCATGTCAGGGTTTACAGGAAATGTGTTTTTCTGAGAAATTTGTTAACGTGGCTCTTGGGTTTCAGTCCTGGTATTTCTTAAATCCATCCTTGATCCTTTACAAGTAGGCTGAGCACTTCTTAATTGGTGTCCACCCAAAGATACCTCCATACTAGAAGTGTGCCACATTCTCATCTACTTACCAAATACAATTTTTTTATTAATTCTTCAAACATTCAAGGGCAGTTTTACAGTTCTATTTATAGTCATTGTTCTTGCACTCTTGTCTTTCTCATTTTCATCATAAAAGTCCTGCTTCCCTTTTTATAATGGCTCTGCTTTCCCCTAGATTTGAACAAAACATATCTGTTTTAAATAAAAAATTGCTCAAAATTTCTGCATAGAAAAGGCTCTCTGTTACAAATCTAATGCAGAGAACACCTTTGATTATCAACCAACATCAAATTCTCTTAGATTTATTGCTACAACATTGTGACTGCTGATATCATACCCATTAGTCTGATGAGTCTGTGATGATTAATAAATAGAGTAAAGAAGCTAGGAATGAAATACAGGGTATAATTTTTAGTTTCTAAATCAATGGGTACTTCTGGAAGCCAATAATAGACTTTGAATTGTTTTAGAAATTTAAGTGACCCTTTTATCTGGAAAATACTTGCTTCCACCAAGGAGCAATGTTAAGTTTTGAGTGGTTGACAAGCTGATGTTCTGTCAATAGTTGACATACTGTTATGTGGATTTCTGGTAGTTAGGAACAGCTTTGCTTTAACAAAGTGGTCACTGGTGCAATGACTTCCTTTATTTTGAAGGTGGAGTAGTGTGGGATGAATCTCTTGGAAGATAAGTTCCATGAAAACATCTATTGAACAGGTCTAGAGGACTGTCCAGTGAAAAATTGGATCTTTTTTCTAGGACTAATCTCAAAATAATTGTCATCATGAACAAGGATGGATGTAACACTTAGTTTTCTAGATGAAATTTTAGTACTTTTTTATTTCAATAGTGATCCTTTATAAAGCTCTAGACCTTTTAAAGATACATTCCTAGGTGAAAACCCATGAGAAGATTGCCCTCTAGGGGACATTCTGATTCTTAATTTTTTTTTTTTTTTTTAATACAAGGTTGTGGGAGGGAAGATTATTTGTTTCTCCTGATCTCATCTTTATTTTCTGTTTTTACACTACGTGTCTTCTAGGAGAATGAAATCCCAAGGAAAAAGGTACTGAAATATCTTGTACTCTGTTGGCCATCACTTTAACTGTCTCCACACATTACATTCTTTTTACTTTGTATCCTGTAGACCAGCAAGGAAGAAGCAACACATAAATAAGAGGCACAGTTGGACTATGTCTGCCTGTGTTAGGGCTGCACCAATGTGCTTAACCTCGTTCACTGCCACCCCATGATTAAGTGGCCAAGAAGTTTGCTTAAAGGCCTGCTCCAACTTCACTACTGTTCTTCCTGTATAACTTCAGTCTTTGCACTGTAGCATAAAACTGCCTCACTTGGTTTGCTATACTGTCTGAAAACTTGATTGATACCTTGGTTTCCAGCACAGTTTCACTTAGCATTTACTGATGCTTTGAAGCTATCAGTGTAGAACAGCTCATGATCAAAAATAGGAAAAGATACATAATTGTTAGATATGGACATCCCATAAGGAAAACAGATAGATTTAATAAAAATTTGCTGTATTTATCTTCCAGTTACCAAACTGGACTATTGAACTTCTGTATTGAACCACTGTGCTACTGAACTTCTGAGAAATTTTGTTGTCAAAATATCTGTTGTTGTCAACAGAGGCACAAAATGTTCAGTCAGTTCAAACATACTTTGTCTTACCACCCACTCTTGCTTGCTGCTGCCACGTGTTACACATTAGGTCACTAGAAATAGAAAGTTCACGAGCCTTTCCTAACTCAGTAGTTTCTTGCTGTGAATCTGAACACAGCATTCCAAATTAATTTCTACTCTTACTGTAAGATCAGAAAGAATAAATTCTACCAAGCTCTTAATTTTCATATTAATTCTGCAAACTTCATTGACTATCTATTCTTTTTATTTAACTTTTTTTACCAGTGGGGTATTGAACAGTTTACAGAATGAGAAAACTGCATGTGAAAAATTATCAAAGAATGATCTTTCTGTGGTTTGCTGTGTCTGTGGGGATGCAGTGTCATGTCTCACATTGCTGCTGCAGCTCTAGTGCACCATTTCATATTTTCCTCTGAAGGTTTGCAGAAGTGCTGCATTTTGAGTGCTTTTTTTTTTGTTTTTCCTTACAGTCCTGCTTGTTATCCTGACTTATTGATCATGAGGTAAAATAAGAATCTTCTTTGTTGTTTGTTTAGTTTGGCCCCTGCCACAGATAATAAAAGTGGTGTCATATATTGATCATTACTTTTAGACAGGATCAGGAAGGAAGAGTTTCTGGTAGGGCAAAAAGCTTGATTAAATTAAGTCCATATTCTATTAACTCTGGCAAAAAAATCATGGTTTAAAAGGCTTCATATAAAATGAAAAAAAATTAAAAGTACTTTTAAGTGTCCTGCAGAGTACATGTATATACCTGTGTAACCCAACCTCTTCCTTTCTAGTTGCCCAATTTTAAAAAGTAACAATTCAAGAAACATTTTAGAACTCACCCATGATGTTATAAAGTGCACTGCAAAATTAATTTGACAATAATCATCTTGTATATAAATAAGTTTATTTTCCACTATCAGGGTGGGAAAAGTAGACAGGAAAGTGAAACCTGTGGGGAACTTACAGGATGCTTGCATTGCTGAATTCCATGTAATAAGATTTCACAATCACCCACAGCAAAATATTATTATTGTAACTGTGATTTGTTTTTAATATACCTTGAACTCTTAGCCTCATTTTACATTGAAGGAGTAGAAGGTTCATATATGAAATGCATCTTAGAATGGTTTTACCAAACAACTGAGTATCAATCTTCCTTGCTTTGTGTGTCACTTTCTTTTTTCTTCAGGGTTCATCATAGCTTCTACATTTTAGAAAGTCTTCAGCATGGCCATTTTAATTCTGGTAGTCTAAAATTCTGCTACAGTTCTCCTGACTATAAAAGCTGCATGTGTGTAGGCTAGAACTGGGTTCTCCAGAGCTGAGTTAGTGTTCTTCATTCAGAGATGGGGCTGTTCACTAATTTAGTCAAGCTATTGCATTCTAATTGCATCTGTTTGTTGGCAAAATCAGTCTCTGCTGACAGCTTTGTGCCATATACAATGCCACTGCCTGGCTCTTAGAAGCCTTTCCAGCATTCTTCTTACAATCAAAAGCCATTATCCTGAATATGAATCTGCATCTTTAAAACTGTCCATGCTATGTAATATACTGAAAACAGGATGTTAATCTATATAGCCTCTTCATTAGAAAACCCAATTATAATCCAAATTTTACCACATTCAAATAATATTCTTAGCCATATATTTTGAGTTCTTCTTCTACACACTGTGAAAAAAGATTAACTATTTGTTTGGTATCAAGGCATCCATTTTGCAGGATTGATTCCATTTGACTTATCTTCTGTTTCTCCAACTCCTGTATCTCTTTGAGCATTTCTTTACCTTTGTCCTGCAAAAAGAAACATTTATTTCACAAAAAACTATACAGAACATGTAGTAATCACCCTAACAAAAATTCTGTTCTACTGTCCTTATTTTAATCTTTAAAAGAGTTTCTAGGGTACACATTTATGTTGGTAGAAATCAGTATCATGACAAGTTTTCTTAGATATCTTTCCTAATATCTAGCACTCACTTCATCTCCCTTGTCTGACAGGTTGAAGAAATACTAAAGCTCCTTTAGGTATTAAGTTACCAAACATATCTGTAAATAGGAGAGATTTTACTGCTAAAAGTAAGCAGCTACCTTCCTGCTTCATGTCTGTGTTCAGCTATCTTTGTCATCCTGTTTCCCTTCTGTCCATACCAAGCAATGATCAAAGGCAAGCTCTCCTTTCCACCTGAGACCAGGGGCCTGAATAGCTGTAAGAACTCGTGGCAGGAGCTGTGTATTTGCCTGTGGCTGCTTGAGCATTTCCCCATTATCTGACTGGTGTGGGAGTCTGTGGGGAGCTGCTCTACGAGGTGAGCAGCACAGATCCTCAACGGGGGCTTGGCCTGCTGGCACAGCACAGTGCTGGTTGCAATTCCCAGTGTTAGGAACACGTGCCTGCCAGATGCCAACACACTGGGCTTCTGGGGCACTGCACTGTTCTTTGCAATCCATCAAAGGGCATTAACTGGTATCACATTAACAAAAGGTGAGCAAGGACCTTATATAAACCACCTGCTTGCATTGAAATCTAATTTAATCAATGTACCTTGATAGTTTCCGTAACTACAGCAGCACTTTCATGTTTTTTATAGAGCTCATGTCTTCGATCTGGCTTACTCTGAAAACGTGGTTGCTTCTTAACTGGATCATCATGACCAAATGTAGGGGATGTAGTTTTTAATAACTGAGTGATACCGGGCACAAAAATGAAAGGCTTGAATACAGATCTAAAAAGAAAAAATAGAACAGAGATCCTTTGCTGACACCGTTTTGTTAAAAGTGTTGAGTCAGTAAAATGCTGTATTTTCCCCCATTCTTCTACTTGCTTCTTTTAAGAAAAAAGTATTAAAAAACCATCTAATGGTGTTAAAGTCATTGTCACAGCAGTGTTCCATTAAGTAGGTTGGTAGATACCATTAATATACATAATGTACATTTATGTTCCTCCTACATTTTGATTGTGCTTTTTCAGGGGAAAAACGAATACCAATGCAAAGCAAAAAGGAATATAAAAAAATATTATATATATTATATTATATATCATATAAAAACTGCAACACTTTTTCATTTCAGTATTTACAATTTTTTATCCAATTTATTTGCTGCTACATCACCTGGCAGGATCTGGAGTTCCAGTAAAGAAGTGAATACAGGGCAGATTAGGCTGCTGAGGCAGTACAGACACCATGCTGCCAGTTGTCATAAATCCACCTTCCATGTTAATGCCACTCTCTTTGTCACGAAGAATTTCCATCATTATTTCAGAAGTGATAGATCCTATTCAAGATACAATACAATTATTTAGCCACAGAGCTAATATAATACCAACTGAATGACATGTTCCCTACAACTGACTGCTTTTTCCTTTAATAGGCAATGCCAGCTTTAGTTTGTCTGTGTTGGCAGGGGGAAAAAATCATCCTAATGGCAAACCTTAATATGGAATACATTTGTATTGCTTTCTCCAAAGTATTTATTTTGAAGAGAGGTGATAAGAACATGCCTTAAAAAAGGGGGAGTAGAAAAACAAATTTCGCAGAAAGGTAAATTTCATAGGGCTAGCAAATGGTCATTCACAAAGTAACTTTTCAGATGAAAATTAGTGGCTTGGATTAAATGCTGAACTTTGAGCACTCTGTGGAAGTAAGATAAATCATTATAATACTGGCTGGTATTTGAACAGAGTTAATAACACTATGTTGCTTTGAAGTTATAAAAATAATAACAGCCATGCATGGATTTTGTGTGAAACTTTGAAAATGAAACACCAAGACTATCACTTGTTTTGGGGGGGTTTTTTGGTGGCTGTTTTTTGTTTATTTTCATCCTTTTCAAGGAGGCACTGGAGTGGCATTACATGCTATGCTCAGAAGCCACAGTAGTACATCTATTTGTAGAAAAGTCTTTATCAGCAAGCTGTGTAAGGTTTATGCCAAGTATCTATGAAAATAACTCCTGCTCAGGAGGAACAAAACCCTTTCCACATCTGCCTGTTAGTGATATCACTGTTGCTGTATAGTGTACGCTGAAGCTCAGATACTTGCACGGTATCACCCAACCATCCAATATTCTAACAGGCAGCTCTTGCAGGATGGTTTTCTTTTCACATTTGGTGTACCAGTAGAGGGTATGCTTATGGCAGAAAAACATTCGTTCATACTCTTTATTTTTTATTGGAAGGTATCGTCTACCACTTTAATATTAGTGTTTCCCTTACTGACTGCGTAAATTTTTTTTAACTACCTTGCTGTTTCCTCTTAAAATAGTTACTCTGCTGCTAAGTTACATGTCTCCAGTATTATTTTTTCATACGTGACCTAGGGTGCCTGTAGACAGGCATGCAGCACTATGTTTCAGCAAGAAGACACACTTAAGTATTCCTATAGTTGCCTGGGAAGGTCAGAGAATTAAAGAAATCAGCAAGCTAGATGAATCAAAGAAATTAAAAGAAGCAATGGTCATTTTGTCAGCTACAACTTAGCAACCTGTCCAACAGGGAAGAAGGTACTGCATGTTTTACACTTCTCTAAAAAATGGCCCTCACATAGGAGACAGCCTGGAAAAACCCCAGAACTGTAATGCCACTGACTGAAAAAGCAGGGAAGGGTAGATGAAGAAACCAGTGATTTTGCTGATGCTGTAAACCAAATAGCTTTTAGTTAAGGCACCTATTTAAAATAAATCTAAACAAAGTGAACCATATGAGACTGATAACCTGAACACCTAGTGGGATTTTTAAAATGGCTCAGGTAAATGCCTGAAAATGGGGATTTAGAATGAAAATACAGATACAATCTCAGCATTGTTATAATACAAGTAAATACAGGTATTATGAAAATGCTTTCAGTATTCAGAACCTGCAATTCCCAAAATGTATGCAGGATTTACATGACCACTAGAACAAGATAGCAATGGTAATTCACTCTGATGCATTAACTAAATGCTAAACCTGGTCTGGCAGAGTTCAGCCAAATAAATGAAAGAAACAAAGGGGTGCAATGTAATCTTGATTCAGATTAATTACTTCAAATGAGCACGTGAATACAGCTACAGCAAAAACTTGCTAGATGGATGCAGTTAGAAGTGAAATAATAGGTTCTTTCTTTAGGAGTCTGAAAAGTATGTGTTTGAATTAGTGACTGCTTAGAGTACAGAAAATTATTTTGTTCTGCTCTTGGTGTGTTTTAGTAGACTACACAAGTTTGGAGTAGCCATTACAGTGAAACGACAAAGATTTAAAAATTAATGTCAAAAATGAATGCAAGATGTGTATCTGAATGCTGTGCTGTTGCCTTATATAAATGGTACCTGACTGAAGCTGTTGATAAGGTTCTTTGTGGCTGCAAACTGCTGGGAATCTGTTTTAGCCTCTAGTTTTTTTCCTTAGCAGTACAGTAATAATATGTAGCTTATCAAAATGTTTCAGAACAGGTCTTAGAGGGCATTTAGTGATATGGTCATAATGTGACCTCTCAGGGTTGTTACTGTAGCTCTGTATGTTTGCTATTTCACCCTTGTTTTAATTTTTCCTCCTCAATAAATTAGCAAAAAATGGATAGAAACTTCCAAGTTCAGTGCTTCTCTTTTAGGCAAAAAATTATTCTAGTAAGTTGTGGTTCACCAAGTCATGTGAATGATTGCCTGCATCAGATGTATAATAATTTATGATTTGAATTAATGTAGTTCACTAAATATTTTGCATATCTTGAAAAAAATTCAGAAGGATACCTTTGTGTTTGTTCAGAAGTTTATAGCCTTCACAGTATCGGCCTCCAGATGTGGTCATTCTGGCAGTATTGACATAAGAATATGTGGCAGCAAAATCAAATTCCTTTTCCCCATCCCACCAGCCATTGCTTTTGGCATATTCCTTCAATTCTGGGTGTTCTCTGTCAATCTTGGTTGTGATAGAGAGCTGGTTGGAGATATTCCGTACGCCTCCTGTTTGTAAGTTGCAGAAAGAATTGTTTTAATACATTGAATGATTTTTCTTGGTATTTTGTTTACAATTAGCTTAGTAAAGCAAATTAGCCCTGAAGAGTTTCCTACAAGATCTTCCTACAAGATCAGTGAGTCTGGTGGTTTATTTCTGGCCCTCTCTCCCCAGCTACATGTATTTTTCTGATTGAATTTTCACTGCCACTCATTTCTGACTCACTTGCTTCTATTGCTGACATTGTATTTCAGGTTCTGTCCTGATTATTCCCACCTTTGCATTCTTCTTCTGAGACATCCAAAGATCGAGCTTGTCCTCCTAAGTCCACTGGAAGAATCAGCCACTTCAGGGCCCAGTACATCAATCCTGTCCCCAAATGAAATTGTCACGGATTGCTACCATCCTTAAGACCACACATACTGCTGTCATTCTCATGCTGACTTTCTTGCTGTCCCCTGTTTTCCAAGTGCAGGAGTGGTTATCTCTGGCTCTGAAAAGGCCCCTGTCACTCAGCTCCTCTGACAAACTGCCAGCTACTCCACACTCATGCCCCAGGAAGCAATGCCTGTTGTTTACAGGCACATGTATGCAGCTCAATGTTAGTTGGATGCCTTAATGAAATGGTAAATGAAAACTGGAGAACTCCAGGTGGTCATTGCACTTGAAATGTGCAGAACAAAGAGCATCATCCATACCTTCTACTTTTTCTGCTGCCCAGTATTTTCCTGATGTCTCCAGCACCCATGCTTCCTTTCTGTCGGCTATCAGAAAACTGTTGTGGTATGTAAATGCCATGTTGCTCTCCATGCAGTTTCCTCCCTGTCCATATTTTTCCAGCAAATCAACTATGACACTAAGAGCCTTTTCAGCTGTGTCTGCTCTCTCAAGTCCAAGCCTAAAACAAAAGGAAAATGTTATTTTTGGAACCATGAACTCCACACAGAACTATTCAGCCTGAGTATTCTAATTGACCTGGAATGATATTTCTATATGCAGCTGCCAGTTGTATGATCTGGTAAGATAAAAACACAAGTCAGGTAAAAGGCTTCTTTGAAGTGGGTCCTCTATGAACTTGACATGGGGAAAAACACCAAATGGAAATACAGAAAGGGAGAGAGATCCTACAAAATGCTTACAAGTCCTGTGCAAAAAAAGCACTGGGGGGAAACTACCAAAAGAATTGACTGTCTGCTGTAGGTTAATGGAAGTTCTACTGGCACCTGTAGTGTAGGAACATGAACTTGTTATTTACATGGAAATAGGCAGCTGAGACCAAAACTTAAATATAATGTGTGTGAAAGACGGGGGAATAGGAAAGGACTACAAACCCTATGAAAAGGCCCAAACAGTAGTGCCTGAAGTCCCTCTGTGCTCTTGAAAAAGTCTTGTTTCAGTTTAATATAAATTTTACAGAAAGTAAAATGTTTGCTAATTTCTTTGCCAAATTCTGGTCTAGTGCCTGATACTTCTTATGGGCTCCTGGCAGAAATCTAGTGCTTGTGCCAAAAAATACTTTTAGCCGTGGCTAGAACAGTGGAAGGAGTGTCTTCTGAGAGTGAAAGTACTATTTCCCCATATAATTCAAGCGACGTGTTTCCACGTAAATTCCGAATCCGATACGATTTACCAAATAGGAAAAAAAAAAAAAAAGCTTGTGCACACCTTACGAGGTCCATGCCGAGGAGAGCTTCCCCATCGCAGACCTCTTCCCTGCCCCACACCGCCTCGTTGCCGATGCACACGCCGTGCTCGTTGGCGCCCATCTCGGCCCCCCAGAGCCAGGAGGGGCGGCTCAGGACCACGGCGTGGGTCCTCTCCACCTGCTCGATGCTGATGTAGGTGCACTGCAAGAGGTCAGAGCACACATGGAGTCACCGTCCCCAGTCCGCCGGCCGAACCGCGGGCTAAGCACGCAGATAAGGGCTGACAGCGGTGTTCTCGCCGCCTCCCGCAGGAGCGCTCCTGCCCCGCGCCCTCACCTCCAGCGCGGCGCCGGGCGGGTGCGCGGCGGCCGGGAAGTGCACGACCTCCTGCACCTCATCTGCCGGCCGGTCCGAGTTCTTCCCGAACACCACGCGGCCCCCGGACGCGGCGGGCGGCAGCGCCACGAAGGTGTCGCAGGAGAGGGGCGGCGGCCGGGGGAACATGGTGAGGGTGAGGGCCCCCTGCGCTGCGCGGGCCCGTTGCGGACAGCGGCAGCTCCGGCGCGGGGCGGTGCCCGCGGAAGGCCCGCCCGCCGACCCGGAAGGCCCGGCCGAGGCCGACCTGGAGCGCCGCTGTCGCTGTCCCTGTGCCTGTGCCTGTCCCTGTCCGTGCGGGGGCCGGCGGCTCCCGCTCCGCCGCCGCCGCCATGGGGAAGTCGTTCGCCAACTTCATGTGCAAGAAAGATTTTCACCCCGCCTCCAAGTCCAACATCAAGAAGGTGAGGGCGGCCTGGGGGTGCCCCGGAGGGGACGGGTTGCCGGCACCTCAGCGGCCCGAGTAGTGCTCCGCGCCTTCCTGGGGTGGCACCGGGGCTGGGGCAAAGAGGAAGGAGGAGGCAGGGAAATAGTTAAGAAATACCTGAAGCTTCGGGTTTTCTTGTTCCCAGGTGTGTACGACTGCCGCATTTTCCTGGCTCAGGCTTTTCAACCCCTGATTCTCAGAGCAAACGGGCACTGTACCCCGTCCAGGAAAACCCCACCTGTCACGATGTGCCCTTGCTTTCCCAGTATTTCATACCTGCCTCGAGCTGGTTGCAGGTGCCCTCTCCAGAACTGTGGCCCGTGCCAGGAACCCCCGAGGGGACCTGGGGCTTGCAGTCTGTCGAGACTTCACCGAGCAAGGGTCTCTGCAGGGTAGACAGTGGCACCCACAGGGTATTATCTGAGCCTGCTTTTCCTTTTGAGCTACCAAATTTTCTCCTGTCTTTTCAGTGTGTAAGTGTTGTTGGAACTTGAAGTTTCTCAAAATTACTGCTGTGGGAAGTTCATTTGTTAAAATACTGAATGCAAATAATGTATTTTATGCGATTAGAATGGTGATCATCCCTCATTAAGCATTTTCAATTGAGTAAACCAGTTATTTATACGCTAAAATATTTTGCAATAGTTTTTGTATTTAAGTAGAAACTTAATTATTTTAACTAGGTATGGATGGCAGAACAGAAAATCTCATATGATAAGAAGAAACAAGAAGAATTAATGCAACAGTATCTGAAAGAACAGGAATCCTATGATAATAGGTGAGAATTGGCTTAAGATTGCTCACTTCTTCCTCCTGTCTTGTTTTCATGGTAGTGAAGGTCATATTGCTGTGAGCAATTTGAAGTACTGGCTCCATTGACTGTAGTAGTAGAAGAGGGCAGTGATTCATTAAGTGATGTCTGATTAAGCAGAAGTCACAACAACTTCTTTGGTAGTTTGTGCCTGTCTTCTGATTAATTTCAAAATATGCTATGTTTCACAGAACAGTCAGTAACCTTATATAATAATACATTTATATCACACAGAAATCTGTTTTTCATAACTCTGGACATACTACTTTTCAGTTGAGATTGAGATTGAAATGTGTGATTTTTGTGCACAGTGGATCATGAAAAAGCATTGGCTGGTCTCTCAGGTTTTTTGATACTCAGATTTTGTTACTCACATTAACAAATGAAAAAATGCTAGTTATCACAACAGTTTCATACTGGGGTTTTTTTTTTTTTTTTTGTGAGTGTTACCAGTGTGACTGTTTTGTGTGTAACACCCCAAACTGCCCTTTTTATTTAGGTTGCTTATGGGTGATGAGCGTGTGAAGAATGGTCTTAATTTCATGTATGAGGCCCCACCTGGAGCAAAGAAAGGTATTGCAATTTCCTGATTGTGGGCAGATAGTACTGCAAAGCGAAAACCTTCTGAAGAAATAAGCACAATGTATTTTATTTTAAAATAACACGTTCATGGTGAGATAATGATAGGAGGTGTGATTTTTTAATTCTTTCTGTGAGAATATGCAGACATATAGATAGATATATAGTATGTAATAATTTTGATCTCACAAAGCTTTAATTTCTTTCAAAAAGAATGGTTGGGGTTTTTTTAAGCAGCAGTTCAATGTGAAGGGAAGACCAGATAAATATCTTTCCAGGATAAATTCTGTCCTCAACCAAGGATGCTTCTTTAGCCAATTATAAAGCCATTGGATGAGGAGGACTAGACTTTACCAAGGCAACGACTCAGCCAACACAAACCTGTGTTTTGGCCGGCTCTCCTTTACAGAACTAGCAGGTTGCTTTTGTTTAAAAGTTACACCCATAATTCAGGTTGATGCTTGTCAAACATAGGAAATACCAGAGCAAGAAATTAATTATCAGAAGTTATAAAAATAATAAATGCTGAAATTCAGTAGTCAAAAGTGCTGCCTGACCTGTGTCTGGTGAGTCTATGACTGTTTAGTAGTGTCATAAATGGAAGTTTCTAAATACCTGGTGGACACTTATATCAATCACTTAATTTTAGCAAGATCTGAATGTAAATAAAGAACTAAGAAAATACATCTCCTGTAAGAGAAAACATGTTCCCTTTAAAATGCGTTTTTCCTATTTGCATGAAGCCACTTGGAAATGCTTGGATGGACTCATTCTTGTAGACCAAGTTTTGCAATTATTTAACTTCAGAGGCTCTAATAGTAATCTCTTAAGCTTTGAGGAAATGCAATTTCAAAGTAGCAATTTTTGCTAAACTTTTTTTTAATATCTTTAAAGTAAGCATTGTTGCTACTCTTGCAAAAAGTGAAGTTTTTATTTGCGTAACAAATCAGCATAGTTTTAGAAGGTGATTCTGGATTTACAGGATTTAAAGCTATATACTAGAGGCTGGTTATTTGTAAGTGCACTCTGTATAAAGCTACTTCCTGAGTATTTGCACTATTGATTAGTATAAACCATAAAATGTTTTTTCTTTATCTTAGGGGGGAACACCATCTGGATTTTATATATATAATTAATGCATCATTTATTTTCTTTGCATGCTTTCTGAAAATTCAAAGAGGAAACAAAAGAGGTATTTCATTACATTATTTCTTTGTTTTCTTCTTGCTTGCTTAAAATGTATTCTGAAAAACTTCAAATTTACCATGTTTTCTGTTTTATAGCAAGAAGGAGAGACTGAATACAAATTTGAGTGGCAAAAAGTTGCTCCTCGAGAAAAGTAAGATATCTGGATTTTTTCTTATACTTTTCTTTTTGTCTCTTTTTTTCCCCTGTGTTATTTTTGAGCAGGTCACTTGTGTGATCTTGTCGTGTCCTGACACTTAATTAGTAAACCCTGTTGACCTGGAACTATTTCCTTGCTCAGCTTTATTTTCATTTGATTTTTACATCCATATTTGAAAACACATTAAAAACAACGTTTACAGGAATTATACCTCTGAAATGGGTGCACATTTATCAACAAAAGGTAGTTTTGTGTATGATGTGTTTTAGAAAATAGTAGTGAATGGAATATTTGTTTTCTTTTGTGTTTGTGTACAGATACGCTAAGGATGATATGAATATCAGAGATCAGCCGTTTGGTATCCAGGCAAGTAAATTTCACTCTGTGGATGTCTGGGGTGTGTTTCAAATGTTGTCTGACTGCAGAACTTTCACATGGACTCTCTTAATTTTATCACCTCTTTTTCAGTGGGTTTAAAGGCTTCTCTTATGCCTCTTGGTGACTAAATTGTGTCAATTGCCTTTGTTGCCTTTAGGTGCGGAATGTGAGATGTATTAAATGCCACAAGTGGGGTCATATAAACACTGATCGAGAGTGTCCCTTATTTGGTCTTTCTGGAATCAATGCAAGTTCAGTCTCCAGTGATGGTTCAGGTAGGCAGTGAATGGTTTTTTAAGTTCTGGGTAGACATATGGGGGGAGCTTATCGTGTTTAATTTTAGAAGGTTTAAGTTTATCATATTTCAGAGAGTTGATGAAATCTGGAAAACAGTGAATTCCAAAGGTAGGATCCACAAGTTTTAGTTAATTATTTCATATTGCAGGGACCTAATTTTCTAATTAGTAACTCATTTAAAAAAGATTCTGTATTGCTTTGATCCTATCTGTACCTAAAACTGAGAAGCTGCAATGAGACTTTAGATCAGAATGACAAAATTTGTGTCACCAAAAAAATGAATGGATTGTCAAAGACTGTCACAGTTCAGATTTAAGCAAACTGCTTGGATAAGATGGAATATATCATTATATCTTTGTTAATCACTTGGTAAAAAGGAGAGGTTTGTGGGGTTTTTTTAAATATGTAATTGTGTAAGTGGACAAGCAATCGAAACCTAGATTTCCAAATTTCTGGTTTCCCTTCATCAGATTTCTTTTTGCTTCTCGAGGTACAATTTTTTTTTCTTCTATTAGCTCTCCTGTTACTCGAAGTCACACAGCACAGTTAGTGCTAGATTATGTTTGAAGAAGTGGGTATGAACATGCAAATTGAATATTTTTTTTTGCCTGCAGTACTTTTTTTCTGTGAGTTAACCCAAGTTGCTTTTAAGTTTCTTAAAACTGGGGCATGTTAAAGAAACATCAGATAGCATGGATAAGTCTTCAGCCTTGCTGTACTGTGCTTTAAAGGCACGTGTTGTGTCTTGGATTTTGCAGGGATACCATTACATCAAGTTGCACACACTCGATGGTTTCTGCTTTTCTTCTATCTTCGATCAGGTTATCTATTTTATGAAGCAGCTCCTAGTTTTGTTACATATTTAGGCTACCAACAATCTTTTTTTTCAGATTTAGGTCACATAGATACATAGTTTCTTTGGGATGAGGCCTGGAAGAGTTGAGTTAAAGGAAATGGTGCCTCTTCTCTCCTGTCTTTTTAGGCATTGTCTGATGATTATGCCATTGTATTACTCATCCTGTAGTTGACTTGCTCAGCCTTTCTGTTCAGTTGGTTATAAGGTTAAATCACTTTCTTGCGTGATTCTTATCTTAGAAAAAAAATTGTGCTTAGAGCATTTGTTGGTGGTAGAATTATATGGTGCAGCTCTTGCATGTCAGAGATGCTTTTGTGCTACAGAACTCACTGTCCACACCTCAGTTCAAATGATGTGGGTCAATTTTAGGGGTGTTTGGTTGAGAAAGCAGAATGTTTGTGCGTGCTTGCAGAAACCTGAATATGCATTCCTTATTATTTGTTACAGTGTAATACAGACACTCTGCAGTGTCAGTAGAAGAATAACTGCTTGTTTCAAACCTTACTGAACTCTCTATATAGGTGTAGGCAACGTTTGACTGCTGTGGGTGTTTCCCACTTGAAGAGATGTCCCCCAGATGGATTTTCGAACCATCTTTCTAAGCATAAAGAGAGCATTTAGCATAAATTATGAATTTTGTATGAAGAAAAATGGTGTAAAAGTACTTAGATGTTCTCAGACTGTGCCAGTGCCCTCTCATTTTCAACTCTGGAACTTAGAAGACAGTGTGCTATGCTGAGCTTAGACTCCTGTAGGCTGAGGAAGGATTTTTAGGGAGTAGGGGTGGGCGACAGATCAGGATTTGTATATATAATTTGTAAGACGCTGTTCTTGAATCTGAATAGTCAGCTGTAATGATACTGCTACTTTCTCTTTCTTGCAGGGAAACTATGTAAGAACACTGTAGATAAAGCTTGAAGTTCTTGATTTAATAGCAAATACAAGGCTTAGAGAAAGTGGTAATATTAATTACAACATGAAATAAAAGGTTGTCTGCTTTCTCTAGCCTCAGGAATACAAACCTTTCATCAACTTTTCTAAAACTTCATCAGATTTAATAACAAGTTAAGTTACACTCCTTTGATGACTTCTGGAAATGTGTATAAATGAAGCACTACAGTTAAGTGACAACACAAATTCTTGAATTCACTGCTTCTCTTAAGACTCATAATTCATCCACATGGTATGTTAAAGTGTATGCTATGTATTTTTAAAATAAGTATGGGGTTTTTTGTTGTTGTTGAAACCCTGACAGCAGTCCTGTGTTGGCTGGGATGGGAGCAATTACTTCGCATTGCTGAGAGTTCAGCACAGTTGTTACAGTGCTGCAGATCCACAGTTAGCTCTGCTGCATCTTGTTTCCACCTCCAAGAACTTTCTTCTGTTGCTCTGTGCAGTACACCTCCTCAAGCTCTGTTTCTTCCTGCTTCTCTTTATCAGTAATTGCATACACTCCTAAGCTGCTTTCTAGACTAATTTCCTGATTATTTTTTATTGCCTTGTAGTACTGCAAAAATGTCCATTGCCACACTGTTCTTTAGACTGACTAGAACTCCAGAAAATACTACTTTGGAAGGGACAGAGACTTTTTATGAGATCACCCTTTTATGAAACCGTTCTGTGTTTTCTGATTATTAGATGATGATTTTAAAAATCCCTTGCACTTGAAACAAGTTGAATTGCACATGAATTGCTTCCCAAGCACCCCCTCCTCCATGTGTCACAAGTGTCTCCTCGTGCTTAGAAAGCTGGTAAAAGACATGAAAATAGTCCACAGTATTTGTTTATTGTGGTTGTCAGCAAGAGGGAAAAAAAAGGTACAAAACTATTTGGCTTCTAAGGTCAGGTAGAGTTTGTTCAATTTTTCTGAAGCTGTTTGTTCATTTCTAAAATATAGAGGTTAAAACACATGTCTCTGAACAGAGCAGTGAATAGGGATTTCAAGGATAGGCCATGATTACTGGTAGTATACAGCAGGTCTGGAATATGTACTAAATTTATTTGTCTGGGCTTTTTAATAACTGAGTGTGTAAAAATACATTTGCAATGAGCTCTCAGAAAGCTGAAAAACGTTTGACTAAATTATTAGAGCATATAGTACTTTCAAAGGTTAGGAAGCATTGCCATATTTAGAAAGTAGTTGAAAACTTCTTTCTAGCTGGTGTTTCAGGAAACTGAAATATAAATGTTGTCTCATAAATGAAAGGGTACAGCTAAGAAATACAGATATAATGAGGAAGAAAGGTGAAACCAGAGTAAAATTTTAGTACAGTAGTCAATGTCCAAGGATTCCAGTTAGTTTATGAAATTAATTGTATTAGAAGGACCAAATTTAAGTTCTAAATAACAAAACATTTTTTTTAAAGAGCAAATCTTTTGATTTTTTAAAATATTCTTTGGAAAGAGCTCTATTGATTTGAAGTTACTTACTTGGTAGTGCTTTATTTCTTCTGATTTATAACCTTTTCATCCTAATAGAAGTCAATCTTACATCCTTTTCATGCAAATTGAATGGAATAAATTTTTTTGGCAGTGCGTGGTAGTTATCCTAGCTAAATTTAGGTTAGAATTCTTCAAACTTTGCAAATACTCTCCCTTGCTAGAGCACACCATGCATCAGCACAGTGCTGGAAGGCTCTGGTCCATGTGCTGCTGAGCATCCTGGCTGGTGATGAATCTCTGCCCAGTCAGGGCGTGGGAGCAGTGGGCTTCATGGTTCTGAATCTGGTGTGCTAAGGACACTGGCATCACTAATTTCTGCAGAAATAGGTTTTAAAAAATGGTCTGGCTTCCCTGTCAAAGATTTGTAGCAGGCCTTGACACAAGTTCAGTTTTTGTTTTGTTCTAATTTATTCCTGCTTCAGAAAGAGTGAAACAAAATGTCTTGTTTGGAGTCATTATTTTTTTCAGCATCAGAGGAAATGTTTGATTGCAAATAAATGAAAGTGAAACTCGTGTCTGATTTAGTTGACTTATCTAAAGTCCCTGCTCTGTTTCTTCATAAGGAAAAAGAAGAATTATTAACTGAGATTTTTTTCCCCCATCACATCTTGTCCAATATAGGCTTTTTCTTTCCCATAAATGTTATAAGCTGTGATTCTGTCATTTCAGTAGAAGAATAGCTGTCTTTTAATCTGATATGAAGACTACATTGTAATGTTCCTCTTGACACATAAAACTGGTTGGCAATTGCTGTGTTGGATTTGGTGTTGAATATTTCGTGTGCAAGGACCAGTCACAGCCTTCCGTTTCCTCCAGTGAAACTGCTTCAGGGCAGAGGATTTCTGTGGCACAGAACTGTGTTCTGCTGTCTTTCAAGACCTGACATACATTGCAGTGCTTCAGCAAACAAAAATAGTTACAATCAGTACCTTAACTTGGGCACTGGTTATTTTGCTTCTGGGACCATTTTACTAATCTAGCTGGTAATTCATACAAAAAAATAACAATCTTACCGTTAAAAAGCACCTATTGAATAATATCTCACCAGTGACTAGAGATTATTTTTTCAATAAGGCAATTTCAGTGGATGCGGTTATCATGGGATAATCACACCCCTGGGGTACAGCCTTGTCTGTAATCTCCCAGGAGTGTAATTATTGCATGATAACTGCACCCCCTGGTGTTGCATTATTTCTATTATGAAATTCTTAGTTTTAGATATAAAGTAACTTACTTTGATCACTGAAAACTGCAAAGTAGTGTTAGAATGTTCCAGCTGTGAGGCTTACAGAGACCAACTTAGAAGATTTGCTTCTCCTTTACAAAGGTAAATTAGGCAATCAAAATGCTTCTTTGGGCTAAACTGATTTACAGAGTGTTTTACTGATAAAATCCTAACTTTCAAAGTTCACTCAAGATGAAAATATCGGTTGTGCTTCTGACTTTACGTGCCACTTGTATATATGCATGTAGGAAATACGGAATGCATACCAGCAAAAAACCAGCTCACTAGCATCTCAAAGTTTGCCTGTTTTTACAATCCTTTCTTATCATTAACCAGGAGCATCTGTTGGGGTTTGTGAGGTTTATTTGTGAATCCTGAAAAGCCATTAACTTGATTGGAACAGAGATCATTAGGCATCCTGTGCAAAGTGTTTTGAAATAATACAGTTATTTCACTTCAGAATTGCCTGTGACTTTCTTGGTCAGGTTAAATTAGGACAAACTGAATTTTTTTTTTTCCTTTCCCTTCTTTTCTGCAAACAATCTGTCCTGTTCAATGATGGTTTGGGCAGATGGAGGGAGGGATTACTAAAAAGCTATGAAAGCTTGAATGCTTACAACTTTTATTATATGTTTTTTAGAACAAAGAACCCACTACGGATCTGTTCCTTTGTTATGAAGAAAGGTATACTATCTTAGGAAGTGAGGCTAGTGTCTCAAATTGTATGAACAGCATAGTTAGAAGTCGCATGGTAAAGTTAAAAGATGTTCTTGCACTCTTGGCCTATGAAAGCTAAGCCTGGAGAGTGCTGGGCATCCTCCTCTGCTGTGAACTACTTTGCATTTTTTACAGCTGACTGGCTCTATATGTGATCCATGCCGTGGAATTACTAAGGAAAAAGTACTGTAAAGTGCTTAGCACATTGCAGAAAATTCAGGCAAATCAAGGTAAAAGTCTAATGGAGCAATGTGTGTGTGTATCTAGTGTCTTATGGTCACCAAGATAAAGCCATTCTAGGTATAGCTGTGCAGGTGCAGCCTTCTAAAGGCTCATTACCCAGTTCTGGGGTTTGCACCCTCTCTTTTCATCTCCTGAGTGCCCCTAAGCTAACTGTGGGTGTTGTTTCCATCTATCTATGACTTAGTGTGTTCCACTGATATTAAACTTTTAGGTGAAATACCTTTCCAGAGTAATCATTGAAATTACCAGTCACATGGAGACAGCAAAAATTGAAATCTATGTTTATGTTACATTGTGTCTGCATCTCACTGCAGTTTCCCAGTGACAAATATAGTACCTTTTTTCCCAACAGAGAAAAGTCTGCATTGTATTGGGAATGCAGGATTTTTTTAATGTTCTTTTGAATTTGTCATAACCAAGAAAAGGTATTTGAATATGTTAACTGTGAATATTTTTATAAATGGTCATCTGTAGAAACGTACAATGTGTGAAACCTTCCTTTATGATCTGCAGCTGAGACCTTTGATTGTGAACAGTAGGAACCTTAACTAAATCTTCACATAGTTTAAGAACTGTCACATTTTAGAATAATCCTCCATTTATGTTTCAGAAACCTTGGTATTTGTTGTGAATGCATAAAATACAGATTCTATTAGAAATCTTGTGCTTAGCATTTAAGCGATAAATATGGATTCCAATAGCAGTTTGATAATGTTAAATGGTTTTTACTACTCCAAAAAAGTAAAAAGGAAACTCAGGTTTTTCTGAAATACCATATCACAAGAGCATGGCAAATTACACCGAAATTCTGTGCTCAAGTGTTAAATACAGTTAAACTGCAGGCCCTCTGAAGGAGAGCTAATTAAAAGCCAGAGGTTTTAGTCATTGATTTCTCTCAATGCCAACTGCAGCAGTTGCTTTGAAGTGTAAATATGGTCTGAATGCACTCATCTCTGAAATAGATGAAAAAATGATCAGTAAAAGATGATTGATTCTGAATTAGTGGAGGCAGCATGAATTTACTGTGTGTCATGATCACATAATTTTGATAATAGTTCTTTGTCCTGTAGATAAAATAAGTGCCTACTCTCATCTCTATCACAACCTCAGTAAAAGTTCACAGACTATGGAGTGTGATTAAGCTTGGTGTGTAATTTTTTTTCATTTTTGCTCAATTTCCATATTAACAAAAGCCATAGAAAACTTGGTGGACAGAACAAGAAAGTATATGGATGTATTGACACAACTGTCTATTCTAGTTTTAAAGTTAATTTCTTTTTTAAAGCAAAACCTAAAAAGCATTGTATCATATGTTATGTCTTTGCTACCACCCAAAAAAAGGCAGCATTCTGCATTCAGAGTATATTTATCCTTTATGTGGTTGTGTGCTAGACTGAAACTCACCATCAGAATGTTTTCTAAAGCCTAGTTAATTCAAAAGAGGTGTTTTTGTACTCTGCAGGTATTTATTTATCTACTTTTCCACAGCAAAGCATGGCTTTAGTACCACTGTTGTGTAGAAAACCAAATAAATTTCAGTTTGGAGGAGTTACGGCCTCATGTGGTCCAAGCTGCCTATGAGAAAGGATGGTGACAACATGCTTTGGGCCTGCTTTGCTAACAAAAAATGTGTAGCAATAAAAGAGAAGCCTTGAGAGTATCTTGTCCTTGATTCATAAATTAAGTTTTAAACATGGTACCATGGAATTTTCTAACCGTGACATATCTGGCAAATTGATAGCAGATACAAACATTTGCTATGTTTACATTTTCATGTAAATTACCTCTCTTACCAGGTCAGGAGAAGTGTGATGGTGTGATGATGGTGATGTTTTTAGATTAAAATGATCACATTTGTAAACTAAAAGATATCCCTTGCCAGAACACATTTTCAGAAAAGGAGAAAAGCTTGTTCTAAAAGCCATATTCTAAATACTCTGTTTTGATGATATGCAAAATGAGCAGAAGTTGAAATAAAGGTAAATAGTTGCAATTAAAATGTCACCATGAAGAATCTACTTTTTCCAGTATTTTCTACAGTTTTCCAGTAACTTTCATATAGTGTACTCTATTTAAGAGTGTACTCTATTTAATTTTGTAACAATACATAAAATACCAAACAAAACATACATACAACCTTAAATATCATATAGTTCTATAACTGCAGCCACAATGTAAGTACAGCTGTTTACTGTCATTTCCCCTGCCAAAGATGGCAGTAATGTTTACAGTATTATTGTTTCTTATGTCTTTGCTTTCCATTTATATTCCATAATAAAAATCCATTTAAAACTTGATTGATTGTAAAGAATAATTCAATTTGCTTATCTGCACTGGTGACAGTAGTGAAAGCTTTTATTAGTAAATTGGGCAAATACTGTCAAGACTGTGCATCATGGGTAGGTGGAAGTAAAACTGCTATTTTTGGTGATACTGGCAAATATAACTTGGTGATCTGTCCTCACTGCCACTGAAGCTATTGCAGAAAATGTGGTATTTGATCACAATTGTTATGACAAAGTATTTTAGCATACTGCTCCCTCATATTGAATAATTAGAAAAAATGTGCTTTGCAGGTTGTAATGGAGGCCTGCTAGATGGTGTGTTACAGCTGGCATTGCTCTCCTAAGGGTGCCCATGTCTCCTAGAGAAAACATTCTGAAAACAAGAGTGTTACATGCACTCTGCATTTGGAGCATCAAGAGAAGTACAGACAGAACAGAAAATTTATTGCAGCTGTAGGTTTCTCTGGTTTCTGGGGCAGGCATGGAGTAGTAGTGTGGGGTGGGAGAGCTTGCTATAATTGAAATCCAGAACTGTATTCCCCTCCTGATGGCTTAATAGAAGCAGAACTGATTCTGTTAATTCATGTCAATTATGTGATGAGAAACTGGAGCGCTCCTTGTTCTAAAAAAGCAGATTTACAACATGTTATAGAAATCCTAATATGATATTCTTCTGCAATCCAGTGTAATTGATGCTCGTATATGCCTGAGAAAAAAAACTATTTACATCTCTTCTGTTTATTTAATTTTACAAGTACTATAAAGATGCACCAAAGCTGTCAAGCTAAGATTGTACTCAGGTAGTGCTTTGTGAAGACTCAGATCTTCACACTTCATTGCATGTTTTGAGTTTCTAGATTTTGTACCCCAACTCTTTGAGTCAACTGAGCTATCTGAATTGTATCCTTAAATAGTATCTTGAACAAAAAATAACAGAGAGAATTAGTGCAGCAAGAATTTCTGTGGAAAGTAAGAAGCAGGGAGAAACTGTAACCTCTTTGCATAACAACACTGTTTCTTGAGAATTACTATAGTAAAAAAAACCCCTTTAAAAATCTGTAACTATTTAAGGATGGAGACATTTTTGTGCAAGCCCTTAGTATAATGTTAAATACCTGTAACTACAGAAAATATAAGAAGTTGTCAGTTGTCTTAATGCATAAAAATAAATGTCATATTCACAAGCAGTTAATTACATGATATGACAAAAAGTTTTTCCAAGACTATGAATTAGTTCTAAAGCAGATAAATGGTTTTGTTTTAGCCAAGTGGCATCTAGGAAAGTTTTAAAGATTTTTTTTTCTTTTCTTTTTTTTTCCCCTATCAAAATGCGAATTTCAGAAAATAACCTTAACAGTCATATTCAAAAATAGCAAGGTACTGTATTTGACTTGTTTCAGGAAGAAAAAGAAACAGATGATGAAACCTTGTAACTTCGAATTTATTTTTAGTTTGCTGATGAAAGAATGCTGAGAGACTAAGTTGTCAGAAGTTTAGCAATCAGCTATTTTTATAGGATTCCTGTATCTAAAGTTCTGCCAGCTCATAGTATAATATCTCTAGATGTTTTCAACTGCATGAGGTCACAGAGGTAGCTTCTTCACAGGCTGTCTCACAAGTCTGTAAGGAATGCCTATATGAGGAGTTTGATTTACTAGCACGTAAAAGATTTTTGTGCCTGATGCATGAGTGAGTCTTTGCAAGTTGATGGGTGCTGTTCGAGAATAATAAGCTATCATCATAGCCAAAGATTTTAGCCAACTGAGAACCTCTCAGCTCAGTCTTACCATCTGTTTTACTGTTAATGACTCAGCTGGAGCATAGGGCTACCAGGTATACCTAGTACTGCTTTCTCTGACAGTCTTGGAGGGTGAAGACACAACTGTGGTCATAATCCAAAGGCAGGCTGAAAAGATTTACCACTTTGGGTTACCAGGCAACCTGCTGGTATCAAGGTTTAAGCTTTAAGTGCTTAATAGGGAAGCCAAGGACACTTCTGAGAAGTTGCTTTTTTCAAATCTCTGTTAAGTGAGGTTCAGTTTTTAGGGTTTCTGTTACAGGCTTTGTCTCTCCCATTTACATTAGCCAGGAGAAATCTCCTATTACATTTTATAATGTGGAAATGAGAATGTGATCGTTTACTCACAGATATAGGCATCTTTTAGAACTCTGTGAAAAAGCATCTCAAAAGGAGGCATATTACATGCCTCAGTGCTGTCACATAAAATAGCTGTGCCTAGGAATCCTGAGAGACCTCGACCTGTCACTGATATTTCAAAGAAAATCAGATCTACTTATCAACATCATTAAAATATAAATCAAAAGCAGTCTTTTGAGGTATGGATGGAAGAATAAAATCACCAAGCATTTGATTCCTTTGATTCCAAGCAAAGGAATTTAATTATGAGAATAAACATTTTCTTGATTCTTGTTCTGTTGCAGAAAGTAGGTAGTAATAGAGGTTTGCAGTTAAGCTGTGCAGCCATTGTCAAATATGATGTCTTAATTGAAGTTATCAGCCTGGACTTGTAACCAGGTAGAAAACAGTCTCTTTAGACTCCCCACATCAGAGATTGTTTTCTCCCTACTGTGTCTCTACAGATGTCTTGCTGTCATTGGGCAGTAGAACTTCTAAGAAGCTCAGTGGCGTCATTGTTCAAAAAAAAGTATGAGCAGGTTAATCTGTTTAATCCTCTCAAAAATGTTAATGTTTTCTAAACTGCAAAGATGCCATACTGCAAGGAAGTGTCTTCCATAATCAACCACTCTGGACAGCTGCCCATGTCATGCCTGGCTGGAGTCTCACACACAGCTCACACACAAGAGCTGTGAAATAGGATTGTGTTTTGACTCTACTTCCATTTATGGGGTTGGTTTATTTTCTGAATCTCATTTCCTAGTGTTTTCTAAAACCTTTAGTTATAGTAAAAGTAACATACTTAATAAAGCTTCTTGGAGATTCTTGCATCTCCTCACAAGCTAGGCTGAACCTAAATTACTGTTTCCCTCACAATTGTAGGGGGACCAAAACAGGAATAATTTATTTCATAAACAGCCTTAGTCTCAAGTTTCTGTGGGTGCATTTGATGCAGCTTGTATACATCCACAAAACAGGAATAACAGTAGTGTGGTAACTGTCCTTATCATGGTAATACTGCGTTGCAACTAAAATACTGTAGGCGGAGCTATGAATTTCTCTTTAACCTCATTAATATACGAGGAAACAGATGCACAAAAATCAGTAGTGTTGGGCATTCATTACAAGCTTTTTCTTAAAAAAGAATAAATTATTTTGCTTGCCTCTTGCCAGTGTTATGCACAAAGAATGCCAAAAAGGTTTGTTTCTGGAAAATAATTTTGAATTGAGCTTTTGAAGGCCAACGTGCCTTCATGTCTCTCTGGTCTCAATTCTGACTATAGTCCTCATAGGGACCCACAAAGTTAGGGTTTTCTGTCTTGGTTCTTTAGCAAGTCTGCTGTGTAGATTTGGACAAGTTGCATTTCTCTATTGATCTAATCACACTAATGAGAACAATTAGGTATTGGATACACACCAAAATGTGTACAGTGCTGAAACACTGAAGAGGAATACCTAAGAAGTTAGTTAAGTTACTTCTGCAGGCAGTGGCCCTTTGAATAATAGGAAGGAACTGCCTTTGAATAATAGAGGTATTCTAGGCTTGAATTGGTCAAGCATTTTGATTTCTTTGGTGTGGAAAAATCTTTCATGACTCTATGCTTTGTCTCCATTTAGCTTCCTTATACAGGGTTTTTGACTGAATTGTATGGCTGTTTTATACGGACTTTTCAAATCAAGGCCTCTTCTCGTACCAAATTCTTTCAGTAGGTGTCTGTCTAATGTTAGTTTCTGTTCCAGCCAGAGTAGATTTTGGCAAGCACACCAAGGTGTGAAATTTCAAATGTAGACACTTGGGCCTATACACATTCATTAATTGTGAGCTTACAATTACACTATAACACATAAAAAGAAAAAGCACTTCGGGTAGAGTACAGGGGGGATAGGAAATAACCCCCTACTTAAGAAAAATGTAAACTCAAGGGAAGACTAAAAGGTATCTCATTTGAAAATTCTTTTGCCTGGAAAAATAAGGAACTTGTGAAAAGAAATTCATTAATGCAGGGGCTCCTTAAACCATTTCCAAAGTTTTGTTTTAGTCCTTCCTGCTTTACATGTAGACCTGTTTATTTCTGCAATGTAATATATTATACAGGAAAATTAAGAAAAAGGTTACTTCTTTTGAGAAAGTCCTATATTACTTTTCATATATTTTCTACAGCAAAAATCTCACTTTATTTTTCCATACTTGTCCGTGTTAAAAATCTATGAGTTTTGTCACTCTTCACAACTAAGAAGGTCTTAAGCCACAGAGCAGGATCAGTATGTTTAATAAGGCTAATTAATGTTATCATTTACAGTAGTTTACTGAAGTAATAGTGAATGTGTGCTCCCTGCCCTGATTTACATTCCTTTTAATTTGGATTTACCTTACACAGTTCATTGACAGTAAGGTTAGTGAAGGAACTGGGAAAGACATTTACTGAAAGTGATCTCACAGGAGAGTGAATATTTAGGGTGAAGAAAAAGTACCTGATCAGACAAGTACACGACATTATGATGATCACAGGGATTCAATTAAATCATAAGAGTGAGTTACAAGGTTTGTAAATTATGCAGTCAAGTCTGAATGATACATAATACATCCCATATTCTACTCCTTGTTAGATTTTTGCAAAGAAAGAAATCATGTGCCCAATGCCAATACCTACTCTAATGAAAAATATAGCATGGTTTTTAAGCTAATAAAACCAGAAATCTCTGACGAGATAACAGTCTAGAGGCTACATATATTTGGCAATCCCTAGAATAAGTAAGGACATAGATATTTTTAATGTGTTTTTATATTCCATATGTATTCTTCTAATGTTACTTTTTACATTGAAGTTCGAAAATTTGTGTCATTATGAAAAATGAGTTCTTAGTGACATATTAGAGGCGCATTTTCTCATTGTTTTAAAGGAGAGGAGGTACCTGAGTCTTATTTATTATGCTTTATTTAGATCTCCTCTGCTTTTTTACTAAAATAAAAATATATTACTAGACTTATCTATTGTTTTCAACATGACAAAGTTACATAAGAGAACCCCCTTGTACTTAAAGAAAAATGCAATTATTTTCCATTCTGAATCTTCAGACTGCTGTTTTAGAAAATCATATCTGATTATTTGCTCAGCAGAAGATTATTGAGTTGATTTAGCTGTGATTTTACTTAACAAAGCTTCAACTGAATTCCTACTGTGGAGTCCAAAAAAGGTAGAGAGATATAAATGATACATTCAAACTGTGATTTTTGTGAACAGGGCCATCAATGCACCCCTCGGAGCTAATAGCGGAGATGAGAAACAGTGGGTTTGCACTGAAACAAAATGTACTGGGGAGAAACTTGACCGCAAATGATCCATCACAGGTAATATCTTTTTACCAGTAAGCTGAAAATGTCTGTAAATCTAAATGTGATTGCTTGTGAATTGTTACTTAATGTTTTCAAATATGCATATCCATAGGAAAGCTGAATAGCTATGCTAGTAGAAAAATGTCAAAAAACTTAGTTTTCCAGCTTTGTTTCATACAGAATGGTGAATCATAAGTTACTTCTTTTAAAACCACATATAATAAATTAAATCCCTCTTCTGGGTGACTAGAAATTGAATTTTTCATAAAGGGGTGGTTAGGCCTTCTGCTGCATACTTGTAATACAGTGCTGCCCTTTGGATGAAGTTTGAGGCAGTATGCACAAATAATTACTGCCAGGAATGCTATATCTGAAGGGTTCTTTTTACTTGATTCACTATTGTTCCAGTTATTTTTTTCTGGGAGTGGAAATGGTTCAATTGCCTTTACTTAGACTGCTCAAAGTATATTGCTAATTGAGGTGCTTAAATAAAAGTGTAAAATGAAAGATTAATATACACTCCTTGAAGTAACCTTTGTTCATATGGCAGGATAGTCAAACCACTAGTAAAGAGGGGATGACTTCAAGCTGGTCTTGAAATCTTCAGTAAATCAACAGTTCATTGTGTCTCCACAGATGGATGTACCTTTGCCTTTACAAAAGCTATGTACCCCCAAAAATGTAGCATATAGGCACTGTTAAATGAATCATATTGATATCAGTATGTTTGCTTTATGTTAGGTGTGCTGGGGTTTCTTCGTAAGAGCTTTTTAATCTTTATTTCTTCTTTTGTCTTCTGAATATGGCTTAAATTAAAAACATCACTATGGAGAACTGTGGTGTACCAGATGCACATAATTTGAGGAATTCAGGGTCTTCAAAGTAGTTTTGCTTTGCTGATCGTGTTACTGTATGTAGATTATATGATTACAGTATTTTGCAATGCTAGAAGACTATGTGCACATTTAAAGACTAATAACACAACAGTGAAGTAGATGTGTTACCCATTTTCCTAATGACTAAACCGAGACAGAAAAGTAATTTGTTTAAATTATTCTGAGTTCGAGCAGGACTAGCATCTTACCTATTCATCCAAGCATGATAACAATGGAGTGACTTATCCTGGGGAATCGTGGGCTTCAAAATCAGCTCATTTTTATTAACTATTTGAGAAATGTTTCTTTCCCTAGCAGTGATTTTTTCATATGTTAGTAATAACTCCTGTTGTATAGCCCCCACATTGTAACACCTACTCAGCTCTGAGAGAGAATGTTGGGGTTTTTCACTTGGTAGTGGGTATTCTGTTCTAACAAGTGTCTTAGGCTCACTTACTAATACAAATATATTTGTGTCTGTGCAAATATAAGGTATATAGAGGCACCACTTTTAAAACAGAAATCTGAATGAATACATTATTTTTATCTATAAGAACCTAATGTCCTACTGCATTTTTCTAGGAGTTTGTTACAAGTGAAGGAGATGATGATCCAGAAGTTGAATTTTTAAAATCACTATCGACCAAACAAAAACAGAAACTTCTAAGGTAGGTCTGGTACCTAGTGGAGGGGATATGTATCACCAGTAGTTCTGACTACATCTATGATTGCCACTGTAACTCTTTGGTGCCATTTAGCACCATCAGTACAGAAGAAAATCAGCTTAGTTTAACACACTTGACCACAAATGGCATTATGTAGCATGATTTTTAATCTACTTGTTTTATTTTAATCTAATTTTGATGCCTTTGACTGGGGCTCATTTCCCGTTTAACTGGGATACTGAAATACTAATTGGCTCACTAGAGATGCTGTGCTGCTATTTTAAAATATATTCTGCACTCTGTTGTTTACAGTATCTTCTTTTGTGATAATAAATTCTATGCTCTTGTTCACTGGTTTACAACTTGACAAAGTTTATCTTCTCCCTGTGGCTGAACTGAACCTGACCCTGTACCCCAAGGCCAAGGTTGGCCCAGCTGCACCCTGTGCTTGTGTCAGGGCTTGCAGCTTACTGCTCCCTGTGGGTCTGAGTTAATGAAGTTCCTGTGCTTTGCTTTTATCCAACTGATGTTGTTTGCCAGGTGACTTATGGTTTTTTTCCTCTCTTAATTTGCAACGTTATCCTGAAATAATCTCAAGATGTTTAAAATCAAAAATATTAACTACTGGCAGGTAGATCCATAGAGGCATGCAGATAAAATAAGCTTTTAGGATAAAAGATGTCACATGTGTGGGGAGTGGAAGTGGAAGGGGAAGGGGGGAAAAGGTGAATGGCTAAGCAGGTAGTGAGTAGGTACATATGGTATTCATATTTGTAATAATTCTCTGAAAATAGTCGACATTGTTTTATGTTCCTTTTAAGTAAGGAATGTGTATGTAGTTAGAGTAATTTAAAATGTTGTTTTTGTTTGAACTTCTGCTGGCCCAACACATTGAAATTTTTATAATCCTTTATATTTTAGAAGTTGAAGTTTAGTAAATATTTGAGTCCTTTAGGCTTTATTAGTCTGAAGGGATTTTTTTTTAATACACTGGAAGCAGTTTCACTATTCACTCACTGATTTTCTGAGCATAAATACAGAAAGCAAAATAAAAACTACATGAAAGTAGTCGAATAGTAGTGAATGCATGTACATGATGGAATACTGTATATTTACAGATAGAAAATGTAAGTTTCTAGTTGTGAAAAAAGAGGTTACTGGAAATATCTGTATTATTTGCCTAAAGAACTCAAAGACATATGTTTTAGTCTCAATTTTCATCATTAATAGAAAGTGAATACTAAATCCTTTTTTTCATTTTCAAAATACCTTTTTGAAATGCACAAACAAAAGCAGCAATGATTTTCTAAAGTCTCCAGAGCAGCCTGACAAGAGGAAAAAAAGCACTACTGAATGTGTTTATTCCTAGTTACAAGGCCCAAATTGACATCTCTTACTTATCTTTTTGAAAATTAAAGAATTAAAATATCATATTATTCCTGTTTTGAGGGAGCAGCTGTGGATTACATACTACAGGTAATGCAGGTTAGAAGTTTTAAAATGAAACTTTGCTGAAAAAGGAAAAGAATTCAATGTGTTTTTATGAAAATGAATGTATTTACTGTGTAGGTCATCAGAAGCAGTGAACTTTGAAAGACAATGACTTTGTGATCTAGTATATCTTAACATGTCTGATTGTGCCACTCTTTTATTTTGAAAACAAAAGGAAGTTGGATCGTCTAGAGAAGAAAAAGAAAAAGAAAGATAGAAAGAAGAAAAAACAGCAAAAGAAAAAAAGCAAAAGTAAACACAAGAAACATAAGATGAGATCCTCTTCCTCATCCTCCAGTGAGACTTCAGTAAGCAGCAGTGACAGTGAGACTGACAGCAGAGATAAAGCAGCACAAAAGAAGATGGATTCTAAGAAAAGAAAAAAAGACAAGTTTTCAGAGGCTAGCAGCAGCAGCGATTCAGAAGGAAAGGCAAAAACGAGGAAGGAAAAACTTTATGAAGATCTCTCCAGTAGTCACGGTAACAAGGACAAAGAGAGGGAGAAGTACAAGCTTTTAAAGCGAGATAGTTCTGCAGAGAACAACAAATGGAGCTCCTGTGAGGGGGAGAGAAAGTCCACAAGCAGATATCATAGCACGAACATGCGAGACACTGAAAGAAAGGAGAAGGATAGTAGAAGCCAAAACATGAATGAAGGGAGCAGGAGAAGCCCATGCTCAAATCACAGCAGCTCCAGGCAAAGGCACATAAGAAGAAGTCAAAGCCCTGGTGAAGAGAGGCACAGGAGAAATGAAACCAGAAGCCCCAGCACAGATGTGCACAGAGAGAGGGGAAAATGTAGAGAAGGCTATGGGGACAAGTGCAGTAAAGTGGAACACAGAGAAAGGAGCAGACGCAGTAGAAGTAGAAGCAGAAGCAGAGAGAGGAAAAAAAATAGATAGTATAGGGGACAGGTGCAAACAAGAATTTCTCTGGGTATTGATGAATACCTTTTAACAAGGGCTCAATTACATACTGCTGTTCATTTTCCAACCTCTGTGACTAGCATTTCCTACATAAAGCCAACAGCATCAATTCTATCGTGTTGGAATATTTGTAAATTAAGTATAAATGTTACAGTATTTTTTTACTGTAAAAATATGCTTATTGGCAAATACCTCTTGTATACATGCAGTAATTCACAAACCTGATTTTAGGATTTTAAAATATTTAAAAGCAGTATGTGATACTCTTGGTTTCATCCATGATTTCTGTTTAGATGCAATTGTGAGGGGGAGCAGAGAAAGCATTTGAGATAGTTCTGGATAAGATCACTGCTTTAGATATCAAAGCATTGTCTTTAGAGGGTTTTGGTTTTTTCATACCGAAACATTTTTCCTAAAGTTCTCTGTAAGAGATCAATTTCATGAGTTAAAACAACAGAGAGACATAGTTCACGTAAGTGTATAGCCAACATTTTTTGGCCTCCTGCAGTGTACAGCTTGGTCAGGGCTATCTAAACATCTTGAACCCCTGTTGGTATGTGTCAGTACAATGTCAAGTTATTGTTCAATAATCTCTCAAGACATGAAAAGAATATTTACTGCCTCAACTGTTTCAGGTATTTTATTGTTTGTGGTAGTAAGTTTGTGTAAATAGTCATCCTTTTCTTTTCATGAACCTTTCTGTGTTTTTAGTGATTGTCAGTCATCTTCTGCATATGTTGTTATGAAGAAGAACTTCCATAATAAAATACCTTATTCTTTAAAACCAGTAATAATTGCCATCTTCTTCAGAGTTCTGAGTCAGTACAAATGCACAAGGCAACACTTCACAAGGTTTTTATTGCAAAGGAAAGGCTTCTCTGCTCTTTCAGGATGGCAGATGGAAGCACATTCATTAGTGGACACGTGGAACAGTCACTGTGCTCAGTATTCCAGCAACTTTCTTACCCTCCTCACTCACAGGACAAATGGGACTATCTTTTATTACCAGTCCACTTCCACTTCACTCAGAAGATTTTCAGCACTGCACAGAGTATAATAATACATGGTGAAAGTGACCTGGCTTATCGTTTAAGTGCATGTGAAGAGTTTGAAAGGGTGAACCATTAAGGGATGTCACCTTTTCAGTGTGTCTGCATTAGGTTGCTCTGGGTATTCTTGCTGAAGTAGCTGGGAGTTAAAGAGCCCCTGCAGTAGAGTCAGCCCCCCTATATTGATGTGTGGAAGCTCTGATTTAGAAAGAACAGGAGAAGACTGCAAAAATGCCTGTTTTAGCAATCTAAACAAAACCTCTGTGTAAGAGAGGACAAAGTAATGTGATTGGGGGAAAGGCATATTCTGGTAGAACATTTTTGTGTTAAGTGCAGCAGGAAAGATAGGAGTAACTGGTCTCCATTTCAAAGAAGGGTCTCTCCAGTTGTTTTGTGTTTGGCTCAGGAATCCTGCCAACTACAATGCAATTGACTCACACCTGAAGAAGAGTGGACAGCTTGACATCCACAGCTGTATGCTCTTTTTTGGGCTCTGCACTTTACTTTTTTCCATGTAGCTAAACAGTGTATCCTGCCTTTTCGCATAGGAAGAGACTGGCATAAAAGTCATGCTATTTTGGATGTATCTGTCTTAGACTACCAGGGGAAGGTTGGTGTGGCTGTGCAGGCAGTGTCTCACGCCCGGTACCTTCCCAAGGCCTGTTTGTGTCCCCTCACCGGTACGGAAGCGACCTTCGGGGGCCCAGAGGCCGGCTGCAGGAGGATGGGGCCGCCCTCCCCACAGGGGGGCCCGGCCGGGGTGCGCCGGGGCCGCGGTGGGCTGGGCAGGGCCGGGGTAGGCCCGGGGCGGNATTATTGCTACTCCGAAAGTAAATAGACGGGTTACTCCCAGATGGGGCTCCTGCTCGGATCGGTACAATAAATATCCCTGAAGGA
>VXBC01011356.1:9213-31914 GCA_013399945.1 Ploceus nigricollis
CCTGGAATCTGCTCCTGGGCTTCATTAAAACTCCACCACGGAGAGGTTTTAGCCCTGGGATGCTGAAACTCTTCCTGGTGGCAGCAGCAATGGAAGCTCTGAGTCTGCCCCAGCTCCTGTGGTGTGTCTCATGGGTGGTGCAGTTTGCACACGTTAATTAATCAAACTTGATCTATTCCACACTGTTTTGTTTGCTTGTGGTGCTAAATAACCAGATTTAACTCCGATGTTTGATGTTTTGGTGTAGATGTCTCGCTCCAAGCCATGAAAAGAATGCAGCCAACAAGATGGGGGACACTGAAATGTAAAATTGGAGACTGAAATGTAAAACTGGAGACTGAAATGTAAAATTGGAGGCTCAAATGTAAAATTGGAGGCTCAAATGTAGAATTGGATACTGAAATGTAAAACTGGAGACTGAAATGTAAAACTGGAGACTGAAATGTAAAATTGGAGACTGAAATGTAGAATTGGAGGCTCAAATGTAAAACTGGAGACTGAAATGGAAAATTCGAGACTCAAATGTAAAACTGGACACTGAAATGTAAAATTTCCTGCTCTGGGGCACTGTATGACCCCAGGTCTCTCCTGAAATGACCTCTGTGGGTGTCTGGGTTTGGGTTCCTTGGCTCACCCACGCCGGGCCCCCAGGGTTTGGACTGGCCCAGGCTCAGTCCCAGCACGGCCACGAGCCAGGACATCCCCAGGGATGAGCCCATCGACCCCTCAGAGGCTTCCAGCCCACGCCTGGAGGCACAGCCGGAGCACAAACCGTTCCCACGTCATTTCCAGACCGAACCAAATCAGTTCCATTCCCACATTCCAGTGACCAAACGCTCTCTGCCAAGTCCTGGGCAGCTCCCTCCTCCCTGACGTTCATTATTTCCCCACGCTCGACCTCCTTGGGGTCACTCCAGGAGTGATGCCCTTGGTTCTGTGCCTTTGCTGGTGTTTCATGTGGAGAAATCAGCCAGGCTCCAAACCCAGGCTGGCTCCAGGCACCTGCAGGACAGGGACACAGTTGGGACTTCAGCTGCTCTCAGGAGAGAACCTCCACTGGCCTTGGCACTTCTGCAGCAGGAGGTGTTGGTTTGGGATGCTGGAGCACATCCAGGGCAGGGAACGGAGCTGGGAAGGGGCTGGAGCCCCAGGAGAGGCTGAGGGAGCTGGGAAGGGGCTCAGCCTGGAGAAAAGGAGGCTCAGGGGGGACCTTGTGGCTCTGCACAGCTCCTGACAGGAGGGGACAGCCGGGGGGGTCGGGCTCTGCTGCAGGGAACAGGGACAGGAGGAGAGGGAACCACATAAAGCTGCACCAGGGGTGATTTAGGTTGGACATCAGGAGGAATTTCTTCACAGAAAGTGTGATTGGGCATTGGAAGGGGCTGTCCAGGGGCATGGTGGAGTCCCCATCCCTGGAGGTGTTTAAGAAAAGCCTGGATGTGGCACTCAGTGCCATGGTCTGGGTGACAAGGTGGTGTTGGGTCACCGGTTGGACTTGATGATTTCAAAGGTCTTTTCCAGCCCAGCTCATTCTGTGACTCTGTTCTCTGGTTCTGGGGTTCTGTTCTCTGGCTCTGGGATTCTGGAGTTCTGTGATTCTGTTCTCTTGTTCTGGGGTTCTGGGATTCTATTCTGTTGTTCTGGGATTCTGGGATTCTGTTCTCTGGTTCTGGAATTATTGGATTCTGGGATTCTGTTCTTTGGTTCTCTGGTTCTGGGGTTCTGTGATTCTGTGATTCTGTGATTCTGTTCTCTGGTTCTGGGATTCTGGGATTCTGTTCTGTTGTTCTGGGGTTCTGTGATTCTGTGATTCTACCTCCAGCAGCCCTGGCCCAGCCAGGTGTCCCCTCGGGAGCACCAGGCCCAGCGTGTCCCACAGAGATGGAGCTTTGGGCTCCTCAGGGTGGGGATCACCCAGCTGCCATCCTCAGGCAGAAAATCTGGAATTCCTCCCGAGTGTCAGTGCCTGCCTGCCCCAAGCACAGCCTGAGGGTGACACACACAGCCCAGGGCTGGAGCTGGGCTCCCCACACTCACCAGGGCAGAGCTTGCCCCAGCAGCAGCCCAGCTCCAGAGCTGCTGCTGCTGTTTGCTCTCCATCCCTGCTCAGCCCTTCCAGCCCGGTTATCTCGAGGTGAGGCCCTCCCACGGCACCTCAGGGCCTGAGCAAAGCTGCAGGACCTGATAACACGGAGCAAGCCCCGTTCCCAGCCCGGCAGAGCCCAGCCCAGCCCGCTGACCCGTGGGTCGGGCCAGCAAAGTAGGGCACTGTGATACCAGAACCAGCCCAGCCGCCCGGGATCTGCTGATACCGAGCTATTTATTCAGTGATAAATAAACTAATGGACCTGATAGTCTGCAAGCACGTGCTAATGCCTGTAAATTTCCATTTATCAGCCTGCAGAGAGTCCTGGAATGCTTTGGGTTGGAAGGGACTTTAAAGCTCAGCTCAGTTAAAGCTCAGCTCGTCCCACCCCTGCCATGGACAGGGACACCTTCCACTGTCCCAGACTGCTCCAAGCCCCGTCCAGCCTGGCCTGGGACCCTTCCAAGGATGCTTTGCTGGTGTATCTCAATCTCCCCAGTGAGTCTCTGGACCAAGAGCTTCCCTCCCTCTCCCACTCTCAGTCCCATTTGAGCAGAAGATGCTCAGATGGATTTTTGGGTGAAATTGATGCTGCAGCCCCCACACTTTCTGTGGTTGCACAAACCAGCTCTCACTGGGCTCTCTGACCTCCTCTCTTGCAGTCCTGATGACAAAAAATGATGCAGAGCTCTGGGTTTCAGGAAGGAGGCCAATAAATCACTCACCTGCTGCTGGGAAGGAGCCATAAAATGGGGTTTGCCATTTTGCAGTTGTATCAAAAGTCCCATGAGATTTCATCATGGTGTGATGAGAGTTTCAGCTTTTCTGAATGGGGCACAAATGAAAATATTTATTACAAAGCATTGGAAGAAACAGTGGAGCAAAGATTAGAGGAAGGTGTTTATTGATCAGTCAGGGCAGTATCAGGAGCAGACAGGTAAGCGCTCAGGAATGTGCATTTGCATAAAGCTCAGGGAGCTGCTGAGTCACCAGGGGAAGGATGGGAGGATGGGTCAATAACTGGAGGCCTTTCTACCCAGGAACAGCTGTGTCTCATTTCCCCTGAAATTCATTCTTAACTGAATTAGATGGAACAGGCCTAACAGGCAAAACAGTGGGACCTGATTGGTTTGGGCATCTCCTCAAAAATCTCCTGTCCTGCAGCCATGATCCAGGCTCAGCCTTGCCCCTGTGCACACCAGGATGTCTCCACAGCTCTGGATTTTGGATATTCCAGGACATCACGACAGCTGAGCGGGGAGAAAATGCAGAGCAGGATTTCTGAGAGCAGAAGTTCAATTCCACCAGGAGAAGGTGTAAAACACCACTCAGGTGAGGCTGAGCGCAGCCAGGAATGCTGGCAGAACTCAGCTATTCCATCCTGCTGGCCTGCATGCAGTGAAAATGTGAATTTTACAGCTGCAGGACTTTGCCTGAGCAGCAGCACCTCACACCTTGGGCTGTGAGCACCCATGGGATAACTCTGGGTGTGTTATTTCAGCTTAGATTGGGCCTGGAGAGCTTTTGAACCAACACCACCCTTGGGAACTGGAATGTAATCACTTTTTGTCAAGGAGCAGCCCTGCACTGGCTGTGCTTCCTCCTCTGCCACTTCATGCCAGGAACAGCCTGGCAGGTCCCTGGTCAGCCCATGCTGCATTTCCAGGCACACGGATCCTTCCTGGGCACACCTGGCACCTTCCCTGCAGGGCTTGTACAGGAAATTGGCCCCAAGAACAGCTCGTCCCGAGCCTGTCTCAGGGTAATTCCCATCCCAAACCCTCTCTCTGCTGTTCCTGACCCAGGAGGCACAGCCTTTCCAGATCCCTGTGGGCTCTCTTGCCATCTCCTGAACATTTCAGCAGTTCAGAGAAGAGCTGAGGTACCACACAAAGGCTCAAAAACACCTTCCCTGCCCCAAACCCTTCATGTTTAACCCTTTATTTATTGCCAACCCACTAGTGGGAGTTGCAGGGTGGTTGTAGCAGCTGTGTGACCCTCAGTGGCTGCAGGCAGTGCCAGCCCTGCCCTGCCAGCCGGGTGCTGCCAGGTGGGAGCTGAGGGAGCTGAGGGAGCAGCCCAGGCCTGCCAGGGCTGCCTGGTTTTGGGTCCCCACAGGTTGGGACAAGAAGGCAGGAGGTCTCCATCGTGCTCCCCCTGCCTGGCAGCAGAGTCCATCAAGCCTGGACTCATTTCACAGCTGCATTAAAGCCCTGCAGCCTCACCAGCTCAGGGCATCCTCACGAGGTACCATGGGTGGGTTTCCAACCTCTGCTCAGTAATTAATGGGCTGGGGCAGGGGCAAACTGCCCCTTCTGGCCCAGGTGCTGTCCTCAGAGTGCAGCCTGGAGCCAAACACAGCCCAGAGCTCTGTCTGGGCCAGCACCACATCCCTGGCACTGGCCAGGGCCACAGAGGGGCCCCAAAGGCCACGGGTGGCCATGGGAAGAGATCTGTGTGTGCCAGTGCTGCAGGGATGGGCTGTTCCCCAGGGCAGGGGACATTCCCTGGGCAGGCACCTTCACCATCACAGGGTACCACAGAATCTCCTGGGCTGGAAGGGACCCACCAGGATCCTCCAGTGCAGCCCCCGTCCCTGCCCAGACCCCCCAACAGCCCCGCCCTGGGCATCCCTGGAGCTCTGGCAGCCTCGGGGCCGTGCCCATTCCCTGGGCAGCCTGGGCAGTGCCAGCACCCTCTGGGGGAAGAACCTTTCCCTGCTCTCCAGCCTGAGCTGCCCTGGCCCAGCTCCAGCCCTTCCCTGGCTGCTGTCCCTGTCCCAGAGCAGAGATCTGAGCTGTGCCTCCTCTCCCCCTCCTGAGGAGCTGCTAACTGTGAGGAGTCTCCCCTCAGGCTCCTCCAGGATGAACATTCCACGTGGCCTCAGTTGCTCCTCACACAGCTTCCCCTCAAGGCCCATCAACATCTTTGCTGCCTTCCTTTGGATGCTCTCTAATAATTTCATGTCTTTCTTATATTGTGGTGCCCAAATCTGCTCACAATTCGATCTGAGGCTGCCCAGCCCAGCCCAGAGCAGAGCAGTTGCTTCCACTCCCAACACCCAAACCCTTCCCCTTTCTGCAGCCCTGCCTTGTCCAGCTCTTCCTCCTCTGTTTATTTTATTTTCCTGGCACTGTGATAAAACCAACCTGAATGTTCTTCTCTGGACAACACTTCCCAAATCATGGCTCAGGTGTGCCACCACTTCAACTTTCAATCACATTTCTGTTTTCCCACCCTTGAAATTCCAAAACAGGGACCACCAAGTCCCTTCAGGGGGATTGTGAGAAAACGGGGAAGCTCTGAACACAGAAAAAAAGTTTGAAAGGAATTTCTGATTGACAACTTCCCCATTGTACATGATATGCACAAGGCTGAAGTTCAGATCACAAGAATGGTTTTGCTTTCATCCTTGAATTGCACAATAATGAAATCTTGCAGCTCTTGCCATCCCTTGAGCCGTTTCTGATGAAGCTGCACTAAAATATGTCAGTCCAAGTCAGAACTGCAGGGAAATAAAGAGAATTCATTTGAGGCTCCTCACACCCAGCTACCCTCACTCAGCAAGGATTTGTAAGTCCTAAACCAGTGCTCACAGCTCTGCCCAGCTGAGCTGATCCTTCTTCTCTCCTCCTCCTCCCCAGGCAGATCAGAGCCCTGCAGGGCTGGATGGAATTCTGCATTTTCCAGGGCACAGTTTCCAGGCTGTCAAAGTGAATTGGAGGAGCACCAAGGCTGCAAACTCAGACATTGGAGGAGATGTTCGTGTTCCTGCAGAGCACAGCCCTGTCACTGACACTGGGACTGTGGTCATGACTTCCCTTCTCATCACAAACAGCTCTTCTTCCACAGGATCCCAGGCTCAGTGCTTGTAGCAAATATTTCTGTTTGTCTTTTCATAGAATCCCAGAATCCCAGAATGGTTTGGGTTGGAAGGGACCTTAAAGATTGTCCCACCCCACCCCTGCCATGGCAGGGACACCTCCCACTGTCCCAGGTGCTCCCAGCCCCAGTGTCCAGCCTGGCCTTGGGCACTGCCAGGGATCCAGGGGCAGCCACAGCTGCTCTGGGAATCTCTTCCAGGGCCTGCCCACCCTCACAGGGTAGAATTCCTCCCTATTATCCAATCTAAATCTATCTTATCCAATCCAAATTTATCATACCCAATCCAATCTATCTAAATTTTCTTCCCTTATTTTTTTCTAAGTTATTTTCTTTTAGGGATTTAGAGGTAATAGTCCTTTTATGGTTTAATTTTTTAAAATCACCTTTCCAGCACACACACCAGTGTCTGCAGGAGGCTGGGGAAAGGCTTCAGGTGTTTTTTTCCTGATTCTGTCATTCTGTGTCTGCTCACTCTGGGGCTTCTCCTCCCTGCCCTGGCTTCCAAAAGGATGCTTTGCCACTGCACTCCCCATGCTGGGAGCTGGGAAGGATCCTGCTGCCTCCTTCCCCGCCTGCCTGCTTCCCAGACAGAAAAACATCTGATTTTCCCCTTATCCTGCCTGAAGTTTCTCAGCTCTCCCGTGTGCAGTGAACTCAAGTCCCAGACTGACACACGGATTCTCCCACCTTTCAAAGTCAGCTGCTAATTAGAATTCCTGCTCAGAGCATTCCCAGAGTCCTGCCCCTGCCACGGGCACCTTGACTGAGCCGTTTGTGGGAGGGCAGCTCCCTCCCCCTTGGCAGAGCAGCCGTGATCACACCTCGTGTGCTGCTCCTCCAGAGTGCCACGAGAACAGGGAGAGCTTCCAGGGATGGACCTGGCCCAGGCTGCAGCCCCAGTGCCCTGAATGTGACAGACCATGGCAAGAGCCAGCAGCACAGGGAGCCCCTCGGCTCCTCCCAGTCACTGATTTGCTCTGCAGGGTCTCTGTCAGAGCCTTCAGCCTCCTGGCTGATCCAAGGTCTCCTTGAGCTGCCTCCTCCAGCTGGGTGACGAGCTCTGAGTGAGACCTGGTGGCTGCAGGAGACAGTAAAGCATTTCTAGGATAATGAAATGTACCCCAGCAGCTAAGGACAGCAACAAAAACCACCCCAAAAGCTGTTCTAAGGGGAAAGTGTCTGCAGAGGGGGGTTTGCCTTTAGACACCTCTCCAGGAGGACATCAGCTGTTATCTTGAGATGGTTTTACCTCCCAATGACTGCAGACACCAAAGAGTGACTGACTCACAGCTGCATCTCACCTTTATCAAGGTTTCCACTGCATAAATCCTGATTTATCTCAGTCAGGATGGATGTGGCTTGTGAGGGCAGCTCCCGAGCTGGGCACACAGAGCTGACACTGCTCAGGAAAAGGCAGTAGGGTCTGTCCCCAAAACTGAGCTGTGTCACCCCCAGGCCCCAGCAGGAGGGTCCTGTCCCCACAACATTCTGCTCAGCAATTCCCTCCCCCTCTCTGTCCATCTTGCTGGGTGCCATCTCAAGACATTCCAGGTTTCTGTATTTTTATTAATATAATTTCATTATTATTTTTATTCCTATTAACCAGCAGGCCACATTTTGAGGCATGAACCAGGATATCACCCCTGGCTGGAACATTCCCTGGTCAATATCCTTCAAGGCTGGGGGAGTTCCTGCCCGAGTGCAATTCCAGCTGCAGCTCCTCTGCAGGGTGACAGAGCTGTCCCAGCTCTTGGGGACTGTCCCAGCTCTTGGGGACTGTCCCAGCCCAGGTGTCCCCAGCTGCTGCTAGAACGAACATCTCACAAAACCCCAAAGGTGAGAGAGGAGATGTGGGAATCCAGGGCATCCCTCTGGCTGCCCTGGAAGGTCTGGGACCCTGGCAGGGGGTCAGGAACCCCCCTGTACAGAGCCCTGAGAGACACTGTCTGTGATCCCTGTCCATGGAAAAGAGTTTTCAACCCTACAAGATGAATTACAAGCCCTGAGTATCTGATATAAGCAGTAATTAATGAGGCACAGGTGCAAATGTAGAATTTAAGAGTTTTTAGATAAGGGATTTGGGGGGCAAGATGGAGGAAATTGGGCGTGCCTTGTCCTTTTTCTCTCTCTCCATGCCCTCCATGTCTCACTGCAGTGTTGGCACTGTTCTGTTGGTTCAGACTGGGGACACACTGTCCAACACAGGTGACAGATATTGGCAGTTACTGTAAATACAGCACAGGTAGTTTTTAGTGTATAATGTTTGTAACATCCCACTGAGGGCAGAGCCCCGCACACCGTCCTGCAGGACAGAGCTGCTGCAGGGCAGAGAGAACATCTTAGAGATGAGCAAGAATAAACAACCTTGAAACCAGCACAGACCAATTACAACTTCTTCTTTGGCACGGGGCTGAGAGACAGAGACTTTCTACAATCTTGGGGTCACTTAAATATCACAGATTCCGACACGGAGACAGTGCCCCTGCAGCATCCCAGGGCATTGCACAGCTCCTGGATTTGCAGAGCCAGGCAGTGAGAAATGGATTATAGAGCACCCCTGCCTGCCTGGGACTGTGGGCTGGGTGTTCTGGGTAAATTCTGTGCAGAGAAAGGCAGGGAAACACGTGGGGCTCCAGCTGCTCTGCAAACCCAGCTGCTTTTTGGAGTTGCAAAACTGTGGGAAAGTGTAAATCCTAGGAAAAGAAACAAGAGGGCAAAGTGCAGAGGAGCCAAAGGTGGCAATACACCTGTTCATTACATAATTCCTGGGTGATAAAATACATTTATCTCCCCTTTTTTCCCTTTTCTGCACTTTGTCCAGCAAACTTTCTTCCAGAACAGACTTCCAAAGTCCCAGGGCAGCTTCACTCAATGAATAGGTTTTTATCACAAGTAATGTTTCTCTCCTTCCTCGAGACATTGTTGTTTGGGGTGAACGACTTTTGTCAGATAAACTGTGACCTTCCAGAGGCAAGAGCAGCAGCCTGAAGAGGGAGATCTGGCACTTCCCTGGCCAGGACTCTGCACTTCCCAATCCTTTACCCTGGGATTTATATGGACCTGCACCTGCTGTGCCTCAGCAATTCCCATTTCATCAGGGAATGCCCCACAAAGCACCCCCTTGTTCACCTGCCCCCAAAACTCCCATCTCCCAGGCAACTTGGATCAAAATCCTGAATCTCAGCTCAAAATTACCCTGCAATGATTAAAATCAAATTACTTGAAATCCCAAAGGTGGTAGAAGAAAGGAACAGCTTGACTGTCCACAACAACAAGAACCTCTCTGATTTGTGGGACCTTTCACAATGAGAGAGGAATTTTTCTACCCCAAAGTCATTTGAAACTGCTCAGTTCTGGGGTGGTCAGTCGTGGGGTACAGCCTGGCACAGTTGACCTTGTCACACAGCTGGGGCAGCAGGGGATGGCAGAGAGGAGCTGCAGGAGCACACGGGGGCTCTGGCAAATTGGGGTTCCTGTTTGAGCCCAGCTTTGGGACAGAGTCACTGCAGGGCACAGGGGCCTGTGCAGCTGGGAGAGACCCCAGGGAGGAATCCTGGAGAGGCTCCTGGGGCACTGTGTCCCTCTGCCATGCTGGGGAAAGGCTCAGAGGGTTTGGGGTTAATTTTGGGCATCTCATGACAAGAAAGAGGCTGGAGCTAGGGAAGGGAACGGAGCTGGGAAGGGGCTGGAGCCCCAGGAGAGGCTGAGGGAGCTGGGAAGGGGCTCAGCCTGGAGAAAAGGAGGCTCAGGGGGGACCTTGTGGCTCTGCACAGCTCCTGCCAGGAGGGGACAGCCGGGGGGGTCGGGCTCTGCTCCAGGGAACAGGGACAGGAGGAGAGGGAACGGCCTCAGGCTGGGCCAGGGCAGGCTCAGGGTGGATATTTGGGAAAATTTCTTCACTGAGAGGGTTGCAAAGCAGTGAAAGGGGCTGGAGTCACCACCCTGGATGAGTCCATGGATGTGGATGTGGCACTTGAGGACACATGTTAGTGGTGATTATGCTGGTGGCACTGATTGATTGTTGGCGTTGATGATCTTGAAGGTCCTTTCCAACCTTACAGATCCCGTGGTTTGATTACTCCACATCCTCCTGATAGCCAGATGGACAGAGAAGGGTTAAACAGATTTAAGGGCTTGAGTGGAAAAACTTTGAGGCTTGAAATAGCTGCAGCCTGGTGCTGTCAAGCAGCTTTGATTATTCAGAGGAGGGGAAAGGAGAACAATGCAAAGTGAATTTGAGAGCCGCGAGTGGGGGCTCCACCGAGCAGCCTCGGGCTCCCAGCGTGGAAAAGCAGCAAATGAAGCAGCGAGGGGTTCAAGGCTGAGCCCGAGCCCTCCTGCTCATTTCCCTTTCCCTTCTCCACAGGAGGAATTCGGAACCATCAGTGATTAACCCCGGGATGGAGCAAAACAGGAGTGAGAAAAACAAGGGCAGCCCTGGCGAGGGGCTGGCGCTGGTGCCCCGCTGGAGGTTTGGTGCTGCTGGGTTTGCTGCCCTCCCTGGAGCTCAGGAGGCTGGAGGAGCTCAGGGTTTGCTGGGAAGGAGCAGGTACCTGCAGGGGATCACTGAGCTGGTGCCTGCTGCCCCGAGCTCAGCCCTGGAGCACAACCAGGGCTCCTCTGCCTGAGGAAGGCTTCACTTCTCCTGAAATGCAGAAGGGATGAGGAAGAGGAGGAGCAGACTCAGACAGGCAGGGGGCAGGTTCCTCTGGTGTGCTTTGCATAGTTCCTTTGAATGGAATTCCAGGGGTTTGGGCTGGGAGGGACCTTAAATCCCATCCCAGCCCTGCCATGGCAGGGACACCTCCCACTGTCCCAGGTGCTCCCAGCCCCAGTGTCCAGCGTGGCCTTGGGCACTGCCAGGGATCCAGGGGCAGCCACAGCTGCTCTGGCAATTCCAGCCCAGCCCCTCCCCACCCTGCCAGGGAACAATTCCCAATTCCCAAGATCCCATCCATCCCTGCCCTCTGGCACGGGGAGCCATTCCCTGGGTCCTGTCCCTCCATCCTTGTCCCCAGTCCCTCTCCAGCTCTCCTGGAGCCCCTTCAGGCCCTGCAAGGGCTCTGAGCTCTCCCTGGAGCCTTCTCCTCTCCAGGGGAGCACCCCCAGCTCTCCCAGCCTGTCCTTTGTGCCAGTGCCTGTCCATCCCTGTGCATTTGGAGCAGGAAATCCTTGAGATCCCCCCACAGAGTTCCCATTTAAGGTCCAAATTGACCCAGTTTCAGACCCTGTAGGAAAGATCCAAACCTCAGCCCAGCTGACTCTGCACTCTCCCCCTGGCTCTCTGTCCTTACACACCCAAGGCTGACCAGCAAATGCCAGGATTTAGCAAACCATGGTTGCAGGACTCAGCTCAGTATTTACACGTGTCCTCAGTAAAGGGAGGGAACACATAAACCTGAAGATGACAAGAATTTGAGAGAGGACTGAAAACACCTTGAAAGATTTAAGCAAAAATCAAAATACTCAAGAAATTTTTGGGAAAAAAACCCCAGCAGCTAAGGACAACAACAAAAACCACCCCAAAAGCTGTTCTAAGGAGAAAGCGTCTCCAGAGGGGGGTTTGCCTTTAGACACCTCTCCTGGAGGACATCAGCTGTTATCTTGAGATGGTTTTATCTCCCAAGTGGCTGGAGACACCAAAGAGTGGCTGACTCAGAGCTGCATCTCACCAGTGGATGTGGAGACAGGAATTCCACTCACACTCTGGAATAAACACCTGCAGGAATACTGAAAGGCTCTGGATGCTGCAGCAGATCCCCAGGGCAGGTTTGGTAAAGGCAAATGTCCTGTTTGGGTCCTCATAAATGGAAGAGGAGCTGCAGGGACCTGCAGGATCCTTTGTGGTAAAGGCCAGGAGACTCCAGGAGAGCTCTGGAGCACTTGGAGATCATCCCCATGGAGCAGCATGTCTGGAAAGTGTGAACTGAGTTAAAAAACCTCTATGATTTGGGCTGGTAATAAAGGCAAAGTGAAGGGAAAATTTCCATGGGTGAAAAAATGTTGCATGGGAATATTTTCCCTGGAAGGTGGTAAAAACTTCATTGAGAGTGTTTAAGAAGGGCAGAGACACAGATAAAGTTGGTCTGCCTTGGGCAGGGAGTGCCAGCTCCATTTCTTTAGGAATCCATGGGTCTGTGGCTTCTTTTCCTGAAAAAGGATATTCTTCCCATAAGGAGGTGAAGGGAGGAGGCAGCACAGGCAGAGCATCCATTTCCCAGAGGAAACAAGAGAGACAAGAAGGGAGAATGAGACATTTTCCCCAAAATGAAGACATGCTGGGAAATAAGGATTTCACCCCAAGTCAGCTGCACAGTCTGAGAGAGAGGAGGAAACTGAGAGCAGCCCGTGTGAAGGGGAAGAAAGGCTGACTTTAGATCAACTGTGAATATCCTGAGTCTCTTCTTATTTCCTGCCTCTGTTTATAAACATTTTGTGAGGGGTAGTGGCTGCTTATAAAAGAAGTGTTAAAATGAGCAAAGCAAGCTGCTGCAGAGGACTGAGCTGCCAGCGTCAGGTGAGGCTGACAAAAGCACTGCCCATAAACTCCTGCAGCTCCTCAGGACCCTCAAAGCCATTTCAGAAACAGCAGAAAAGCTGAAAAATTTCAGAGAAAAGGAATCCCCAAAGCCAAAAGCTCTTTGTGACAAAGGTGGGCTTTTGCCACCTGGTTTGATCCTGAAGAGGGAAGTGGTTGTATCATCTCCAAACCTTCTCGTGGCGCGTGCCCTGCGGCAGCTCAGCGAGGCAATTAATTTCAGGAGGAATTACCCAACCCTTAATTTTTCTGAGCAATTATCAGCTCAGGCACCAGCCAGGAGCCGCAGCGCTCCCTGCTCCGACAATGGCTGGCTGCAAGTAGCTGCAGAATCCCTGCACTGGGCCAGGGAGCCTCCTGTGGGATCTGTCTCCAGATGCCCCCACGGGCGGAGCGTGCCCAGGGAGCGATTGCAGCCTCTCCCAGGATCCAGGGCTGTTCTCCTGGTCCTGTGCACAACTGGTGCAAAGGGCTTTGGCTGTTGAAGTTCATCCTTCCTCTTCCTCTTTCTCCTCCTCTTCTCCTTCTCTTTCTCCTCCTTTTCTCATTCCCCTTCTCCTTCTCTTCCCCTTCCCCTCCTTCTCCTTCTCCTTCTCCTTCTCCTTCTCCTTCTCCTTCTCCTTCTCCTTCTCCTTCTCCTTCTCCTTCTCCTTCTCCTTCTCCTTCTCCTTCTCCTTCTCCTTCTCCTCCTCCTCCTCCTCCTCCTTCTCCTTCTCCTTCTCCTTCTCCTTCCCCTTCCCTTCTCCTTTTCATCCTTCTCCTCCTCCTCCATCTCCTCCTCCTGCAGCAGCAGAGTTGCAAATGGCAGAGAGGATTTTTGGAAACCAATTCTTCTCCTGATGATCCATCCTCTAGATCCTCAGGACCATACGGGTCTGACTGCCAGGACAGCCATGTGAGTGGAAAATGAGCTGCAATTTTCACTTCTTGCAGCTCCCCTCTGAGCAGGCAGGTGTGACAGCCCCTGCAGGTGTTGCAGCCCCTGCAGGAGTGGCAGATGTTGGTGATGGGCAGAGAACAGAAGCAGGATCCTGATGAAAATCCCTGGGGAATCCAGCACAGTCCACATGTGCACTGAGCACCTGGGCTGGGGGCTGCAGCTGATCTGTGCCTGTTCCTGGGGCTGGCCTGAGCCTGGCTCAGCTCTGTTTTGGACAAAACCTGGCTCCTGATCCACTCTGAGCTCTGCATGGCCTGGCTGTGGATGCCAGAACTCCTCCCGTGAGCCCAAATATTCCTGGGGCCCTGAACCCATGCTTTTAGAGCACTGGATATTTTCACACGTGGATGCCAAGCATGCCCAGGTGTTTTGGGAGTCTGAGGGCAGGTTCAGCCCCTCCTGGAGATCCTCAGTGCTGTCACCAGCTGGCACTTTGGTGCTGACTGCAGCAGAAAGCACCACGGGCCGGGCCTGCTTTGCTTGGCTCTGACTTGGGGATGATGCAGGAGCTTGAACCAAAGCCCACTGAAGAAGAGGTTGGCATTCCTTGAATTCCCAGGCATTTCAGGGCCCTCCATGAGCTCCACACACCCTGTGCTGTCTGCCTGGGAGATAAAAAACCCTCTGAATCTCCCCGTGGTGCAGGATGGAGCTTCACTCCTGCTCTGTGCTGGAGCTTCCTGCATCCCTCAGAGATGTGGATCCAAATCTGCCCAAACATCAGGGGTGGCTTGGCCATAACGGCCTTGGAGGTGCCTGTGTTTGACCAAGGTCACACCTGGGGACAGGCTGAGGTTCAGGGGACACCAGGGGATGAGCAGAGGTCACCCAGCTGGGACATGGTGAGCAGTCCTTGTGGCTGGGTTTATTGTGGGCCAGCAGCCTCAGTGTCCTCACTCCCTGTGCCTGATGTCCCACATGCAGAGCGACCCCTCTGAGCCCAGGAGCTGCTGTCCAGGGGAATTTGGATCCCTTTTCCAGGTGGAGAAAGGAAGGATTTTGTTTCTAAGCCCATGGGTTTACACAGGAATAACAATTGTGCTGATGGTTCCACCAAGAACAAGAGTGACACCTGAGCTCCCACCACAGCCCAGTATAAATCCCCACAGCCTTCTGGGAAGCCCAGTCCTTTTCATCTTTTCCTTTCATTTAACTGAAGAGATTGTGAGAAAGAAACCTGGCCTTTTCACAATAAAAAACCAATTCCCTCCTTTAAAAATGTCCATTTTTGCTTTCTTTTCTAGCACATTTTGGTGTCCTCCTTGTGCTTCCTTCCCTCCTTGCCGAGCTGACAGTGCTCCAGAAATGCTTCACCACTGAGAAGAAAGGTCTCTATATCACATCCTCTCTTCTGATTTCAACAAAAATTGCAGGTCTCAGTTTGCCTGGAGCTCCAACAGGTCAGGTTAAGGACTCTGGGGTCCCTCAGCACCAGTCACCCATGCTGCCAAACCAGCTGGGTGCTGGGACAGGGACTGGGCAGCTCCTGCAGTTTTGGCACTCCCTGCAGTGCCTCATTTGACACCAGAGATGAACCCCTGGCTCCCTCTGAGCCCCCCTGGCCTCTCCACAGCCCACCCAGGGCTTGTGAAGAGCACAAAAGACAACAAAAGGATGTGTTTGGTACCTGCTGGAGGAGGGACCAAGGACCAAGGGCTGGCTGAGCTCCTGAGAAGTTCTCCTCAGAGAATTTTCTCCCCTTGGCACCCATTTGAGGCACTGGATCCTGCCCATGGATTGCAAAGGGAGTGGGGATGTGACCCCTTATCTGCCTTCCCCAGTAAGAAAAGCCTCAAGGCTTTGGGGAATTAATTCCTGAGCAAGGCAGAGACTATGTTGAAAAAAATATCACCTTGATTTCAAAAAGGCTGGGCTTGGAGAAGCCAGAAAGGCACATCCCAAGGAGCAGATCCCTCCTGTGCTCAGCCCATCCCTTCCTGCTCATCCGGGTGTTCTGGTTTGAAAGCAAAACCAGTGAGAGACTCCAAGTCAGAAATACAATTTATTAGGAAAAGGGAAAAAAACCAAAATACATGCAATAATACAAAAGAAAAACCACTGCCAGAGTCAGAGTACAGCCTGACACCCTGTGGGTCAGGGTGTTGGCAGCAGTCCAGATTGGAATGGCTGCAGTGCCCTGGAGTGGCAGATGTGGTTCTGTCAGAGCAGGGATCCTGTAGAAGGGTGGAGCCTTCCTCTGAAGGTCCAGTGGAAAACCCCAGCTGTTCCTCTGGGAACCAGTGGAAAGGCCGAGTCTGGTGTGCCAGAATCTCAGATTCTATCCAGGTAGGAATGCTGGGCTCCTCCTCTGGGCAGAGCAGCTCCCAGTGGGATGCTGTAACTTTTATCAGCCATGCAGGGACATTCAATGGCCATTAACAGCAGATGTCTCCTGGGGGAGGATGGGATGTGGGAGAGATAAAGAAAACTGCCCAATTAACAGGAGATAACTGCCCCACCTCTGACAGATGGCAAATAGAATATATCTGGCCTTGCAATCCAGGACAGGGGGGCTCTGGGGTCTCCCCCTCCACTGCAGCTGAGGCCTTGGCTGTTCTGCTGTGCCTGTCCCAGGAGATGGTAGCTCCTGGGGACGTCCACAGAGACCCTCCTGTCTCCATGTGTCAGTGATGGAGAGAGACAGGGAGACTGATTCAGTGATCAGAATCCAATTTTACTGTGGGATACAAACACTTATGTACTATTTTAGGGACACTAGTAATGTTTACTACAACGAGTAGGTTAAAATCACATACACAAACTTATGCACACTACAGCATCTCTTGCTTGCAGAGGTCTGATGTAATTTTCTTTTTCCAGTAAACCTCTCTGACTGAATCTTCTTGCAATCCCCAAACTTCTGTTTGCTCTTGCCAAGGCATCCTGTTCATCAAATCTCTTATGCCAATAAGGTCCAAAGTCCATCATCTGTCTTGTGTCCCCCAACATCCCAACATCCGTGGTGTCCATCTGGGAGGGTTTTCTCTGAGTCCTCCCTGGGCTGTTCCCAGGGCCAGGAGCCTCCAGCAGCAGCAGCAGCAAATCCCAGTCACAAGCCTGGGCTTCTGGAAACCCTTGGTGTCTGCTCAGCAGTGCCTGGAACTGAGCCTCAGGCCCTCGTGGCTCAGGCTGCTCAGGGTTGCTCCATCTGGGCTTTCCCTGATCCTTTTTGTCCTTTGTTTCCCCAGGATTTGCTGTGATATCAGTTTAGGTAATTGATAGATGCCTGTGACTGGTGGTTTTTATTTCTGTTGTATTTGTGTGCCACAATCAGAGGTTTTTAAAGACTGGAACAGCCAGAGCTTATCCCAGGCACAGTGAGAAGTTTGTGGCTCTCAGAAAAAGCCTTGAAGTCAGGAAATAGAAGCCAAGAACAGCAGCAGAGGGGCTGAGGAGCAGAGGCCCAGGATGCAGAGCAGAGGTGAAGTCATAAAGCATCATCATCAGGAGCTGAGGGACCTCAGCTCTGGAGCCAGGCTGGGAGAGCTGGGGGTGCTCCCCTGGAGAGGAGAANCACTCAGGGAGCTCTGGAGGCCCCAGGGCCACCACTGAAAGGGTGCTCAGGCTTGGCAGGGGCTGCCCAGGGAGGTTTGGAGTGCCCATCCCTGGAGGTGGCACTGAGAGCTCTGGGCTGGGGACAAGGTGACATCGGGCACAGGTCGGACTCGATGGTCTCAGAGGGCTTTTCCAGCCTCAGGGGTTGTGTAATTCTGTGATTTTGTGGCTCTGGGATCACTGCTCTGCACTGGCCGTGTCTGAAGGCTGCTCTTTTTCCATTCTCCACAGCTGGGAATGCCAGAGCAAGGAGCACCTGAGGCTGATTTTATGGGATTGGACTGGAGCAGGCCTGAAGGACTCCAGAACTGTTTGCAGCAGCTCGGAAAGGCACTGGCAGTGATTCTGTCCCCATTTTTCCTCCACAAAGCAGGAAAATTCCTTCCCTGCTCAACATCAGTGACAAAGGTCCTCGTGTCCCTTCAGTGCTGAATTATGGCAGTGACAGGAGTGTGAAATTATTCCAGGCCAAGGCTTTGCCCACAGGCAAAGTGGGGCCAAGCAAAACCATCACCAGTTTATGGCATGATTTGGAATAATTTCTTGAGCACCAAAGCAAAATATGACTCTTTGGTAGATTTTGTGGTTTTTTTAGAAAGGGAAAAAAAATTGCACTTGAAGTATGGCAACGCTTCTGGGAAAGTTGTTTTTCCCACTTTTGCCAGGTTAAAAATCTGTATGGAAGGGTTTGAAAATTAAATTTCCATCCTGAAAAAGTGAAGCAGACAGGGCTGGGGAAGGAGATGATGGGGAAGGAGGATTATTTGCCCTATTTCTGCATCAGCGCTGCCAAATTCCTGGGCTGTTATGTAATTAGCACATTCTCCCTACTCCAATCATGACAGCACGTGCCTTCCTGCCGTTCCCCAGGCACTGGTGCAGGCTTTTATCCATTCACAACAGGTTTAAAATCTGTAACTTAAAAAGTTTTGTTGAGAAATAAGGCGGGAGGGCAGAAGGGGGAAGCAGGTTTGTGATTTCTGTTGTTTTTGCTGTTTCCAGGTGAGATTTCTCCCTCTCCCACTCCCTTCTGACTTTGTGGATGCTCCTGCTCCATTGCAGCCCAGACCTGTGCCTTGTGCTGTGCCAGTGTCCAGTAGGATCCGTGTTTTTAGGGGGTTTTTTGGACACAAAATGTGCTGCCAAGATACCACCCCTGCCTCAGGACCTTGCAGATATTTTTTACAGATATTACACTTTATTTCTTGCCTGAGTCACCCACCCAGAAGAAGAGATATGCAAACAACTTCCTGCCAGCCCTTCCCATTTTTCCTGCTAGCAGCAGGTCCCTGGTGCAGCGAGATTCCCAGGTGACAATTCCTGAGGATAACACAGATAAGCATCACCAGCCCATCCCAATTCCTCAGCCTTCAGACCTCTCAGGGCAGATATTGAAATCCCCTTTTCCAAGGTTACTTTCACGCTGTTTAATGAGCTCTTATCTTGAGAACTGTAATGAGGTTTCAGGACTTAATCCAGCGAGATTACTTTGGGGAGGGGCAGTTCTTGAGCTTTTCAGTGCCTCGGGGACAGAGCATCCAGGGCCAAACCCAGAGACACAACTGGAGGACACCACAAATCAGAGCTGAAATGCATTTGGTCAATATTTTTCATGATTCACCAAAGGGAAAAAGCAGTTTCCCCAAACAGTGATTTAAATATATATATGGAAGAAGGAAAAAATATATATATAATTGTGAGATCTATCTATCTGTCTATCTATCNAATTCTACTTCCTAAAACTGAGTTTTCACGAAAATTTGGGATTTTTAAGGGAGGCAGATGGAGCTTGGGCTCTGTTTCCAGGGAACAATAGACAGGACAAGAGGAAATGGTCCCAGATTTTGTCAGGGGAGGTTTAGGTTGGATTTCAGGGAAAATTTCTTCATTGAGAGAGTGGTTCAGCCCTGGCACAGCAGCCCAGGGCAGTGATGAGGCCACCATCCCTGGAAGTGCTCAAAAATCGAGTGGATGTGGCACTTTGTGAGAAGGTTCAGTGGCACAGTGGGATTCGGTGAAAGCCTTGATGACCTTGGAGGTCTTTTCCAACCGTAGGGATTCTGTGATTCTGTGACTGAAGCATCTCAGCTCTGGGGCCACAGAAAGTACAGCTGGAAAATGGGAATCCCCCACACCCTGATCACTGAAATTGGACAAATCCGGGTGGTTACTCCTCAGTTAATGCCAGGAGAGGTGTTGAGCCTTTGTGCTCCAAATCATCCAAAGTTCCTGGCCACAGAACTGTTCCCCTGTACAGGGTTAGATGGGAAGGATGAGCTGTAGGTGGAACGTGCTTCCCATCAAGGCTGAGTGGAAATTGAGATATTTCCATGGAGAACCTCCACAGCCTCTCTGCAAGGCTTCTAACCCAGATTTTTCAGCTCTCTCCTTTTTCCCTGGTCCATCTATCCCAAGACCTGGCTCTGGCTGATTTTGATGCTCCCGGTGCTGGGAGCAGAGTCACCAAACCTGCACATTATACACGTGGGGTCAAATTCCCCACATCAGTTCAGAATTAGGACTCCCACTATTCATTTTCCCAGCTCAGGGGACAGCTTAAGAGCCTCCAAAAGTTCCCCAGAAGCTGCATAAGCACCAATTATTGCTTTCTCTGCAAAGTTCATCTGAGTTTGGAAAGAGCAGCTCTTTAAACCCATAAAAACATCATAAAAACATCTTTAAACTCATAAAAACATCAGGTAAGGGGGGCATGCACCAGAGCATCCCATGGAACTGGGATGAGGGAAAGGCAGTGCGACAGGCAGGGAAAAGCCCTGGGCTTTCCAGCAGGTGAGGGCAGAGTTTCCAGACCCTTCCCTGCCCGTGGAAGGAAATGATCTTTAAGGGCCCTTCCAACCCAAACCATTCCAATATTCTCTGGTTCTCTGACTCGTTCCCAGCTGAGCTTCCATTTCAGAAGGTGGCCTAAGGGCTCCTTATCTAACTCCTGCCAGGGTGATGTTGGTGGTTATTCTATTAAAAACAAACATTCCTCCTTCTTTAGGGAGCCTGGTTTCTCTTTTGTACTTCACTGTAAAGCACCTCCCATGGTCAGACCTCAAACGAACGAGACCCTCACAAATTGTGAGTAGCAAACCTTAGCGAGAGCCCACCAGTGCAGGTGTGCACACAAGAACTTTCTTTAGGCAGTGTTTTCACAGAATCACAGAATCACTGGGTTGGAAGAGACCTTCCAGACCATCGAGTCCAGCCCAGCCCCAACACCTCAGCTCAACCCTGGCACCCAGTGCCACATCCAGGCTTTGTTAAACACCCCCAGGGATGGTGACTCCACCACCTCCCCGGGCAGCCATTCCAGAGCTTTATCACTCTTGCCATGAAAAACTTTTTCCCTAAAAGTGAGACGGAAACCTTTCCCCATCATTCCAGAGGTTGGAGGTTTTCTGCTCCAAGCAGTGGGACCAGCCCGAGGGGCAGATCCCTGAACTCCCCCACTCCCACGCTCCCCAAGCAATTCCTGAAAGCCCCACATTTATCAGAGATCAGCAGGGGCTGGAAATCCAAGCTCCTTTGTTTAGTCTTGGGGAATGCGCGGCAGGAAAACATCGCCATCCTGTTTTCCAGGCGCTAGCACGCAAATAAGGATGGAGGAAAAACACGGCAGCGTCTCGGACAGGCGGTGATTAATCCTCATTGTGTCCCCTGCTGAACAGGTGCCAGGGCTGCTGCTGGCCACTGCCCAGTCTGGAGGGCACCTGCTGGGCTGGTCCTGTGAGTGGGGACAGGGGGATGCTCCAAAATCCTGGCGTGGAAGCGCCCGCGGAGATAAAAGGTGTAAAAGAGCTGCTGGCACAGGGGAGTGGGAGAGGGACAGAGCCAGGGAGCAGCNTCTCTTCCATGATCTCCCTAGACCACAGTCTTGCAGGAAGCACAAACCTGGAAGTGAGCTGTGTATTCTGTGTGCTGGGGTGACCCAGCAGGTCACAGAGCCAGGGACAGACCCCCCGTGGGACAGCCAGGNAAGGACAGAGCCAGGGAGCAGCTCCTCGTGCTTCTCCCTCTGTGCCCTGACTCACCTGCCCTTGGCCTGTCACTGTCCCCTTGCCACTCCTGGCTAGCTCAGCCTAGGAATGGCCAGCTCACTTTGCTTCCCTCCTCCCGGGACTGTCTTGGTGTGGAAATACCCCCGAGGCAGCAGGGCTGAGGCTGCAGGGCTGAGGCTGCACAAGGCTGTGGTGGTGAGTCAGTGGCAGCCCTGACAGCATCCCCAGGCTGTGACCCAGCACAGAGCACCCCAGGACCTGTCCCTGCTCAGTGCCAGCTGGGTCACAGTGGCAGTGAAGGGACTGACAATGGCTAAAAGTCTCCTCCTAAGGCAGGGCAAAGCTTTCAGAACTCTGCAGGTGCCCTAAGTGCTGGTTCTGTGCACTTTTCCCAGCACAGCTTTTCATTTTTTTGCAGCAAAACCCCACACCTGTGCAGCCTGAGTGATGGAAGGGGTGAGCAGGGACATGGGGACAAGGCTGAAGTGTCCCTGCCCTTGGGATCACAGTCTTGGGGCTCTACTTAGCACAAACATCTGGCCACAAACTTGCCATGATGTTCTCCACCTTCCAGAGGAGCACATCAGTGAGGATTAGTTCTGCTGTCACCCTGCACCTCTTTGGTCTCTGCCACAGCTCATCTCTGCTCATTTTGGATTTCGGGGACTTTGGGGAGTGATGGCATTTGAGCCATGATGTGCAGTGAGGCCCCAGCCTTCAGGGGTCTCTGGTCCTACCACAATATCAGTGATAAACAGCCTCATTAATAATGATCATAATGGGGGTGTGAATGGCTTTACTAACATAAAACCAGTTCTGGGCTGTCTGCATTAACCAGGAGCTGTGGCTGCCAAAGCTAGGTGGGTGCAGGCAGGGCAGGATGCACCAGAGGGACCAGGGCTGGTGTTTCTGTGCTGACACAGATCTCTGTGGTCTGAGCCTCCTGAGAGTTCCAGGATTTAAACAGTGAAGAAATTGGAACACAAGTTTCAAATGTGTTCACATCCCACAAAGGTCAAAGCCTCAGGTGTGGGCTCTTATTTGGCCTTCCCTGTGCCACCTGCCCAGCCCTGGTGGGAATGGGACACCCCAAACCTTCCCAAACTGTCCCCTCCTTCCTGCAGTCCAGGTTGTTCCATGAGGTGGGAAGAGGTGGCCTGGAAACAGGGGGACAATCCTGCTGTTCTTGCTGGACAGGTGATCCTAAATCTGACACGAATCAGGGTGGGATTCTTGGGGTTGTCCTGTGCAGGGCCAAGNNCAGGAAGCACAAACCTGGAAGTGAGCTGTGTATTCTGTGTGCTGGGGTGACCCAGCAGGTCACAGAGCCAGGGACAGACCCCCTGTGGGACAGCCAGGACCGATGGCCTCGGCGTGGGAATCACCAAGGGCCATTCCGAGGCTGCACGCCTTGGGAAGGTCAGATGACATAATTACAGTGGTCCCTCCTGACCTTGCAATCTCCAAACCCTCATAATTTGTAATCAGGATACAAATTATTTGCCTTGTGAGCTGAGGAAGGAAGTCTTCTGCATCACCTATCTGCTCCCAAACATCCGCTATTGCACAACTGCTCTGGGCAAGGGCAGGGCTTTCACTGCAGCCTCCAGCTCAGCTGCAGCCTCCAGGAGCTTTGGCTAGCCTGGCTGCCCCAATCCATCCTGCCCCAATCCATCCTGGCTGCCCCAATCCA
>VXBC01011356.1:32064-66610 GCA_013399945.1 Ploceus nigricollis
CCTGCCCCAATCCACCCTGGCTGCCCCAATCCATCCTGCCCCAACCCAGCCTGTCCCAATCCCTCCTGGCAGACCCCACCACGCTCTCAATGCTGAGTACAAACATTCCATCTGGGGAGGAAATCCCTGTTGTGTAGGTTACCACAATACCAACAGTGTTGGCTCCTCCTGGGTTAGGCACAGTTGAGGAGACTCCAAATTTAGCCAAAACATTTCTGTAAAACCAACAGCTTCATTTTCCAAATTCATTTTTTCCCACAGACAGTCAGTTCACATCTACTTAAAGTGGAGCAGGGCTGTGACCACCAGGGGACGGCCACTGTCACCTGTCCTGCGTGTGCACAAACTCAGAGCACGTGGCCGTGTTTCAGAGCATGTCTGACGCATCCCACTGGGCACATCCATCGCTCCAAAACTGCTGCATCCCAAAATGCTCTGAAGCACCATGGCTGTGCTACATCCCAGAGCAGCTGTGGCTGCCCCTGGATCCCTGGCAGTGCTCATGGTCAGGCTGGACACTGGGGCTGGGAGCACCTGGGACAGTGGAGCTGTCCCTGCCATGGCAGGGGTGGAATGGGATGAGCTTTAGGGTCCCTCCCAACCCAAACCATTCCATGTCCTGTGATTCCGTGATCCCAGTGCACAGCCAGTCCTGTGCTGTCACAGTGAAGACATCCTTGTCCCCTATGGAATGTGTGACACCCTGACCAGCACCACGCCAGCCCTTGGTGCTCATTGAGGAGCTCACCACTGATGCTGAGCTCACCCTGGATGCAGCCTCATCATCTGTCCTTCAGCTCCCCAAAATGAAAATATTTGGGGGAACGGGGTCTTTGCCACATCCTGAGATTTGCTTTTCGATTTATTTATCCTATACATTCCCAGAAATTGGATTTTAAATCACCCTGATAACAACCTGGCAGAGGGAGAAAACACAAATTCTGTCCTTGGCTCTCTGCTGGGCAGTGTGAGGAGGCAGAAGGGCTTCAGTGAGGGAAGTAACTGGGATTTCATCTCCGGGCAGAGTGGAGCAGACAGGTCACAGAGGGCAGGAGCTGCAGTGCCCTGAGGTGTCCCCAGGACAAGATCAAAGGAGGCCTTTGCAGAGGTCAGCTCTGACTGACCTCCTGTTCCCTTCCCTTGGGAGGCAGTGCCAAGAGAGGCATCCCCAGGGGACCAGTGACCCCATGGCCACGTCTGGAGCTGGGGGACAAGGGACAAGCTGTGCACCTGCTCTGCCAGTGCCTGTCCATGCCCAGACCTGCTCCTCCAGGCCAGCCCTGAGCCACGAGCTGGCCCCAGGGATGCAACCCCAGGGAGCTGTACCTGGAGGGGTTAAATCCACCATTTCCTCACACTCCAGTGCATGTGCTGCTGGAGGAAATGCCCTTCTCCAGCCTTGACTCGGTGCCCTTTGTGGAGAGCAGACTGAGCCCGGGGAGCGCGAGCAGGGACGGCAGCGTTAGTCAGCAGCGCTCCTGGGGGCGCTTCCAGCAGGAACCAGCACGGAAAATGCACTGTACAAAATATTTGTGCAGAGCAGGAAAACGCTGCATTCCTGGGATGACAATGGCTTTGTGTCACTGTCTGTGGCCACAGCCATGACTCAGGCTGTGGCTGGGGAGGGACAGCAGGGTGAGCTGAGCGGGCAGCGCTCGCTGCCAGCCAGGGCCGTGCTGCTGACTGTGCTGGGCTGAGAGCTCCAAAGAAAACACTGGGCTATTGCTGGAATTGGCTTTTTTTCCAAAGGGTTGATAGGCTGGCACAGGGAATGCTCCTCCTGGGCCGTGTGTACAAGGCATGAGCACAGGGCTTGCATCCCTGGGCAGGGATGGACGTGCTCCAGCCTCGGTGTGTGGGACAGCTGGGTGCATTGCACCACTGCTTCCCAAAGCCCTGATCCCGGGAATCTGCAGTGTCTGCCCTCAGCATTGTCAGATCTGAATTCAGGAGCTGGAAATCAGATTCCACCCAAGCCTGAAAAATTGGAAAGTCCCTGCACATCCTTTCTTTCCCACTTCCCAGCCCATGGAAGATGCTGAGGTGTGTGGGTCCTGCACACCCCTGACTGAGCAGGGCTGGCTGTGCTGGCACATGGCCAGGCTTAGCAAGGCTGAGCTCAGGCTCTGCTGCAAACCCTTGGGTGGGCAAAGGATGGCAAAGATCCTGCTGGGAGAGGGCAGCTCTGCCCCCCTCCCCATGACCCTCAGCCGGGATGGGATAGGATGGGATGGGATGGGATGGGATGGGATGGGAGCTCAGCCAGCCTTGGCTCCATCAGGAGTCTGCTGTTCACACCTGGCTGTGTTCCCAGGTGATGGCCAACAGAGAAATCTTTATGAACTCCTAAAAATAGCAAGTCTTAGCAGAGAGGGCAGCAAACACTGCAGGGAAAGCAACTGTGTGAGGAAAAATGGTCAGAATCTGCATATTTTACAACTGTTCCCTCTCTGCTGGACTCTGAAGGACCAGCACCCTTTAGAGCTGGGTCTCTTCCTAGCACTTTGTTCATTCCATACTTTTAGCTCTTATCAATTCCATGGACTCAGTTCCATTGAGCTCTTATCAATTCCATGGACTTGCAGTACAGGGTGAGTGGAACCCTAAGTGAAGAAATGCCCAGGGGACAGCAGGCTGCCCACTGCCACCAGGAAAATCATCATGAGTGGCAAGATGGGGACAAGAAATGTGGCACCCGCTCCAGAGGGGACAGACTGAGCATGGCAGGACAGAGGTGGCTGCGTGTGAGCCTTGGCTGATCGCTGTGACTGCTCCTGTCCCAGCTCTGGGGAGGCCACAGGTGACAGGGACACGGCCAGGAGACCCATCTGCTCCAGGGAATCCCTGGGTGGGAGGTTAAGCCCTCCTTCCACCTGTCTCAAGGCCCAGCTCTGAGCTCAGCACCGTGGCAGTGGCAGCTTGTGCTGACCACCACACTGCAGTGATGCTAAAAAATGTGCAAACCTCTCCTGGCACCAAGCCACGGCAGCAGTTTCTTCATTAACTTCTGCTGGGGAGAGCAAAGGAAAACACTTTTCTGGACTTTCCTTATTTTGGTAGGAATGAGGTGTTTGTGTGCTGCTCTGGGAACAGCTGGAAGGAGAGGGTGTGGATGGAGCAGGATCGGGGCACTGGAGGAAAACATCTTTCTCCTTCCCTTCCTTCATCTTCCTCCTTCACTGGCAGTTCCTCCCCCCTGTCTGTCAGGCAGGAAATTGAAGAAACCTTTGAAAGGCTGTGGAGCATTAATTTAGAGAGTCCAGGGCACCAAGAAGAAAGATCCTCACCCCATCTCTACCACTGGGAAAAACTCCTCAGTCCTCAACTTAGCGTTGTGCAAAGCACAGGAGGAGGAACAAGACGTTCTGTCAGCATGGAGGAGGCAGGAAGACACTTCTTCTGTGCCCTGCCAGGACCTGGATGCCATGTCCAGGGAAATACGTGTGTTCCTTGCACTTCCTGGCACTGACGGGGCTGCTGGCCTCTGCTCCCCGCCAAGGACAGCGCTGAGGGGACAGCTCCCATCTCCCCTCTGCTGCCAGGCTCTGAGCTGGAGCTGGCTGGAGAGGAAAGCAGCCCTGCACACCTCGAAGGGAGCCCAGGGCAAACACACAGCCCCACATGGCCTCAGCAGAGCGTGGCCTGCCAGGCCCTGCTGTGGAAAACTCCCTCAAACCCTGGGAATGGCCCTGGCTGCTGCTGCAGGGAGCGCAGGGCACCTCTGTAAGGGCGTGTGGTGCCCATGGGTGCTCAGCTGCTCACACATCCCATTCCAGCCCACTTTTCCACACTCAGAGGGACTTCTGGCTTCCTCTTGTACCCAACACCTGCGCCTGCAGCTCCCTTCCCACACAGATGAGGGCAAATTTTCCTTTTAGAGCCTCAAGCTGATGACCTGCTGTCAGGTTGGGGTCTGCTAGAAGTACCTCTCCCCTTACCCTCAGAAGGGCCTTCAGGATCACGGGGTCTGTGCCAACTCATTCTGCTTCTTCAGAGAAAATTAAGTGGGAAATATTTCCAGCAAAAGGTGTCAGTGAAATCTATAAAGGAAGGAAAAGAGGCTGAGGTTAGACCAGGAGTGCTGAAGGCAGTCAGTGTGTGGAGGTGCAAACACACAGAACTTCAGAGCAGCTCACAACAGCCAAGCAAAAGCCTTGGAAAGCAGTCAGGAGCTCACCACTCCTCCAGCTAAATACAAATGACACGTTCAGGATTGTGCCCATGACTTCTGTTAATGTGGATTTGTCTCTTCCTCAAACCCATCTTCATTTTGCTGTGGATTTCCACTCTGAGCTCTCCCCAGATTTCAAACAGAGCTCTTCAAAAACCACAAGTGATTTATTCCTGGTTGTTTAACACAGGAAAGCAAGGGCCAGGTGTATCCTGAGGAGTGCAGTCAGAGAGATTCCAGAGCCTGACAAGCCTTTGGTCTGAAGAAAAATTAGGGGAAATGCCCAGGTTTGCAGACATTAATGATTGTCCCTGCAAAACCTGGAATGTGCTCTGGTTCAGCACTGGCATGGGCAGGGCTGAGGGCTGGGCTGGAGCTGCTGAGGTGAGCTTTGGGCATCTCTGAGTCAGGGGATGCTGCAGGTAGGGGTTTTTCTTGGTCCAGGGTATCCATAGCAGTGCCTGGCTGCTTGTGCAGACACAAACCCCTGGGGTCATTTATTGTAAAAATGCATGTGACTCCCGTGGGAGAGATGAGAAGGATGTCTAAGGGTATCAGAAGGCTTTTGAGGTGCTGAATATACTTTATTAAATCTATACTAAAATACATTAATATATATTTGAAGAGAGGCTACACTACATACTTACTTCTGACTTACCTACCTTAGACTTATGTCTTGTCTCATGACCTTCAATCTGAGTGCAGACACAGCTGGACCAGGATTGGTCACTGAAGATAAACAATCTCCATTTCACATTCCACAGGGAAGAACAGAGAACAGAGATAAGGATTATTTTCTTTTGTCTGCAGCTCTTTCATGTCTTTCCCAGCAAATCTTTAGGAAAAGTTTGTGCCCCGTTCTCCTCTTGGAGAGGAGCGAGGCAACAGTCATTCATTCACCATGACTGCTGCTCCCTTTTCCTCTGCTCCAAGGCAGCAGCAAGCACACTCCTCTGGGAGCCCAGGCACGGGCAGAGCAGCACAGCTTGGCTCTGCAGGCGCCTTTGGCATGGTGGGATCTGAATCCCTGCCTCTTTCCCCGTGTCCCTTCTTCCTCCCAGCCTCAGAGACTGGTGTTGCCTCCACTGATGGAGCTCTGTGGCTTCTCTGGGGCCCCTGACTCTCTTACAGACCCCACAACTCCAGATATTGAAACCATCACCCCCCACCCAGCCTGCAGTCAAGGACTTTGCTCCTCAGCCCTGTTGGGCTCTGCCAGGAGATGCTGTTGGAAGTTTTTCCTCTACTTTTTCTCTTGGCATGAGGCTGCAGGGCAGGAGTCCCAGCAGAAGGTCAGACAGACCCAAAGTGTCCAGGAGAGACAGGGAGAGTGCAGCTGTGCTGAGCTCTGGGCTCCTTTAACCTCACCTAGGTAGAGATGATGATGAAAGCCAGGGGAAGCCTCCAGTGATGACTTTGGTGAGCAGAACTTCCCAAGCATTTAGAGACAGAAGATGAAAGGAAATAAAAGTGCTCTGCAAATCTTCTCTTGAGGTTCTGTGAGGTGGTGAGGCCCTGGAACAGGGAAACTGTGGCTGCTCCATCCCTGGAAGTGTCCCAGGCCGGGTTGGATGGGGCTTGGAGCCACCTGGAATAGTGGAAGGTGTCCCGGGGGTGGAACAAGATGAGCTTTGAGGTCCCTCCCAACCCAAGCCATTCCATGAGTCTGTGATGTTACGATCCTGCATGGAAGCCCTGTCCCAGAACCAGGGCAACTGTGGAAGAGAAACCAGGCTCCAGTTTGGAAATGTTTCCTGAGCAAGGCCACGACAATAAAATTTTACCTTGAGCAGGTGCTGAAGCACCCCTGGATGGGCCCTGCACTGTGCCCAGGGGCTGGGGAAGCCCTCCAGGGTGGGATGTGTGCCATGCCTGCTGCAGGGGAGCACAGGGCACCACTGGTAGGAGACAGCTGGACAAAAATCCCAGATTTGGGGGCCCTTCTGCAGCCCCAGAGCTCCAGGATCAGTGGTGAAGCACTGGAGAGCACTGGGGGGCTCCTGGGCACATCCCACTGGCTTTACCCTGGGACACCAATGAACAGAGCAGGAGTTCCCCACGTGGGAGAGGCCCACAGATGATAAATGTGTTCATTTATCCTTTGCAGCCTCCTGCCTGTGTCTGGGACCATCCCCTGCCCCATGGGAATGCACATCCTCCTCCTCCAGGCCAGACTGAGGATGAATTTTCCAGTCTCATCCTCACCTGAGCCCTCTCCACATGCTCCTGGTGGGACTGAGTGTCCCCAGGCCGTGTGGCTGTCACTGTGGGCAGTTCCCACACAGAGCTGCCCTCCCTGCTTCGTTCTCCCCACGGATTGAGGGGCCTGACCACACAAACACCCATTTCTGCTCCTTCACAGTCAGTCTCTGCCCCCTTTCCACATCCTGGGCACCACAGCCAGTTCCTGGCTGAGCTGTGGGATCTTTTCTCTCTGCTTGCTGACCCTGCACACGAGCTTTGGCTCCCTTCCCCCTCCCATCTCTGTGCTCACCCTGGGATTTCCTACCTGAGGAGGCTCTGTGCAGCCCCCAAAATGAGGAATTTGGGTTCCACCCAATTCCTGTGGAGCATCAGCAAGCTGGCTGTACTCCCTCAGAGCAAGGAACCAGAGGTGGAGGGAACTGCTTTGGCCAAACCCCACTATTTCATTCTTTAATTCTTTTTTAATTTTATCTCCCAGGTTTAATTAGAGTGGTTTGTCTGGAAAATTTGGCTTTCTGTGATAAAAGACCTCTCTAGTGAGAGAGACCATAATCACGATTGAAAAACCTCCTGAACCGAAGTGGATGCTGATCTGTGAGTTACCATGTGAGTGCTCCATGCCAGTGTGTTCATGCATATAAATCTGTTTACTAAACAGTTTAACCTGCTCTAAACACAGCCTGGAGTTATCTTATCTGTCCTGCTGAGGAAAACAAACAGATGCATCCAAACACCCAAACACTCCTGGATAAGGAGTTCCTTATCAGCCCTGCTTCCCCCCTGGCCCAGCTAAACCCTCATTCACTCATTCATTCCCAGCCCTGGCTTTTTAGGAGCACCAACCAACACTTCCTATCAGCACGGTTTTGATCTTGGGAAGCTGCAATTCCCTGATGGTTTGTTTGTTTTCTTCATCCATCCCTTCAGCTTTGTCACTGCTTTCCCACCTCCATTAATTAGCACCTCTTTTCCTACATTTCTCTCCTGGATAACTCGTTCTAAACTTTAGGAGAGAAAAAAAAAGCCCAAAACAGAAATTATCCGAAGCCTGGCAGCATTTTTGCTTTTTATATGTTTCCTCAAGGAAGGAAATAAAAGGATAAGGTTCCAGGACACCCCTGGTTCTGAGCTCCCTGCTCCAAGCCCCAGTTGTGGGAAAGCTCCTAAAATTCTCACTTTGGGAGAAGTGCCTGTTCTGTCCTCTGCCTGCTCCAGAGGGGCAGCAAGGAGAACCTGGGAGAAGGTCTGGATGTCCACCCTGAGTGCTCAGTGACAGTGGGACACCACATCCAACCCCTGGAGAGCTGCTCCAGGCACAGGGGGCACCTTTCCCTGCATCTCTGACATCCCAGGGACACCAGCACAGGCATCTCAGGATTTGGGATTTGTACAATGCCCACATGTTCTGGTTTGAAAGCAAAACCAGTGAGACACCCCGAGTCAGAAACACAATTTGTTAGGAAAAGAGAAAAAAAACCAAATACATGCAATAATACAAAAGAAAAAAGACTGACAGAGCCAGAATACAGCCTGACACCCTGCTAGTTAGGGTGGGGGTAGCAGCCCAGATGAAATGGTCTTGTTGAAGTGGTGATCCTCTAGAAACGATCTGGTAGCTCTTTGTCCTCTGGAAAACCAGTGGGTAAGGGTGGCAGTGCCTCTGGGAATCCAGGTGGAAGGCTGCTTGTTGTGTCCCAAACTCCAGATTATATCCAGGTGAGGATGCTCAGCTCCTCCCCCTGGGCAGAGCATCTCACAATGGGCTGTTATCATTCTGTGAGTGGGTCAGTTAAACAGAAATGGTTCCTGCAGGGAGCCATCAGTTATCTCTGAGTCCTGGGAAAGGCACTGGTGGCCCATTAGCAGGAGATAAAACAACGCCCCTCCTGTTTCACCAGCTCTTGAGGATGGGAATAGAATACATTTTAATATTGTAACCTAGGACACCACACCAAGGCAGGACTCTGTGGCCCAGGAAAGGGCTGAGGAGTTTGTAAGAAAGGGCAGAGCCCACCCAAGCCAGATGTGCTGAGGCTCAGCTGAAAATCCTCCCACTGCTCTCCCCAAGGCTTTCTGCTTTCTCAGGAGTCCTGAACTCCCCTGGGGGGTCACTCCCCCCACTGTGACCTTGCCACAACGCAGACAGATTTCCCTGCACAGCCTGTCGATGCTGAGCACATTTCTGCCCAGGGCAGCCCCATTTTTCACAGGGATCATTCCAGCCACATCTTCATGATAAAGGGTTATTTTAAGGACAACACAAAAGAGGCTCATATCTGTCTTGATATAAAGACATAAAGAATTCTGCCTCAGCCCAGAGCCTCCTGCTATCTCTCCTCCTGAGCCTGCAGAGGATTTTTCTTACCTGTCTTTAAGGCTGAACGTTTCCTCAGTGACTCTGAGCAGGAGGCTGATGGAAGAGGCTTGAGAAGGAGTGATCATAGCTGAGATTTCACAGAAAATTAACTCATTTATTTTCATATTTACACCCTGTTGGGACAGGAGATGACTCTGCTGGTGTCAGTCAAAGATCAAGTTAAATCAGTGGCCTCATCAACCCCTCCTCTCGTGGGGATCAAGCCAAGGAGAAGGAGAGAAAGTCACCCAAGATAATTGGCTGTACATAGAGAAACTTTAAGCATTTGTGGAAGTTGCTGGCAAATGCAGGAGTCAGGAAATTATTTGTCTGTTTGTCTTTATGCAAAGATAAAACTTGAAAAGCAGCAGAAAAGTAGAAGAGCTGAAAATATCCTTGGGTACAATCACAGAACCACAGAGTGGGAAGGGACCCTCAAAGATCATCCAGCCCAACATGACACCCCAAGAACCCCACCCTGGGCCTGGTCATGCTCCAGTGACAACATCATTTCTTAGCCCAATAAAGGTTTTTATTACATGCAAAATCCCAAGTGGAAAAGGAGTTATGATGCTGGAAAACAGGTTCTGGTACTGGTAACTAGCCACCAACAACATCAGGAATAATCAGCCAGAATTAGGCATCAAATGGGAGCAAAGGGGATGTGCAGCAGTCTCCCAAGGCAGGGGGCAGAGAGAACCAACAATTTAGGTTTTCTTTGTAGGGAGCTGAGAAAAAAAAAACTGAAATCACAACTGGGGAGTTGTACAGCCCCACAACTGAGGCCACAGCAAACAGCTGAAACCTGGGTTTGTACAAGACAAGAAAAGCCCTCAAACCCCAAAATCTGTGCATTCAAAATAGGAGCAAAGGTGGAATAAAAACCAGTCACAGCAACTCTGTCTCACAGGGTCGCTTGCATTAAACATCATTCCAAAAAGCTGCATTTCCTTTGGTTTGTTTGTCTCTGCTCCATCCAAGGAATGGTCTGCACAGAAGCATTAATGACAACAGATTTTGTAGTGACAGAAGAATAACACAAAAATCATATGAGATCTTTCTTCAAAAGTCTTAAAATCTAATGCAGCATTCAACCAGAAAAAGTTCTGGACTATTCCAAAGGCCAGAAGGGGGTGGGATGCACTCTGCATTTGAGACAGCTGAAATCCAGAGCATCCCTGAGCCCTGCAGCTCTGAGCTTCCATAACAGTGATGGACATGTGGGGTGGGCTGTGCTGTCCTCTAGAGAGACACCAGCTGGAGTCTGAGACACCTTGAGGCATGCCAGATATCCACAGGGAATAAATACATCAGAGGAGCCTGGAATAACTCATTTTCTACAGTGACAGCTGGAGACTGGATGGGATAAAGAGGTGATTTGAAATGTCCCTTGATGTTTATGTGGAGGTGAGGTTGAACCCCTGGTCAGTGGAGCCTGAGGAGTGCCCCAGGTGGTCCAGGGGGGTTCAGGGTGGGCTCAGGTCCTGGCTTGCTCCTCATCACCTGGAATCAGCCCCTGCTGAGCTGCGGTGCCTCAGGGGTGCACACCCACGTTTCCCTGCCTTACCCAAGAGCTGAGTCCCACCCTGAGCACACGTTAGCCCACCCTGGCTCCCAAACCCACGGGTGTGCCAGGGAGGGCAGGGAGGAGCCCCACTCCAGGGGGAGGGGGCAGACACACCCCCACCAGCTGCCAGGTGGGAAGAGAAAGGATCCCCTGCACACCCATCACAGCTGTCACCCTGTGCAGATGACCCAGACTCCCCAAGTGTCCCAAAGGTGCCCAGAACTCTGTGAAGAGGAACCTTCATCGAGCCCAAAGGGGCAGGCATGGCCAGGCCAGGAGTGTCCTCGTTCTGGATGGGGATGTTTCCAGCAGAAGGTAATCTGAAATCCCAGAGCCTGCCAGGCAAGCCAGCTCTCCTTGGGAAATGGAAGGAGTTCCAGGGGGCTCTGAGTGAAAGTGAAGTTCAGCCTACAAGCCAAAGCTGGCTGAAATAAGAAACAAGCTGATACCTTGCTGTTATCTCTGCCAAATCAGCTGTGCACTTCAGAGAGAGGCATTGGGACTGGGACTCCCAAAGGATCCTGCAGTGTTCAGCTCCCCAGACCTCCTTGGAAGTCAAGAACCAATTCTCTGTCTGAATTCAGCGGGAGCACAGAGCTGATTTTGGTTATTCTCTCTGCTCCCCATCCCCAGTGCTGCACCCCCTGAAGTGGGGCCATCCCAGCAGCACCAGCCTGCACTCCCTGCTCGTTCCTCTCAGGGCAAGCATCGCCCAGGGAACAATTGATACCAGGGTCTTGCAACACCCAGGTTCTCCTCGGAGGTCTTCCACTGAAGGAACAAACAGGCCCAACCCTGCTCTGTTCAGGAGGTCTGATAAGATCACTGCCCAAGGGGCCGTGGCTGCAGGCCAGGGCTCTGTCCCAATAAACCATTTTCTGCAGGACCACCTTGCCTGGACTTGCCTTTCCACACGAAGCCAGGCAAAGCAAAGCATTCAGATGCTAAAAATGTGCAACTCTTGTTGGTGTTTGTCCAACTTTGGGAGGCTCATAAATCTCCCGGGAAAGGTAGAACAGGAGTGTGATTAAGAAAACAAGAAACTTTCTGCATTGATTGCTCTCCTTCTGCTTCCAGAAAAGCTATTGCCTGTTGATGAAATGCCGCCCTGTCTGGCTTCCAATCCAGCACAATCCCTGCAAGGGTTCTTTCCAAATTTTCTGCATTACAAGGCAGACACACACACGGGATCAAAGGGATCACACCAATCCATGCGTGCAGACCTGTCCAAAGGTGGAGAGCAAAAGCCACCAGCAAGAGAAAGTTAAGAGACCACAAAATGTCTTTTTTCTGCCTTTTCACTGCTGTTAAAGCCTCAAATTGAGGCACTTTAAAAAACACCAACCAGCTCGCTGCCTGTGATGTGCAGGGACTGATGTGTGCTGTTTGCACACATGGGATGAACCCACCCCAGTGCTCTCCAGGCTGTTCTTTCTGTTTCCAGCTGTCCCCTCGGGATGTGCTGCCTGTCTCCCCCATGCAAATGAGGCAGAGCCGTGACCAAAATCCTGCGGGGGAACAGGAGAAGAGGCACAGCCCGGCACGGCTGGAAAGCAGCGCCGAGGAAAGAACATTTCCTGTTTTCCAGTAGCCAGCAGATACAAGGAACAATCCTTTGTGCTCGCTGCCAGCCAGGGAAATAGCTGGGGCTCCCAGCATTTTTGAGGATGTGGTGTGTACACACAGGATCTGCAGGACAAGGGGAGCTGGAATGTCACGTAGGGGAGAGAGGAGGACACCTGTGTCCAGCGGGGTGTCCGGGACAGGCAGCACAGCTGACCAGTCCAGCTGACCAGTCCAGCCCTGCCGCCTTCCCCCGCTGCCCCAGGGGAAGGGAAGTTTGTGCAGAAGCTGTGCTGGAACAGCTGCAGTGAGAGGAGACTCAGGAGGTCCAGTTCTGTCACAACTCCATGACAGGAGCTGGGATGGGGTCGGTTCCTTCTGCCACGTCCCAAGAGGAAATGGCATTAAACTGCACCAGGGGAGGCTCAGATTCGGTATTAAAAAAAAAACAAAACACTGAAAAAGTGCTCAGGCATGGGAATAAGTTGCCCAGGGGGGTGGTGGTGGAGTCACCATCTCTGGAAGTGTTCCAGAGGTGTCTGGATGTGACACCTGGGGACGTGGCTTAGGTGGGATTTGATGGTGCTGCTTTGATGGTCGGACTTGAGGATCTTGAAGGCCTCTTCCAAACTTGATGATTTTGTGATTGAGGTGAGTCTGAAAGAACTCAAGGTCAAAAGAAAAGCAGATTCCTTTATTTAGGAGCCTCCTGCCTATTCAGAGATCCCTCCTGCTCCCAGACTGGAAATGCAATGGAGCATCTTCCCCTGGAGATGCTGCTTTGCACTCCCCAGAGCAGGGATGAGCTGGGACTGGGATAAAGCTGGCTGTGCCCTGGGCCTGAGCTGATGTTTAAGAGAGACCCCATTTCCCCCCAAAGCTGGAGTTCAGGGGCTGAGCTCAGTCCCTGCTGTGGGATTTCAGCCCATGCCCACATCTCCTGTCACGGAAACAAGATGGGGATTAAAAAGCCTTTTGTACAACATTCCTGCCAAACACCCTGTCGTGGTGTAGGGTTTCCAGACACATTCAGGAAGAAGCCAGAAATTGTTCTCAGTGGTGTTCTAGAAAGACATGGAAGAATATTTTAATACAGAAACCTTTTCCTGTTTTTTCCTTGGGATCCCTGTACCAATTCCAGAATAATTAAGCCTCCCAGCCTTGCAGAAAAAAGAAACATATAAAAGAAGATAACTGAAGGCAGGTGAATCATGGCTAAGGCAGGATGTTCTCAGGGTGCTTTGGAAGAAAAGCTTGGCTTTATTTGCAGGATTAGGGAGACACTTCCAGCTCTGCAGAGCAGCTTCTCCTGCAAGCGCCTTCCTGTGCTGCCTGCAGCCAGGACCAAGACCTGATAAGGACAATCATGAGAAATCAGTGTCTCTCTGAGCAGGCAGCAGTGCCCAGACCCTGCTTCGGACAGGCTGGACAGACACACAGCCATGGTGGGTGTATCCAAGCAGGAATTCCATCAGTGGGCAGCAGAGCTGTGTTTGCTTTGGCCATGTCCAGCAAAGCTCAGCCACAGAGTTGTGACCAGGTGAGCTTTAAATGTGAGCCCGGTGGTGAGGGCTGGGCTGAGGCACATCCCTGGTGTTGAATACAAAGGGTGGAAGAGAAAAGCAGCCTCTTGCCTCAGCTGAAAAGGCAAAGTGGAGAGAGGTCCAGAGGTCCAGTGGGCCGAGCTGCTGGAGCAGCAAGGTGCAGACGCCACACACAGCTCCAGGGCTGAGGCAGAACCTCCAGGCTCTGCTTCAAAGGAGAGGAACAAACAGCAAGACAATGAAATCTCCCACGGGGAGAGAGCCCCAGGTGCGTGTCCTCCACAACAAACACCACTGGGAGCAGCTGGAGAAGCCTGGGCTGCAGCTCTGTCACTGCCAGCGGGGATTTCAGCGTGCAGCACACAGGGAATGGGTCTGCCTTGCTGGACAGGTCAGTGCCTGGTGGTGCAGAATGACAGAGATTGCACCTGCAGAGTCCTGGCAGGTGGCTCAGTCGGGGTATTTCATACAAGGACTATTGCACAAACAGCTCAGCCTGACACCGTCCATGCCGTATTTCAAAACACAAACCCTTTAAGTGGCCTGCTCCCTGCACAGGGGAAAATGAAGTGGAGACAAGTGCTTTGGTTGTGTTCCACCCCCAGCCTGGCTCAGGCCGTTCCCAAGGGAGACTTTTACTGATGTTGCACAGGGCAGGGGGGATGGCAACTCCTCTGCCACCACACCATGTCTGTGCCTGCATCTGCTGCTTTCCCTTTGGCTTGGGAGGGGGATTTTGGCCCATTTGCAGAGTTTGGTGATGGATGGCAGTGGGGTGAGCTGAGCACACCATTCTAAACTCTCCAGGACTCGAGCAGCCTCTCTGGGAGTCTTTGCAAAGTGTCAGGGTCCCTTTAGTGACAACTTAAAACAAGTTCCTGAGAGCTGAGATGCACAAAGCTTGCTTTCATTTCAGTCTCGCTGCTAGCTTCTACATTCTCAAGATCTTTTACTAAACAATAAGGCTTCCCTATTTCATCTTCCCCAACACTGAGACAGTCGGTCCCTGAGCAGGACCTGAGCAGCTCCTGCTCCTTAACCCACACATCTGCACAGAAGTCACTCCAGCACTCGAAGAGCCCTGAGTTTGGTCACAGGACATTGATTTCCTACAGCTTAGGCTGGGGTTTGCCAGCTGTGCCCATGGGAGCTGCTGTGCTCAGAGCATGGCAGAGTGTGGCACTCGCATGAGAATGTGGCCAAGGCACAAAGCCACTCCAGAGCTTCTGGGGGGCCTCTTTTGTCCTCTGTTTCTACACAACTCAGCCTGGGGAAGTGGGTTTGTCCTTCTTGGCAGAGCAGGAGCACACAGGGTTGAGGTGTTAGGGAAGGGGGTGGGCTCGATGATCTTGAAGGTCTCTTCCAACCTTGTGATTCTGTGATTCTGTGATCACTGGAAGCTGTTGGTTTGGCCAAGCAGCTGCTCCTCCATTCTTTATGCACTCTGAATGCATAAAGGAGAGCTCATAAACTCACAGGTGACACTGCAGGATGTGCCTGGGTTACCTCCTGCTCCCACAGCCTCCTACACTGTTTAGACCTTTCTTAAATTATGCCACCCAAAGCTGTGCCCAAATTTGAGCTGAGGCTGCTTGGGGGTCCTTGGTGTCACTGGGGTCAAACCACAGTGGAATGCTGTAGATCTCACAAGTTGTAAGACTATGATATAGGTGAGAAATAACAAACATTTGAACCCAAATACCAAATACCCTCTCTAGCGCTTCAATCCTGACCTTGACAGAGGCAGAAAAGAAGTTAAAGAATGGACATTCCCTGTGTTGGTTGTGGGTTCAAGCTGCTCTTGTTTGTGCTCCTTTCTCCCAGCACACAAACACGGATTTCATGTTTCCCACCTTCCCCTCCTCCTGCCTCTGCCGTGCTGAAGTTCCCATTAAGGTGCCAGCCTGGCACACAAACCCCTCTTCTTTCACTCAGCTCCTGTGGCTGCTGCTGCCAGCCCTATCTAGAGCCACATCTCTCCCCATCCCTGTCCAAAAGCCACTCTGCCATGTGCAGCTCCTCCCTGGGTGCCAAGAACCCCAAACACACCCCAGAGATCTCAGGTGAGAGATACCAGGGCTGAGAAGGAATCCTGCTCTTGAGGGTGATCAGGAATTGTGTTTTATTTTCTCTTTTGTAATCTTCTCCCGAACGATCGTAATGAGGAATTTAACCTCTTGTTTTGCCAGAATAAACTTGTTCTCACCCTTAAGCATGTCTGGTATTAAAGGCAAGTCTAGGTGAAGCTCTGAAATCTGGATTAGCATTTCTGTTCTGAGACAATGCCTCCAAACACAGCAGTGAGGGACACCAGGATGTGACATGGTTTGGATTGTCCTGGAGCTGCTGCATTTGTCACAGGCCAGGCTGGATGGAGTCAGCAGAAAGAGGAAAGACATTTTGCAAGGCAGGCAACCCCCAGGCTGGACATCTGTGATGGGGTGACATTGAGCCTCCCTCCATCTGAAGGGACGTGCAGGTGTCACCTTCCAGCCAGGCTTGGGCAGAGCCTGTGGGCCCAGGGGCCCAGAGCTGCTGCCAGAGGAGAATTATTTCTGTCTTGACTCAGATTCCTCCTGTTGGGGTGGGAGCTGGTGCTGAGGGAAGTTGTGCTGCCAGCTCACGCAATCTGCTGCCAGGTTCAGATATTTCTCATATCAGATATTTCAGATATTTCAGATATTTCAGATATTTCAAATATTTCAGATATAAAGACCCACTTCTCATGTGGGTACAGGGACAAAGGGAGCAGAGCATCCTCTTTGGAGCAGCTCTTCCTTTGAAGCCTGGTGCTGGCTGCTCTCAGTCACACAGATCCAGGATGTTTTCATGACAGGATGAGGAAGAACAGCAGGACCCAGGAAGGGTTTGTGGATCTGATGCCTTCTGAAGGGCCTCTACATTCTTCAGTGATTTTTCCTGAGTTGTTTTCCCCTTGCCCACCACAGCTGTGTGCAGATGTCCCCACCCCACCCACTCCAGGTTGTAAAGAGCTCAGAGCTGAGGCAGGCGGGAAGGAATCAAACCCCAGGGCAAGCTGAGTCCAGGGAATCAATTCTGGATTCCCTGAGCCAAAAACGAGCTGCAAAGAACCCCATGGGCAGCAAAAAGCCCTCAGTGAGTGTCTGGGGGGGATCTGTGACTCCTCCAGACGAACCCAGGAGCAGAGGAAGGGTAGCCCTGAAACCAGGCCCGGGAGAGGTCGGCTCAAGGCCCTTGAACATCCCCGAAGATCAAAGCTGCCCTCCTAGGAAATAAAAATGGAACTTTGTCCCCATTTTCAGTGTGACAGACACTAGGTCAGCGTTTCTGATTTCCTCACTATCATCATCCTTGCATTTACATGGGAAGGCAAACTGGAACTTGGACAGGGGCTGATCTGACCTGGGACAAAGTGGCACAGAAACACAGCCCCTGCTCTGCCCACCATGTCGTCCATTTCCTTTCCTTCTCCCCAGGGCAGTAACACCACAGGGAACTCCAGTTTGGGAGTCTGACTCCAAATGTTACAACCTGTTTTCAAAAGCCCTGAGCTGCAGTGAAAAAAGCTATAAATTCATGGGCACATCAGAGTGTCACTGCCACTGCTGGTCCTGCATGAGCTTGGGCCACTCAGAGATAAAAGGACAAGGAAAAATCAATTCAACAGGAGCACAGGGAGAACCCTATAGAGTGGAAAGTTTACAAACCAAGATGGAACTGCTGGTTTTTGTTTCACTATCGTATGTTATTCACCACAGGGAGGGCAATGTTACCCTCCAGATAAATATACAAACAGCAGAAGGAAAAAAATGGGAATATGCATTGTGATGTAGGAGAAAAGATAGGATCACAGAATCATTTAGGCTGGGGAAGAGCTCCAAGAACATCAAGTCCACTCTGTGCCTGATGTCCACCTTGTCACCCACACCAATGTCCAGGAATTCCTGGGACACCTCCAGGGATGGGCCCTCCAAACCTCCCTGGGCAGCCCCTGCCAAGGCCTGAGCACCCTTTCCATGGGGAAATTCCTGCTGCTGTCCCCCCTGAGCCTGCCCTGGCCCAGCCTGAGGCCGTTCCCTCTCCTCCTGTCCCTGTTCCCTGGAGCAGAGCCCAACCCCCCCGGCTGTCCCCTCCTGGCAGGAGCTGTGCAGAGCCACAAGGTCCCCCCTGAGCCTCCTTTTCTCCAGGCTGAGCCCCTTTCCCAGCTCCCTCAGCCTCTTCTGGTGGAGCCTGAGGAGCAGCTGAGGGCTCTTGGTGTGTGCAGCTGGAGCAGGGCACACTGAGGGCAGAGCTCAGGGATCTGCAGCTCCTCCCGAGGGGCAGCTCTGATCTCTGCTCTGGGACAGGGACAGCAGCCAGGGAAGGGCTGGAGCTGGGCCAGGGCAGCTCAGGCTGGAGAGCAGGGAAAGGTTCTTCCCCCAGAGGGTGCTGGCACTGCCCAGGCTCCCCAGGGAATGGGCACGGCCCCGAGGCTGCCAGAGCTCCAGGGATGCCCAGGGTGGGGCTGTTGGGGGGGTCTGAGCAGGGACAGGGTTGGACTGGGTGATCCTGGTGGGTCCCCTCCAGCTCAGGAAGTTCTGGGGCTCTGTGGCTCTGTGTTTTGCTGTCCCTGTGTGCTGGCAGTGGACGAGCCCAGCTCCACAGAAGCTCTGCTGTCTGATGTGAGCCTGGGTCCCACACAAAGCCCACCTCAATCAGCCCTCGAGGCCCATGGCGCTGTCACCCCTGGCTGGGAGCTGCTGCTCCAGCTGGGCAGAGCTCTGAGCTGCCCCATCTCCTGTCCCCAGCCCTGCACAGGGTCACCTGCCCTGGGACACCTGCACAGGGACCCTGCAGCCACGGAGGCCCTGTCTTGTGGGGCAGGGCCACAGCAGCAGCTCCTGTGGCCACTCAGGACTGGATGAGTTTTATCTCCTTGCGCTCCAAACATCATTAATCCTTGAAGTTTTTTCTATTCTGTAAATCAACATCTGAAGGAGCAGTTGAGCAGTGCTGGAGTGCTCTAAAAATCCTCATTAGAGGCACTTGGAAAGCACCCTGGAGGGAAGGAGCCCCTGGGGAGAGGTTGGAAGAGGATCTCCAGAACCTGGAGGTGTGGGAGACCTCTTCACAGGACAGATGTTGCACAGCTGCCCTGGCTGAGGCAGCTGCAAACAGCTGGGGTTAAACCCTCACTGATGATTTGGGATTTGTGGGATGCAAAAACCAGTTTGTGGAATCCTACACAGGAGCCATAAGCAAAAAAAGTTTAAATTTTCTTAAGGTATCAAAATAAAAATACTTCCAAAATAACAGAAAACTCGCATGTTTTTGACACTTTGTTTTTTAATTAAAAAAGAAAAAAAATCAAACTTCTGAAGAAAGCTACTGCTTCTTGGAAAGGCTTCATAAACTCCAAGACTCCATAAACTCCAAGGCTCATTATTTTGTCAAAATAAAAAAAAAAACCCACCCCAAGAGCTTTTCAGCAGGCACTGCAGTATTATTAATCACCTCCTTGGACAGTGGGCATGTAATAAAACAAACTAAAATTAGCTGGAAAAAAAAAATTCAAAGAAAAGGCCACTTTCCAACATCCTGACAAATGAAATAAGTGGATGGCCAAACAAAGGGCTAAGAGCACAATTAAGGCAAAGCAGGAACTGGAGGGGCAACGCTGCTCCAGTGCACTTCACATGGAGCCTTTCATCCATCAGAGCCCCCAAAAGTGCTTAATCAAAATAACGGAGAGCACGAGGAGAACAAAATGACTTGGAGGCAAAGGGAGAAGATAAATGGAGAGCGTGGCACAAAGCAGAGAGGTGGGGAAGGGGCTTTTCACCATCTCCTCCCAGAGAAATTCCTTCAGGGCACTTATCTCCACTGCTTGTCTCTGAAATGATGCCATTTTTGTCCCTTAGGTAAGGTGACAACTGCCCAGCACACTGCCATGAGAGGGAGGCACTGATGGATCCAATATTTGCATCTTTTCCATATCATTTTCCTTTCCACAGCCCAGCATCACCTTCACTCTTTCTCTCCTGTTACCCCAAGTTTTTGGTGGAGGTTTTTTGTGGCTTTTCCTTGCCCAGCCAAAAAAAATTGCTCAATTTATCCCTCCTAACCTGGTGGTTTTCCACCTTCCATTCCATCCCACCCCAACCTCCTACTTCACCTGTCCTTGGCAGGTCCACCTGGAGCTCTCCTCATCCTCCTGAGGTCCTGACTGCCCTCAGTGATTCCGTGTGATCTCTGGATGGTTCATTGTTCCCCTTCCTTTCAAGATCACACACGGGGCCGCCCGGGATCGGTGTCAGGCTCACGAGTCAAAAGCAAAGTGGCACCTGCCCAAATCTGTGAGTTATGGCCACACTCAGAGCCAGCAGAGGAAGCTGGAAAAGAAAAGCTCATGTTTGAATAATACCCCAGTCATCCTTCATTTTATCCATTATTTAGGGGTATTTTGGTTAATGGTTGACTGTTTTTCCTGAGTGTGGAAGAATTTTGGTGTGGAAAAGATGCATTGAGCACTGGTGGAGCTGAGGAGAGCAGGACAGAGTTGCACAGTGTCACAGCCGACTCCTCGGTTCTGTGAGCCTCTGCTGTCACCAGATCTCTGAGATATCACAATAAGACTCCTTAGCACTAATTGGGTGCTTTAAGAGGACATAATTTATTCAGGCCTGAGGTCCAACATGGGATAACTCCAAACCTTACATGGACATGCAATTCTGCTAAATGGGAATTACAATTTACCCATTTCCATAAAACCCACCCCAAGTTCCCACAGTCAGTCCTTGTTTTCTCAGATTTCTTCTTCTTCTCTTCCAACCCTCCTTGCTGGGAAAGCAGCCCCTGCATGCCTTGTTCCTGTGCTGAAAGTTCACAGGCAGGGTAAAAATGGAATTAAGCCTTTAGGTATCGAGGCCAAGGCTTGGTGACATTATGCCAGGGAAGGGCAGAGTCAGCACAGCCAGGCAGGCACGTCCTTGCTGTCCCATCCTTGAGCCATTTCCTGTTCTCCTACAGTACTCTGGAGCTCTTCACAGGCCTGGAAAGTTCCTGAGGAGCTCACAAAGCCCAGAAATTTCTTTGGCTGGCTCAGGTGTGCAAATATATTAGTGTATTGTGGTGGCAAAGTGCTGAGTGCTGGTCCTCACTCACACTGTTGGTCCCTGACCCTCCCACCACGCTGAAGCAGAAAAAGCATTTTTCTTTTCCAGAATGGCCTTTTGGGGGTCCATGGCACAGTGTCATTGATCTCCCAGCTGAAATAGGAAATTAAAATCAGAATTCCTGCCTGGAAGCAAGAGGAGAGGTTGTGGACAGAGCTGGAGTGGAATAATGAACATGAAATGAAAGCAGCTCTGCTGGCTGGGTCTGGTGGGACACAGCTCCCAGGAAGGAAGAAATTCAGACCATCCAACAGAACATGTTCATGTTCCCTCCAACAAAATGAAAGGGAAAACTCCATTGCAGAAAATCGAGAAAGGGAAAGAGAAAAGGTATTAACACTGCAAACTTCAAAACAATTATCCACACAGAAGAGATAATAAAACTCATCCAGTGCCACCCCTGCCATGGCAGGGACACCTCCCACTGCCCCAGGTGCTCCCGGCCCCAGTGTCCAGCCTGGCCTTGGGCACTGCCAGGGATCCAGGGGCAGCCACAGCTGCTCTGGGAATCCCAGCCCAGCCCCTCCCCACCCTCCCAGGGAACAATTCCTTCCACACATCAAACCTGAATTTCCCCTCTTTCAGTGGGGAGCCATTCCCTGTTTCCTATCACTGCAGCTCCTGATGAACAACTCTGCAGCTGCCTGGGGCCCCCTCAGACCTGGAGCCTCACTGACCAGCCCCAAAGGACTCTGAGTGACCATCCATCCTCAGGCAGGAGTTTTCACTCGTTATTCATGGCTTTCACAATTATTCACAGCTCTCCTTTACTTCCTCACCACGTTTAAATTGGCAAGGTTCACTCGTGGAGGCACAGTTTGGGAATCCAGAGGGAATGTTTTGCTGCCCTCTGCTCGTGTCCTGCACATGGACAAGGAGATTTTCCCCATGATTTGTGTGCCAAGACTCCCCATTGCATCATCAGGTGGCCACAACCCCCTGACCTGGCTCTCAGAGATGCAGCTGTGACTTCATCCCTACCTCAGAAATTGTTTACACAGGAATGGGAAGACAGAGGCCTCAAAACATCAGCTAAAAAAAAGTAATTACTCCAGTTTCAAACTTCTTTTTATAGTGCAAACAAGTGCATAAATTACAGGGAAAAAAATCCACTTTTAAATGGGTGAGAGAACTGGAATTTTATCCATTTCTTTTGCTGAAATGAAACATTTACTTCATTCTAAACTAGCCCCTTTCGCTTGTTTGAACTCCCAACAAACCAATAAAGAAGAAAACAATTATTGACCAAGCTTTTCCATTATTTTTTTTTTAATCAAGACTTTCCCTCCTTATAAGGAAAGTCAACAGTCTTTGTTCTGAGGTAATTCAAGTGTCTCCAGTGGCAGGAAAGTTTCCAAGTTTTGGGTTTAGATGTTTTCCTTTGTGTGCCTGACCTTTCCTCCAAGCTCCCGCCCTCTCCCTTTAATCTCTAACCAGCACTTTGGTGGCGTGGTTGGGTTGGGTTTTTATGTTTTCCTTGAGAGCAATCCATGCCTCTGGAGTGCAGTCACTGCTCCTGCTTTCTTTCTGACACGGGAAAACTCATTCCTGCTCTTCCAGACAAAATTCCAAGTATTTGGGCATTTCCCAGCACTGGGAGAGCTGAAGTTTGTGCTGTGCTCTGTGTTGAAACCCACCTGCAATCCCTGGAATGTTCCAGGCCAGGCTGGATGGGGCCTGGAGCAACCTGGGATAGTGGAAGGTGTCCCTGTCCATGGCAGGGGTGGAACAAGGTGAACTTTAAGGTTTCTTCCAACCCAAACCATTCCATGACTCCATTATTCTGTATTTGAGCTATTGTATAAATCACCTGTGTCCTATTTTCCTATTTTCAGTGTCCTCTTGTCCAAAAAAACAGTCAGTGATGCCTTGTGCTCCAAACCTCCACTTTTAACATGGATTTTACTCTTGGTTTGACCCTTCCCCTAAGGGTCACTGGGAAAATCAAGCCTGGAACTGGTAAATTAAAATCTCTGTTGGGGATTTTAATGGGTGGCTCCATCCTGCAGTGACTCTGTTGCCCTTCCCCACATGGAGGAGGTTGGAGATTCCACCTGAACAAGACAAAAAACTTCTTTACTGAGAGAGCAGTGGAAAGCTGCCCAGGGAGGGTGTGGAGATTCCTTCCCCCTGCTCCAGGAGAGCCCTGCTGGGGCAGGGAACAGGAGCAGGTGACCTCTGTGGGCCCTTCCAACACCCCGGGATGCCGTGGGACCAGGGACTGGGAAGCACAAGGTGACCCAGGAGCAGAGACCCCTGTAATGGGTTAGACACCGGCAAAGAGCCACGGGAGGGGAGCAGCTGGCACTGGGATGGGACTGGGATGGGAATGGGAATAGGAGTGGGAATGGGAACTGGGACTGGGAATGGGATGGGACTGGGAATGGGAATGGGAAATGGAATGGGACAGGGATTGGAACTGAGACTGGAACTGGAAATAGAACTAGAACTGGACTAGGAATGGGATTGGAACAGGGCTGGGAATGGGACTTGGATGGGGACTGGAACTGGGATTGGGAATGGGAATGGGACAGGGACTACAACTGGGATTGGAACTGGGACTAGGACTGGAACTGGGCTGGGACTGAGATGGGGATTGGAGCTGGGACTGGAGCTCTGATGGGGACTGGGCCTAGGACTGGGAGTAGGCAGGGACTGAGACTGGGACTGTGACCGGAACTGGGACTGACTGGGACTGGACCTCCTTATGCCATGGAAGCAGCCAAGAGGAATGTCACAGGGAGTGGACAGCTGGCTGTGACCTCTCTGATGTCCAGCTGCTGAGGAGGACCATGGACACTGGGCTCTCCCAGGCCAGCAGGCAGAGTTTGGAGCTCCCTCTGGAGCTGAGGCCTCTCACCTGCAGCACCACAGGCACCTCCAGAGAGCTGGTGCACAGGGACTTTTCCACCTCCTGGCTCTGTGGGGGATGAGGGGAGCAGAGATTTCCATTTTGTTGGAATGGGCATCTCTGGACAGCAACCAAGGCACTCAGAGAGGAAGCAGCAGCACAGGGACCAATCCTGCTCCTCAGTTTATTTCTGTTTGTGACAATGGCACCACTGGAACCCTGGGTTATGTCATAGGAGACATGAGTCATCATAGAAAGGTTGGAAAAGAATTCCAAGACCTCCAAATCCAACCTTTGACCGAATCCCCCCGTGCCCACTGAACCACATCTCCAAGAGCCACTTCTGCTTGGTTTTTGAACACTTCCAGGAATGGTGACCTCAGCAGCCCTGGGCAGCCTCTGCCAATATTTAAACACTCTTTCAGTGGAGAATTTTTTCCCAATATCCGACCTGAAGCTCCCATGGCATAACTTGGAGCTGTTTCTCCTTGTTTATCACCACGTGTCTGGGGAAAGAGGCTGAACCCCACCTGGTTACAACCTCTGGACGTGTGGATGTGGGGTCCAGGTTTGTGAAGCACCTTGGGCTGAAAACTTCTGGGCAAATACAATTATGAGTCTTCATCATTTATGGAAAAATCACATCCCTTTGGAGACAGTGGGACAAAGCCTCTGAGGTGGCACAACAAGTCCACAAGAGGACAAATTTGCCTCTTTGGTGGAGACCTCCCTTGGATCTGATGAAGAACTCAAAAATGAGCCCAGATCAGGAAAAGTCATTCCTGGAAGAAGATCTGAGGTCTCTGAGTCTCCTTTGGAGAGGGACACCCCAGCATGGATCAGGTCAGGTTGGGAAGGATGTGATGCCTCAGGTTTAGCTTTTNCCAGGGCATCAGATGGAGGAATAAAACACCAAGGTATCCACAAGTGGATATAGCACAAGACTGTGAAGGTGGAAAATAACCTGGATCCATCCTCCCTAAACTCCAGGGGCTTCTGGACTGAAGTTTTCCTTGGGAAGAGAGCAGGAAAATGGAAAGGCAGAAAAGGTAACAAAGGGAGACGGGATGCAGGAGGCCTAGGGATAAGTGGGGCTTGGGATGGCCCCAGTGAAGGTTGCTGGAGAGATCAGAGGCACAGCTGATGAGCTTTGGAGGGGCTCCAACATCATTTGGAGGGCAGGAGTGGGGAATAAGAGGGAAGAGAATCCCCTGGAGCAAGAGGGTCTTCAACAGGAGCAGCAGCGAGCGGGGAGGGGTCTGCAGGGACTGCAGGGCTGGGGGAACTCACTGCTCCATTCCTGTTCCAACAGCTCTGCTCAGACACCCGTGAGTCACCCCAGCATTTTTAGCTCCTTACATAACTACAGCCAAAAGGGAAGGTGTTCCAGCAGAGCTGCCAACACAAATGCCCAGGGACCAGCTCTGCGCCCCGTGGGATGAGTAAGCACCGGCTGCAGCACGGGCAGGGAGCACCTCTCACACCTCACCAGGTGTTTTGCAACAGGGATGAGCTGGAGCTCTGCCTCTGGTGGCAGCTGTTTTACCAAATACAGAGCTGGAGGGGCAAAGCTGGGGAAAAAATAGCCAGGAAAAGATCCATGAATCCAGTGCAAACCCTGATCCATGGAGTTACCCCCTGCACAGCCCCTGCTCCACGCTCCAGCCTGACACGTGAGGTGTTTTCCTGCCTCTGCCTCTGCAGATCCAGGCTGTTACCAAATTTTACATGCCTTGTTTCCCTGCTAAAAGTCCACAGGCACAGCAGAAACTGAATTAACCCTTTTGGGATCAAGGTGAGCATCACTGCAGATCCCCTACAAACCAGAGCTGGGTCAGCAGGTCTGATTCAGTCCTGAACAGCAACAGAAACTTCTTAAATCACTCAGTGTTGTGTCCTGCTGACTTGGACCCTTAAGCTTTGTGCCACTGAACAAGCGGGAAGTGGCCTTAACAAAAAGCAGCATTCCAGTGAGTTTTTTGCACCAAATTTTGCATCTCACCTGGCTCCCCAGAACAGCAGCTGCCTCACACCTGCCCACTGCAAGGAGGGAAACTCCCTTTATTAAAGCTTCTGTCCCCAGGAAACAGAATGGCACCCTTGCCTCGCAGATAGACACCACGCCCTGCACTTACTGCTCACCGGGCTGGTAACCACTTCAAAGCAGCACTGCCCTGAGGAGTGATGATTCCTGAGAGGGTTAAATCAACATTTCCTAGGGAAAAACACCACAGGGTGCTGCTGGGCAGAGCTCTGTGCTCAGCACGTCTGGCTGTCTGGCCAGATCTGAATGCTGGAGTCTCCCTGACAGCAGGACAGGGCTTGGGTGAGGGATGAACCCAGAAACTCTTGTGTCTCTGTATTTCAGAGTAAGTGAAGGAAAGCTGCCAAATTCAGCTCGGAAAAGTTTTCTTACCCCAAACCTGGTGGTAAGATGGGGGCCCTGGGCATGGAAGGAGGTCTCTGTCCCACCTTGGTGCAAAATCCTGTCTCACCTGGACTGTTCTGGAGGACACAGAACTGAATTCCCAACCCACAGGCAGCAAAATCCCAGATCAGCCCTGCAGCAGAGGATTGGCCCAGAATGACTGATTTATCAGAGACCAAGGAGGAAACCCCTTTCCTCCAAGAGGAATTGAATATTCCACCCTGTCTCCTTATACCTCATCAAGATGTGTCTCCTTATTTTTCAGAATAAGTGAAGGAAAGTTGTGAACCTGCCAAACTCAGCTTGGGCAGTTTTCTTACCCCAAGCCTGGTGATAACCTGGGGCCCTGGGATGGAAGGAGATGCTGGAGGGTCTCGTTCCCACCTTGGTACAAAATCCCATCTCATCTGGTGTGTTCTGGAGGAGGTAAAACAGAATTCAGAGCCCACAGAAATCCCAGTCCCAGATCAGCCCTGCAGCAGAAGGTTAGAGCAGAATCACTTTGACGCCCTTTTCTCCAGGAGGGATTGTATATTCCACCCTGTCCAAACCCCCAACACCAACACCAGGACAAAAAGCTGCTCTGGCAAACATCTCCTGGTGTTCAGGGACCTACTGATGGCACCACCACAGCTCCTCAGCTCTGGGGCTATCAAAGACAAAACTCGTTTTTTCCAAAGCCAGGCTCATTTTCTTCCTGCAGACAATCCTGGCCACTCAAGTGGCTCTGCTTTGAAATTACAGCTCTTTTTTAACCCCAAACCACCCTGCTGGCCTTGGGCAGTGCCCTCAGCACTGCCTGTCCTGCTCCTTCTGCCTCAGAGTTCAGCAGGTCTCAGGTAGTTGCCCAGTTAAAATAAAACATTACCAAAGAGGTCTCTGCCTGTCCCTCATCCAAATGGCTTACCCAGAATTTGGGCAATATTGCCATAATTCCATGGCTGACACATTTTCTTCCTGACTCTGGGAGAGGATTAAAACTCACTACCCCACATTTCTTGATTTCTCATGCCCTTGCAGCCTCCCCCCTGACTTCCAGGGCAGATCTGATATTCTTGGAGCAAGAGCACGGTTCCCTGTGGACTAGGTCAGCTCTGGGGATCATCAGGATCATCTTCTTTGTCCTTCAAGCCAGTGTCTCTGATCAGCTGCTCCCTGTGGAAGTTCCTCCATTTTTACCCATCAGAGGGAACCATCTCTGATGTCTCCTGGCCCAGTGATGGCACAGGTTTTAAGAGAGTAAAAGAAACTCATTAAATACACTTGAAGCCCTTGAAGTGATGTTAAAGAGCTTTTTCCTTTGGGAAGAAGGGCTGGCTCAGCCTGGGCAGTGCCCAGGAGCTGTCAGAGCTCTGCTTTGCACCACGACTCCTTCACTGCTGCTTGCAAACCATGCTCAGACTCAGAACTTCTGCACCAGCCACGTTTATCTCGTTGTGTGGGAGGATGGATTGCAGAAGAATAGAGATAGTNCTTCCTGTCCAGGTAGAAGTCAGCCAGCCGTGCTGAATAAAGAGAAAAGGAGTCAGAGTTGTGAGGAGCTGCCCATGAGAACTCACAGAGAGAAGGTATGAAAGCCTTACAGTGAGATAACAAACTAACAGTGACAGTCAGTCCCCACTGGTGCCAAGCACTGACACTGACAGCTGGTGGCCTGTACTGGGATGGGTCCTGATGGAGTTGGGGGGTCCCTCCAACACTTGCAGGTGGCTTCACTCTGAGAAGCTGGGCCTGGCTTTTCCAGTAACAAATGCAGTTTAAAAAAGGCACAAAACTCATTCATGCTACAGCACATGGAGTTAATGATTCACAGTCCCAGTACAGGACGAGAGTCCCAGTGACAATAAACCATAACAGCTTTCCTTGAAGCACCATCCCTTGATTTCAGAATTGCTTCTTTAAACACCCGACAATTTCTAGATCACTGTCACAGGTAGGTCAACAGAAGGATAGATTGTCCTGCATTCCTGCCTGATTGCACCTGTAAGCAAAACTCTCTTATCAGTTTCAGAATTGCTTCCGAGATGGTGCCACCAGGATCCCTGGGCTGCAGCACCAGCATCTGACTTCTCCTGCACAGCATCCCCCACTGCCTCTGGAGACACAGACTCGAGAGGAAGTGGAGCACAAAGCTGATGGGTCCATCTGTGAGGATGAAGAGAGGCTGTCCTGATCCCCTGTGACCAGCCAGGCCTCTCACACTGAAAGTGAAATTCAGAAATGATGTGGGTATGGAAATGCCATACCTAACGGGTGGGAAAATCTAGGGGGGCACCAGAGAGGTTCAGGTTGGGCATTGGGAAACATTTCTTCTCTGGAAGGGTGGTCAGGAATCAGAAAGGGCTGCTCAGGGCAGTGAGGGAGTGACCATCCCTGGAAGTGCTCAAAAACCAAGCAGTGGTGGCACTTCATGGCCTGGTTTGGTGACATGGTGGGATTCAACCAAAGGTTGGGCTTGGTGATTTTGGAGGCCTTTTCCCACCTTGATGATTCTGTGAAATGGTGAATGTGATCCAAGAAAGCTCTGCCTGGTCACAGTCCTTGAGTTATCCTACAGGACATTCAGGCAGAGCTTTCCCCACATACCTCGTGCTGGTGATCACCAGCATTCCCAGATCTTCCCAGTCCAAGAGGAGCAGCAAACAGGCCTCACCACAGGCAAGAAGAGATCCCAGAGTCTGGAAAGTCTCTCAGATCAGCTTTGTCATTCTCCCCCTCAGAACGCAGCCCCTGAGGTGTTTTCCCACTAAGTCACGGGGACAGATGCTCAGCAAGGTGTTCACACCCTGTTTTCCAGGCTGTGCTCCCAGAGGCACTCAGGAATGACAATTCCCAGCACAGGCTGAGCCAGTGGCACCTCCCTCCCTGTCCCCAGCACAGGGGACAGAGAGTTTCATCCAGGATGTGCCTACCTGGAGCTTATTCATTACCCAGCACAGCTAATTAATGCCATTTTAAACTGTGTCCCTGGTTCTCCACTCTGTGCAGCTGCAGTGGTTTCACCCCTTGCCCTAGGAGCAGCACCTCTCTCTCAGTACCTGATTTCCACCCCTTTTTCAGGCAGTGCAGCTCTGAACCTCACAATGATGAACTCCTTCTGCTGGAGCAGCACCAGGACCCACAGAGGAACCTTTAACTGACCCTGCTTGGCTGCAAACCCCAGCACCAGCCCCTCTCCCACCCCATCCAGCCGTGGAGAGTNGGGAGCAGCACCAGTACCTGATTTCCACCCCTTTTTCAGGCAGTGCAGCTCTGAACCTCACAATGATGAACTCCTTCTGCTGGAGCAGCACCAGGACCCACAGAGGAACCTTTAACTGACCCTGCTTGGCTGCAAACCCCAGCACCAGCCCCTCTCCCACCCCATCCAGCCGTGGAGAGTTTCCCATGTGCTGGGAACAGGGGTTCATTCTTTGGCTGGGAGCTGCACAGGGTGGGATGATCCGAGCAAATCACTGCTCTGATCCCAGTCCCAGGTGGCCTCTTCCACACTCAGGACACCAGGGAACACCAGGACCTGTCTTGTTCTCCTTCCCCATCAGAGGCTTCCTGGGGGCAGTTGAAAACTCACACCAGGGATGAAGTTCAACCATTTCAAGGGGTTCTGCAGAAACAGAGCTACAAAATGATCAATTTTGTTGATTGAGCAGGACCTCAAGGAGGACTGGACATCTCTGATGGGCAGAAAACCTTTCCTCTCCACTGCCAGCACTCTGACCCTGCTGCTCCTTCTCCTGTCTGGATGACAAGTGTTATTCCAAGCCTGCAGGCGAGCTGTAAATACAAAACCATGCACACCCTCCATTAACATTAGCAACAATATTTAAATCACACTCTAGAGGCTAATTGGCAAAAATTCAAAGGTGACACAGAGAGAGCAGCCCTTGAACAAAGCATCAGAGGTGGAGGTGCTGTTCCAGCTTGCCCAGGCTCTCCCTCTCCCCCGATCCAAGAGGGCAGATCCAGCTCGGCCCAGGCAGTGGGAACTGGGCTCCCAGGGTGCCAAAAACACAGCGAGGAGGCTGGAGGGCTTCACGGGGCAGAAAAGTGGGTTTCTGTCCAAGATATCACAAACAGCTGCCCACAGAATCTCAGAATCCTGGAATACTGGGGTTGGAAGGGACCCCTGGCATCGCAGTTCTGCCCAGGCAGGGCTGCCCGGAGCAGGTGACACAGGAACACATCCAGGTGGGTTTGGGATGTCCCAAAAGAGAGACTCCACACCCTCCCTGGGCAGCTGTTCCCATGCTCCATGGAAAGAAGTTCCCTGTCATGTTGAGGTGGAACTTGTTGTGTTTTATCATGTGGCCACTGCTCCTCATCCTGTCCTGGGCACCCCTGCACAGAGCCTGGCACCACGCCCAGGTGGGCAGAAACTCCAGGTTTTTCACTGGAAAGGGGATCCCTCCCCAAAACCAGGATGTAGCAATTGGAGTTACAACCTGCATTTGACATCTTCCTTAAATGCCAGCTCCTGGATCGATGGTGGGATGTGAGACTCGGCTCTTTCCACAGAGACTCCCTGTTGAAAAGCACACTTCAAACGTGACATTTGCTGGCTCAGTATCAAAAAAAAGCCTTTCAATAGACCCACACTGACATTCTCTACACAGCCAGATGTTGAAGTCAGCATTAAACTGGAGTCATTTTCATACAGATTCGTGATCTTTAACATTTCTGAGCTAAGAGAGAAAAGTACTTTACAAAGCCCTCTGGGGATATGACCCATAAAACAGCAGCTGAACCGCGGGCTCTCCGGAACTGCAACTTACACATGTCTTTATTGAAGTAGCTGCACTTCATTTTCCCCCAATTTTCATGCCTTTCCCAGAGCCATGAGTCACGGCCCTAAGAACTCTCCAACTGCCCCCCATGGCAGCCCTCCAGCTCCTCTCCCAGCCAGAGTGAGGTGAGCTTGCAGGAGCAGCTCGAGGTGTAGCTGAGGAGAAAGGCAAAAGGAGGAGGTGCAAAGGGGCACTCGGGCTCTGTTTTCCCAAGGAATGGCACACACAGAGTGTGCCCACAAATCTCCAGGGCAGGGGGTGTGAGGCACTGCTGAGCCCCCTCCTCCCTGCCGTGTCCAAGAGCTGGCACATTCCCGTGGCAGCAAAAAGGGATAATTCCTCTCTACATTCAGGACATGTCTGGGAGCTCTGTATTTGCTCAGCACCTTTCACCTGAGGTTTTACATGTCATAAAGCAGGCTGAGAAGGAACAAACCCTCAAGGGGCAGGATCTGACTGCCCAGCCATTCCCACAGAACACCCACCCCTCTGCCCAGGGATCTTCTTTGCCAGTTCTCACCATCATGCCCAAAATTCCTCTTCCATCCTCCCCTTCCTTTGCAGTGAGGATCTTCTTTGCCAGTTCTCTCCATGCCCAAAATTCCTCTTCCATCCTCCCTTCCTTTGCAGTGGCACTGTGAGGTTGGAAGGACCCATCTGGTTTGACACTTTGTTCAGGTCAGGCTGGAGAATTCTCCCTGTTCCCTGGCTGTCATGGCTCCTTTCACTGCTGGACCCAACACTTGCCCTGAATCTGCTCAAGGAGGCTTTGGCCAAGCTCAAGAGCAGCCCAAATCTCCCATCCACAGCCCCCAGAGGCTGCGCCTGTGGTGTGAGAGGGTCCCGTGCCCAGCACAGCACCCACAGCTGGGCACAGAATTGGTGCCACCTTCCCCTGGCTCCTCAGGCCACTCCTGCCCTTGTGGCTCTTCCTCAGAGTATCCCCCGAGGCCATTCCCAGCTGGTTTACCCCATGGAGCTGGGAAACCACCACAAAAACAATGAGAGTTCAAAAAAAGCTCAGAAAAGAGCTTGGGCCCAGGCGCTGTGCCCTGGAGAAGCCCCCTGAGCAGTGGGATCTGGGCTGCTCATTCCCACGGGGCTGGGGCTGGGCTCTGCCTGCGGGTGGGTGCCTTTAGTCACATAAATGTAATACACTTAATATAAATATTTAATATAAATGAGGCCAACTCACTTCACTGCCCACCCCAGAAGTGTGAGCTGAGATTGGGATGCCCTTTCCTGCTGCTTCTTTCTCTTTCACTGCTCCACATCTCCTGTCTTGACCTCTCTGCCCCATCCCTTTTTTTTCCTGTTGTCCTATTTCTTTTTTTTTCCTTAAATCTAAAAACTTGCCTGCTGTGGAAAGAGCAAGGAAAAGTGGAGAGGAAAAGGTGAAAGGAAGAAAATGGAATTAATCAGTGTAGGAACAACAAAAAGGTTGGGAGATAAAGAAAGGGGAAGGAAAAGTGGAGCAGGAGAGCACAGCAGTGGTGTGGAGATGTGCAAAGAAAGTGCAGAAAGCTTCAAACGTGGCAATGAAAGAGGAAAGGGAAAGGCTGCCCTGACTGAGGGAAGGCACTCAGTCATCCAACAGCACAGCCAGGGAGCAGTGAGTGGGACAGGGCTGCACAGCTGGAGCAGATGTGGTGGGGGGGAGATAGATGAGTAATGCCATGGCTGACTGTCACAGTTAAAAGGCAAATATCCTGTATCTATGGCAGGAGAAGTTTTATAGATTTATAGTTGTGTTTTACCCCCTTGTGCTGTTATCAGGGGTGCCCTGGGGTTGGGACATTTGGGAGGGTCGGCTCGTTACCATGGCAACAGCTGACCCCAGTCAGGATGTCAGGCAGTGATCCCCCCCCCTGGGCAGCGAGGGAGGAGTCGATGGACAGAACTTTGGGAGGGGCCAAAGGGTTAAAAGGTGACACCTCCCCTGTGTGGGTGAGCACATGGTGGGGAAAATCCTCTGCTCCTGGAGCTGTAATATTTTCTCTATTCAGTCTTCTGTTGTGTTTTTGATAAGGTTTTAATAAACCTTCTAAGTTTTTTTGGAAGTGAGGATCATTGCTCACCGTGGGGACTGGCTCGCAGTCACCAGACAGGAGATGCCCAGGGCACAGAGAGCTGGAAGTTTCCTGCAGGTTCTCACAGCATGAGAACCTCCTGCTGTGCACCAGGCAGGGCTTTTGAGCTGAGCCTTTTAACTCAGACACCTTCCCCTGGCCTGGGCTGGCTGGTCCCTCCCCTGCTCACAATCTCCTCCTGCTTTATCAGGCCTGGCTTTGCCAGGTCTCCTCCACACCCAGTCCCTCTGAGCTCTTGGCTGGCCTTTCCCTGTGCTGGCCTAGCTGGGGAGAAGCTCCAGGTCCCAGGTGTGGATCTGGCATTCAGCACTGTCTCCTCGTGGGTGTCCCCAGGGTGGTGGCAGTGACCAGAGAGATGCTCCAGGGCACTTCAGAGACTGAGTGCCACGTGTCCCTGCTGGGTCTGGGTGTCAGAGATGCTGGGGTTGGGGCCTGCAGGGCCTAAGCTCTTACTGAGCCAGTGTCTGCAGAGCCTGACTTCTGGCCTCACTTCTTACCTGAGACAGAGTCTGCAGAGCCTGAGTTTTACCTGAATTCTTACTGAGCCTGGGTCTACAGGGCCTGAGCTCTTAACCTGAGTCAGGATCTGCAGGGCCTGATTTCTCACCTGAGTTTTACCTGAGTTTATACCTGATCCAGGATCTGCAGGGCCTGAGTTTTACCCAAGTCCTACCTGAGTCAGGATTTGTAGGGCCTGAGTTTTTACCTGAGTTCATACCTGAGTCAGGATCCGTAGGGTCTGATTTCTCACCTGATTTCTCACCTGATTTCTCACTTGATTTCTCACCTGCGCCGGGGCAGAGGCAGGATCAGGTGTGTCTCCCTGAGCAGGGACCCCTGACCGCTCACACCTCTGCCCCTCAGAGGTGTGGACCTCTGAGCTGGTCCAGCTCTGGGATGGACCACCAGGTGCCGATGGAGCCATCCCCACCTGCCATCACTCCAGAGAGGAGAGTCTCTTGAGTGACTAAAAAAACCCATTTTTTCCTGAAGATTCCAGCCCTGTGCCCCACGTGTGACACACGTGGACATCACCCATGGGCATGGAGCAGCAGCCGCCTGTCCCATGGATCCACAGCTCTTCCCGGGAGCTTGGCTCACGCTCCCGGCGTTCAGGAGGCAGCCCGGGCCGTTGGGGCCGGTCCCAGCTCCTCTGGAAAGCGGAGCCCCACCCTTCGGACCGGGATAATGTTTTCCTAAAGCCTCGCCGTGGTTGGCTTTTGTTTTGCTGAGCTGTTGCTACGCTCCTGAGGCTCTGCCAGGGAAGTCGGCTGTGCAGAGGAAACAACCCTGGCAAAAGCCACCAAATCATTGTTCTGGCGCTTTCTGTGTCATGGACAAACACATGAATCTGCACTTGTTTATCGGGAGGCACCAGGGCAGGATTTCGCTGGGCTGATTTGTCTGTTGGACCTGCTGCTCTCAGTGGCAGCACTTAGCCCCAAAAAACAAAACCAGGAAGAGACTAAGTGTTCCCACACCGCTTCCAGCACAATCAGCAGCCCTCCTCGAAAGCGCCTTTGAAACGAGAAATGCGAGAGGGAAAAAACAATTAACACCAGGGACTTTATTGGGAAAAAATAAAAAGACAATTCTTCCATTAATCAGAGCCTTATCAGCAGCAAGGTGATATAGAGCCGGGGTTTAATTGGAACTGAGCAATGTGTTTGTGCTGCTGTGGAGAGCCTTGTCTGTGCGAGCAGGAATGTGGCCTGCATCCTGTTTTCCCTGCCGATGGGGGAGGAATTCCTTGAAAGGCTGCTGTTGGAACCCAGGGCAAGGGGAATATTTCTCTGTCTGCCCTGAGGTGTTCTGACTCCCAGGGAAGCACTGACTTTGACCCTCATTCAT
>VXBC01011359.1:1618-11883 GCA_013399945.1 Ploceus nigricollis
GCCCATGTTGGAGTAGGTGGATGCCTGGAGGAGGCTGTGATCCAGACTCTGCGGAGAGAGGGGGCCCTGCTTCCAGACTGGAGCAGCCTGTCCTTGGAGGACTGCACCCCATAGAAGAGTGATCCACATCGCAGCAGTTTTGGGAGGACTTGCTACTCATGAGATTGGAACCACGCTGGAGAAGTTCACAGAGAGATGTCTCCCGTGGGAGGGACCCCATGGTGCAGCAGAGCAGCAGAAGGAATTCTCTCCCTGAGCAGCGGAAGAAAACCTCGGGTGATGAACTGACGAAAACTCCCATGCCATGTCTCCCTGCGCTGTCAGTGGGAAGGAAAGAGGGGTTGGGGGAAAAAGGTGGTTTTAAGGGCTTACTTTACTTCTCATTATTCTCCTCTGATTTTGTTGTAATAAACTCACTTTGTACCTCTAAGTTGAGCCTGTTTTGCCCTTGGAGTGTTTTCTCCCAGTTTAATTTTAATTTTTTTTTCCCTCTGCCCAGCTGTAGCAGGAGAGGGCGAGTGAGCGACTTCAGTGGTTGCCTGGTGTTTGACTATTGTTAAACCACAACAGCATTAAACACTAACATGATTTTGCCATAGAATAGAATGTTGAGCAATAAGTATTGTGTTGCAGAAGTGCTCAGATACAATGAGAGTTACTTAGAAAAGCAAAAGTGAAAATGCACAATGTGTGCAGAACGTTTCTTCCCATAGCATTGTATACACACAGGTATTACCCTTGTACAAGCACCAGGGGAACAGTACAAATATCACACATACTCTGCACTTTATAAGAGAACATTTTATGCTATTTTATGTCAGCTGTAGAGATGTGGAGTTCTGATGGTGTTGGTTTAGAGTACAGCAGTACTACTGGCATTGCTCCCAAAATAATCTTCTGAACAGACGTAGATTATGTCAGACAGCAAGTAAAGTAGGGAAGGATACAGCTGCCTGCTACTTATTCAAACAACAGGATTCAAATCCTCTTCAGAGGTGCTGGTGAACAGACACACTGTCCATGGTGGTAATTTTTAACACCAGATCAAAGAAACCACCCTTTTACCACAGCTGCTGATGGTCTCCAGTACCAGTGCCGTCTGGCTGAAGTGCATCCACCATCTGCTTTCTCTGTACATTGCACGGGGCACTTGCCTTGCAATTAACATTTTTTATACTGAAGCACTGAGTGTTTTAAGAGCTGAGGTCAGGAGAGGAATCCATTATTGTCATATTTATCCTTCTGTCACTTTATGAGCCACATTTACATCCTGTCACTTGCCACATGTAACTCTCAAGAAACGAAGAAGTCTCTTTCAGTACCCATATGTCAATTTATCTACTTGATCCCATGGATCTCTGTATGGAGCAGAAATTGTGGGTGGATAATACATTCCAGATTGCATACATTAATGGGGAACTAGAAAGAAGATCAGCGTTTTTAGAAGCTTTTGTTTTTCTGACTTCTCCAGGATTTTTAAAATATGAGGCTGAAAAGCTGTGGATTTCTGGCTGTATTAATGATCACAGGCATACCAACCCATTTGATCCCTTGCAATAGCATTGGCCTGGACGCTACTCCTGGCGATGTCACTGAACGCTGTGGGCTGTTTATTAGTGTAAGGGTGCAAGTGGTTTTAAAGAGCTTTCATCAGGTGAAGTTGCATAGTAGGGATGGTAATTCTCCAGGAGCTGAGGGATAAATGAGTGTTACTGGCTTAGCAAGTGAGTTTCTTCTTCTGTTTTTGAACTAATAGGGAGTTTTTGTAAGAAATTGAGATGCTCAGTAACATGAAAATGCAACTTGAAGCAGAGGATACTTTTGGTCATTTCAAGAACTTTTATATACTGCTTAATTCTTTTTATTTTTATTTCTTAGAATTGAATTGTGTGTGATGAGTCAAAACTATGAAGTTATCCTATGAGTCGTGCTGTAGATGATATCATGCTATATATGTTAGAAATTATTTGAAAACCACATTCCGTTAGTATTGTGTTTCTGAAAAAGGAGAGGCTGGGGAGAAGAACACATAAAATGAATGCTAGTCTGTGCTCTAAACTGCTCTTGTTCCTGTATTGAGATGTGTGTTTTTATGGGTTGAAACTGTGTACCGAAGAAGACATGTTTAGATTTTACTGCTGCTGAGAAGTTCTCTGTCTTGGTACCCTGCTGTAATAGAAATATGAATCTTCAATATTTCCTTTAAAGAAACTGAAGATATAGAAACTAGAAATAAGGTAATTTTCCTCCTAAAGATGAAACTATCTTTTTAGTGCTACAGAAGAAAAAAGCTTCATGACCTAAGCTAATCAAGAGACAGAGTCTGGAAGAAATTATTTTCTTTTATGATACAGCATCCTTCTCTAGAGATGGTTGTAGAAGTGCCCTGCCTCCTACTGAAGCACCTGACATAAGTTACTCCAGCAGAAAAAAGTATGATTGGAAGTCTTAGGTGTCCTCTTCTATAAGAAAGCCTGTCATATGAAATGCTTAGAAATTATTTTCTATTGACAGAAATGTAATTTGAGCTTTAAGGCGTAAGTCTTTGACATTCTTGAGGAGAATCTTGTAATTTTACAACAGTATATTCAGAGAAAAAGTTTTATTGACAGTACTGAAGATCAATCCTGATGGGACATTAAAGGCACTATTATGTTTTCATCAAAGAGTATAAAATTTTATTTAGTTTCTATAAGAAAAACTAGATTTTTATTGCTTTTACTCTGAGCATTACAGAACATATTACCTGTGTGGTTTTGATCTTCAAATATGTGCCAAACTCTGTACTTCAACTATATCAATATTCAAATACTTAAGCATTAAGAAAAGTATTTTTCCTACACAGTGATCTGAATGCTATATTTTTTTTTTCACTTTGATATAAAGGAATGGGATGATATCTCCATTTGCACTGACCCACCACTATTTTCATTTTTATATAAGATGGGAATAGACCCACAGTGAAAACAGCAGTGGGTCAGTGCAGGAGACATCATCCTGTGGCCATAGGATTTGAACTCCAACCTAGAATAAAAACATAGTTCTTCACTCTAAAAGATACATGTTTCATGGCTGGAAGACACTGTAAGATGAAAAAAATGAAACCTATAAAAAAAATCTGAAAGTCTGAACAGAAAAATGTCTTCCTGGAATTGGAAACTGTGAAGCATGAACACCTTCTGAGGTCATGCAGCCAAGGACAAATTGCTTGAAATAGCTAACAAGCAAGAAAAGCCAACACTAAAAATCTGCAGTTTATTTCCTCTTCCTGGGTTGAGATGAATCTTCATTTTCTACTTACTGAGAAACTTTTATAGATTGCAGTCACTTGGGCGCTGTTGGATGCCCAAGCTGTATATGTAATATTTCAGAAATATTTGCTACCTGTTTTTCCTTTTATCTCCCATAACTCTGTTGCAAGAAATGATAGAAATGGTCACCTTGTTCATTCACCACAGAGCCTTTAAAACTTGCCAGAGTTTCTTCACACAAGGAGTGAGCAGTCAAGACTAACAGTGAGGAAAACAACCCTGTCTATGAAATTGTGAACAACAGCTGGCTGATATGCTTATCTGAAACACTTTTTTTTAAAACAGATTACAAAAATTTCTCTGGTCTCCTATACTCAAAAGCTTTCCCTAAAGATCTTTAGTCACATAGAGGGTACTTTAATCTGATATCCTTAAGTGGAGATGTGTTTTGTTTAATTTCCCTCTTTTTATTGAGGAGAAGGTTTCTCTGGGATCTGTGAGCTGTGTGCTACAGCAGCATTGCCAAGCTCTGCATGGGCTGGCTGGCATTGTGGGGTGTGTCCCCATCTGTGGGTTGCTCCCCCTGTTCCTACCTGTGCCTGCTGCTCCAGCAGCCCCTATGCACTCAGACACACCAGGCTGCTATACTGCTGTTTTATCGTGCTGCTGTCTGCTTTCTGACCAACCTGTGATTTTCCACCATAGGACATAGGTGTGTATCAGTTTCTTGTACTCTTCCAGAAGCCTGCATTCGCTTCCTGACCCCTGTTTAACTGAGGTAATTTTATTCACTGTTTGTATGGTGTTGGCAACATACCATTCTGACTGCAGGGCAGGGGTTTGCTGCCATAAGAGAAATATTTGTGAAAGGCAGAAAAAGAAACATGAGATTTCAAGTTTGATTTAAACCCCTTTCTTTGTAAAAGAGTGGCCTGAAGATACTGGTCCTGATCTGTGTGAGTACTTCTAACTCACACACTCATTTGTCTTTTATTCCATTATAGGAGTAACATATAAATAGTTTCACCATTTCAGTTTTCTCATGTAAATTAGGGTGTATATAGCAGAAGAACCCATAGGCAGGCTACAGGTACAGAGGCCTCTGCTATAGGCAGAACCAGCTGTACTTCAGAATCAATAACACTGCTACTTATAGGTGAAGTACTGTTTGAAAAGGACTTAATTCCAGGCTCACTGAATGACAGAACAAGAAAAAAATCCTTAAGAGAGCATTACCTCTCCAATTTTTCACCTATATTTATTTTATATATATGTATCTAATGTACACAATATACATATGTATTTTACCTTCTTTAAGGGAAACAAGATAGAGAAAACCCTATCTGTTTTTTCAGCATTTGTTGCAGACATCACTTGCCTGCTCTAAAGAGCTGCACTTGCCCTGTTTATAGGCTTGAAGTGTTCCTATCATGTTCTTATGTTATGCTGTAACTTAAAAATGCACAGTATTTCTTTTTTGAGAATGAACAAATTTTCTTTTTTTAGCAATGAACATGTTCTCACCATTAGCTTAATAAGTTGGTGTACTGCTCTAATGTATGTCTCTGCCAATACTCATGATTTATGAAAAGCAGAATCTAACCTTATTGCCAGTTTAAAATTTCCTAAGCTTTTCTCTGCCCTGTAGTCAGTCTTTCTTTTGTAGTGTGGCCTGCCCTTTTCCCTATTGGTGATTATTTTGTTTTGTAGTGGTTATTCTTTTATTAAATTGAAGATTAGTATTTTCTTTACTGAGATTTGAGCAAATCAAGTAGGCTTTAGTCTCTGGCTTTTATGCCTAATTAAAGATCTTTATTTTGAAAGACTTTAGATTGCCATGCATGACTGCATCCCATTCTCTCCCTAATAATCCCTTTATAATACTCAATAAGGTTCATTGCAGCTCATAGTCTTCATCACTGCTTTAGACTTACAGTAAAAGCGTGAATTTATCTGAAGAATAAGAAATTCAATGCCGGACATAAGAAGCAGTATCCTGTTAAAGTGCCCCTACAGCTGTGACCCATTTTGCACAGCAGTTGCAATCCCAAGATAATTCATAGGGAATGAGTTTGAGACTGCAACACAAAGATAAGGTGAAAGAGAGGACACAGTGGTTTAGATCTCCATCTGCTTCTTCTACTGCCACTGGTTATGCTGGACATACAATGTGCAGCATAATGCTGCCTGTATATTTTGTATTGTCTGCTTTGTGTCCTGCAGAAGCACCAGACTAAATAATCCCAAGAACCCAGAACCCCAGAATCCCAAAAAACCCCAGAATGAACACTTCTCTAAGGAGTAGGAGCAGGAAAAATTTTCAGTATATATTTCAGGAGATGGGCAAAATTGACCATATGCCAGATAACAGAGAGGCTAAAGATGTCTTGAAATGCTGCTGAACTGCTCTGCATACCTTTCTCAGTCTGGAATCCTGAACTGCATTATGTTTGCTGCTTTCTGGTTTTCAGAGTATAATGATTACTCATATTGCAAATAATATAAATATGTTGTGCATCTATTGTATATCCACTTGTGACACATTGCTGCTGAAGTAGCATAAGTACCTCTGAATAAGATCCTTTTTCCTTAATAAGTGCTTTTTCCCATATTCAGAATTCAACCATGCAAAAAATTACTATAGATGCCTATATGATTTACATCTTTTGTCCACCTGTGTGAAACGATAGTGCCTCATACTGAGCTGTTATTCTCTATGTGTCATGGATGGAGTTTTCTCACAATAGAGGAGCAAAAAAATACTTTATTGATATAAAACTGTGAATTTACAAGGTTCAATGGCAAATGTGACAGTGGATAAAGAGATTTGATGCCCAGGTATGCTTGACTATTTACTGCATAGAGGACAAGATCTGACAAAGCTTGACCTTTCCGTAGGGTCAAGACATTTAGAAAAGACCCTCTTGTGTCTTAAATGTCTTCTCAGAGAGGAGTTTAGCTGAGGCTGGCTCCAGACTTAGTCTTAGACTTGGTCAACTGTTCCTGTCTAAAGGATTGTATGTGCACAGTCATTCCTTGCTATTGCTTACCTGAGACTTCAAAGTTTAGCATGCAGTTAATCACTTACTGAGAATGTGCTGCTGCAAGGAATCAGTTGACCTCAAGGAGTAACCCTGAGAGGTGTCTCCTGTCAAGGGGAGACCCTGGCATGCAGCTCTTTCCATGCAGGACAGATCAGTGGACCCTGGGGTGTCCACTATTTAAGGGTTTAGAGGACTGATTTATAGTTATGTTTGCACAGCTGCAGGATGTCTGGGACAAAATTCCAGACAGCCCTTGACTACTGTATTTCCATCTCTCCCCCAAAGCAAGTGGGATGCAGCCATCCCAGCCCCCACTGGTGGCTACAGCATAAGCCAGGAGCAGCAGAGGAAGGAGGGTGTCACACTGCCACACTGTGCTGCTGCACAATGTGTGTTCACAGAGATGTATTTAGGTGGGTGTCTGAGCACTTACACAAACGAGGGCTGCAAGCCCAAGCACCGAGTGCTGCATAGCTCCGTGTGCTGCTGCAGTGCACTCAGCTCCCTTACCATGGTGGTGTACCTGGAGCTCCAGATGGCCACTCATCAGCTCTCTGAGACATTTCTGATTAGTGTCAGTAACACCGTACACAGTGTGCCATGGACATTGGTGTGGAGGCGCCACAAAGGCAGCTTGGAGCAGCTTTCAGTTCTTCACGCCCCACCTTTTGACACCCACAGACAGAAGGGTCATTACTCCGCTGCTTGTACCAGCACAAGGGGTGTCAGGAATGAACTGAGCAATCTGGTCCTTTGCATTAAATAAAAACTGAAAAAGATGGGGTTATGGCAAGACTTGGGGAAAGGTACAGATGCTTATCTACATTCATCAGTTGATTAAGATGAAATTCTGTTTATAACTAGAAGGAAGTTAGATTGTCACACAGAAATTTATCCTGCAAGTATAAATGCTTCTGGCCATTCCTTCTTTGGTGACATACCCTTCCCATCCCCTCCACAGAAACCATCATCATGAAGAACAGTACACCCATAACGAAGTGCAGTGGTGTGTTTGTAGGTACTTGTAAGCTCAGAAGTTGGTCCTGGAAAGATCCTAAGAGCCAGATACAGAATCAGATGTGGATTGGATTTTCCAGAGGTAGAACAACTTACACATCCCTTTGTAAAGCATTTTGCTATTGTGTTACTGGAGGGCTCTGAAATGTCGCATACAGAAATGGCTGCTAATTTGATAAAGCTGAAGGATATATCAGGTTTCTTCAGACCCTGAATTTATTTAGCAGACAGATCTAAATAAATGGTATTCAGGACCCTTTTTAAAAGATATCTTTCTTCTCTTTTTCCAGATGAGTACATTCTCTGAAGCAGTAGTTTCTGGTGCTTCAACCACCCATCCTAAAAAGAAGCAGTGATTTCTCATAAATAAGGAGGTGATGATTACTATAAATTATGATAAATTATTTTGTGATGATTGTCTACCATTACATAGAAATACAAATGAAAAAAATTGTGTAGGAGCTACTCTCAAATTTCCTTGATCCTGTGTTCCTCTAGCATGCAATGCTGGTGAGTGACCAAGTTCTCCAATCATGCCTCCGTCTCTCTACTGAGGTACTGCTGCTGTAAATGTGTGTTCCCCTATATAGCATCCAAGCTGTCACACTATAGCCTGCTGTGCTCTGCAGGAGAAATAATTCTTGTTACAGAAAATTCTGTGCATGCCTGTGTGGAGGTCTCAGGACAGCACACTGAATGCTGAACTCTTACTAGGGCACTAACACTACCGCTCTGAATCTTTCACAATCTTTCTGCCAGGGAGACTTCCATTTGTAATTTATGCTGTGAAATGTCATTGCATACCAAGTTCAACTAGTTCCAGTCGTGCATTTTCAGTGAACACCATTAGCATGTTCCTGTGAAAGAGCATCTCTCCCAGGGATAGTCTTTGAAGAAATCCAGAGGAGACATGTCAAGGTCAATGCTCCCTTTTCTATAAGACTCACTCACATTTATACAGTTCCCACATTCCAGTTGTTGAAACTTCTAATTTCCCTCAGTTGAATTGATTCTCTTTATTGCATTGTGCAAAATGCCATAGTTGAGTCCTTGGATACATAAATAGAAAATTATGGTAATGCATACCTGTTCTATTGCTAATAGAATTGAGAAGGATTCTTCAGTGAATCACATAGACATGCAGATATTATACATAATTATCACACTCTCATGCTGAATTTTTATTTTCCTGTGCAAAGTGACCACAAATAACCTATTTTGCATTTTTTTTAATACCTAAACAGGTCCGTCTCAGTCAAATAGTGAACCCGGGGGATTTTTTTTTGACGTAAATAAGTAATTTAGTGAAACAGCGTTAATTTTCCAATTATAATGTATCTATAATTTTTTATATTGAAAAGGGAAGCTTTATATGGAACTCCAAGACACCATTGTCAGAGCACAATCTTTTTTTGGTGAATGCAGAGTATTATACACAGCAAATAAAATGCATTTCTAATAAACAACACATGTCCCCTTGATACAACCTTGTGATAGTTAAATTCAACTGTGCAAGGTATTCCTAGCTTCTTGACTAAAATAGTGTGCAATTTCATTACAGAGAAGGAATTTTGATAAGCACTCGATGGTCACTGCAGTTAATGTGTTTGACATTAATTCTAATTCTGTTCTCCAATGAAAATTTTCAGAGGCTTTAATCTCAGTGGTGAGATGGAGCAGGCTGTTACTGTGAGTCTTTCTGAAATTGTTCCTCTCCTGCTCCAAGGCTGTGGGAGCTATGAATTTTTGGGATTAGAATTGTCTGGATAGTTTACGGAGCAGTTTATTTGTCAGTATTTGTTTAAATTCTGAATAAAGTTGCAAAGTTCGCTTCTGGCTCATGCTGATGCTCATTTCTAGTTTCTTGTCATGTACTGAAGCTGCAAAGACAGTTTATTTTAAGCATGATTTTTAACTTCCATGTATAGCTATATGGTCCAACAAAAGGATACTATTTCAGGCAGCAGAAAAGGGACCTCCAGTGGAGATATCATGTTGACTTTTACGAAGCTTGTACTCTAGACACAAGCTTTTCTTCAGTGAGAGCAGCATGAGAGTAACACCTTTCCGAAATTATAGATTAGTGCTTTTCTTTCAAACAGTAAATAATTTCCTTTAAATTGTTTTGTATATCGTATGTTTATATCTGAGCTTTTGTAAAAGATACTGAAGTGTAAGCATTTTGAGAGAAAGTACAGTTTGCAGTGAACTTGCTTTGTGGCAGGGTTTTTCCCCTCAGCTTTCACTCTGCTAGCGGCACTGGCTCTTTAACCAGTAAAGAATTACAGTTATTGAGTCTAATTTAAATTATTCCACATTAATCAAGGTTCACAATTGTATTTACTTTTCTATCTGTTGCCTAAACATTTCCTGGAGCAATATACCAATACACCAATAAACTAGTCCATGGTATGATAAAGCCCCTGTTCAAGGTGATGAAAGTTCATCTTGGTATGACAAACTAGACAGGAAAGTAGTCTGACCATTTTGAAAGGATGTTAACCTTATGTTAATTTTTCCTTTTGATGACAATGATTCAGCAGACATAATTTTCCTTTCTTCTCCTTCATTTCTTTCGCAGTTGTGACTTTCAGCTTGAAGATTGCATCCTTGCTTTAATTCTTTAATAAGTACTACAAAAAGCCCCTGGAACCCCCAACATACTAGTGCAAGTGAGGAATTCTAGTTTTGTGGTGTTCCCATGTGAAACATCATCCCTGTGTATCTTTGCAAAAGCAGAATCCAAAAGGACTCTTCTGATTATATGATTGTATGATAAGATAATTCCCTGGGTAGGAATAGTCTTTAAAATTGTTCCACATTTTCTAGATCCTCTTCCTATGTAAACATAAATTTGTGGATGCTGTTGTTCATGAAGTCGCTCACCCATTGTTTTAAATATCATACTTTGTTAATTCCAGTCTTTGTTTATCCAAACAAAAAGGTCGTTGTG
>VXBC01011359.1:11912-39947 GCA_013399945.1 Ploceus nigricollis
GGAGGCTCTCAAGAGTTTAACACTGACAGTTAGATGTTCAGACCTCTGAGTCCAGTGGAGATAGGATAAGTTAAGTATCTGGAAGCACACCCTGTCCCTCTCTGCTTCAGCACTTCAGAGTGGTGGTATTTGTGGCACTGTTGGACAACCACAAGCTTTCAATGGGGAAAATAACCTTTTCTCTCTCATGCCCCATTCTGTAAAAGCAAGTAATTTAAAGTAAGAGGAAAAAATAATCTTTATAAGTCTAGTTCATTTTCTCCGTTCTTTTTTTAATAAAAAAGGTGTTTACCAGGACCTGCTTGCACACAGGTCCTGGAAGTGAAGAACTGGTTTATCTGTCTGCCATGTTCCTCATTCATGCTTATTTAAAACAACTCACAATAGGAAGCTAAGAGAAGACAGAGTTCAGGCTGATTTCCTGGGAATGAAGCAAGAGGCAGAAATAGTGTAACTTTTTTGTATCAGTATTCATGCTGCAAGGGTGAGCATGGTAAATGGTTACCTATTATTAGAATAAATAAATGCAGAAGTTGCACACTGGGTATGTTTATGTCACAGAAAAAATCCATTTTTATTTAAAATTAAAAATATTTGCATACAGAGAAGATAATTTAAGACAAATAATATTTATGCAAATACACTTCAAATACTGTTGATGATATGTGATAAATATCTTTAATACAAAAAGACCTTTTTATTTTGTAACCACTCTAAGGCAAAAAAAAAGAAAGCCTTTCACAGTATTTTATGTTTGTTCTAGGATTATAGAAGGATGACTGTGTTAAACACTAATAAGCAAAGAGCAAACAAAACTAAATGTTTGCCAAAAAACATATTTTGGGGAATATTGTGTGCTGCAGCCAAATTCCCCTCACCTTTACTCTTGATCTTCATTTTCTGCCTCAGTTCATGCCTGTGGCTTCTAGAGTAACCTGAGTGTGTGCCTGTGGCTTCTAGAGAAACCTGTATTTATTTCTGGTGGGTGNGGCTTGCCTTGGCTTGCCTTGCCTTGCCTTGCCTTCCCAGAGTTTCCAGAGGTCAGGAGGAAAGCACAAGAATAAAGAATAAAGCTGACTCAAAACTCCCTTGTGGGTTAAAGAAAAAGGGAGAAATTCAAGCTAGAATAGTTGGCCAGAGCTAAAAATATGAAACATCTGTAAAAGAGCAAGGCAGAGGGCAAACAGCAAGGATAAACATGTTGGGTGTATATTGAGTGGGGTGTAACCAAGAGAGGGATTTTCAGACTGCTCCCACCTCACCAATCTGGAGGGAGGAGATTACTGTTCCTTATGTTAATTCTAGATATGTTACATCAGTGAGTGCTACCCTGAATGAGGGGATGGGTCCTGAAAGGGAATTCTCTGTTGCATCCACTCAGAAGAATAAAAGAGATGACTGCCTTTCTAGGTGCTGTTTCTCTGTTCCTTCTGTTATAGCACAGATAAACTCAAAATAAGATCATCAGTAGTGAAAATTACATATTTCTTGTGACCATAAAGATGAAGTAATGACAAGGAAAGAGGAAGAAAAGGATATAGAACCCTATTTCTCCATCCTCCGTTGGAGGGAAAGGACAGAGAAATAATGTTCTTGAGACCTAGGTACTTGCACACTGGCACAAATAAACTAGTGACACATGCTGCCTATGTGATCCTCACTTTTCATATGTGTACTTATGAGGGGGCTAAAATGTATATTTGGTTAAGTCTGCATTTTTATGAGCTCCTTCTTTTGAAAAAAGTTGATGAAGCCCAGTTGACTGTNTGATGAAGCCCAGTTGACTGTAATTTTTTGCTATTATATGACTTTACTATGGTTAAAGTAATACATGTGTTGTGGAAGTACAGCTTCCAGAATGATGAAACTTTTCCATTACATCTGTTTTTGTAAAGAAGGAGAAACACAAGTTAGTTTTAGTTCACTTTATACTAAAATATAGACTACTTGACTCTAGCTCTGTAACTGTTTATTTTTGTTTTTTAATAAGTTCTGTTACGAACAAATGTGAGTACATTGTCACAAAGCTGCTTTGCTGCTCATGATCGAGAACCTTCTCTTGTCATTATTTTTGTCTGCTTGTGCCACTAAAAAAGCAGAGACTTCTGGAAAACTGTGGTGTGCAGCAGAGATGTGTTGGTTTGAGGAAGCTGTTTGTCCTTTAGGAAGATTTTAGTGTATGGAAAGTTGAAATGATGCTCCCATTTCAAAAAAATTATGATAAAAATGTTTATAGAATTCTAGGAAAAAACACAGGTATCTGTTGGTCCGTGTGAATTTACTGAATGTACTCAACTAGACATGTGATACTAATAGTTACTATAATCTTTTATTTGTCTACTTCATGCCATGTATCACAGGGGGAGAAACATTCAGAAAGATTTTTTTGGGCCACATTGAAGAATTCCTGAACTGGAAAGCTGTTGGCTGTGCAGAACTTCCTGAGTGTGTGGCAAGAGGATGGTCTTCTCTGTTCAGCATGGAAATGTGTCCTGAAGAGAGCTGTCCTCTTACTCCAAGCTGAGCATACCACTGCTTTGGTGAAATCACACAATCTGCTGAGCTAGAAGGGACCAATAAGGGTCATCAAGTCCATCTCTTCGGTGAATGGCCCATACAGGGTTCGAAGGCACAGCCTTGGAGTTACTAGCAACATCTCTAATCAGCTGAGCCAATCTCAGTGGCATCACCTCTGTATCATCACACATACACAATATGCCCCAGTTTAGCCGTAGGGCTTCCCCAGTTCTAGTGGCAGAGGGTTTTATACGGCAGTATGGACATCCTTTTTTGCAGTCATTATGTCAACACTGTAAAAAGGTCTAATAATGCTTAACAAACACACTGACCCTGTTGCAGAAGAATATTAGATGTTGCTCCTATTTNATCTTTGACAGAATTATTGATCAGGAGTAGGAAAGCATGGTAGCTCTCTTGGAGACGCAACCTACTGAAAACACATTTCCCCTTCTGGAACTTCAGTATTTTTTATGTATTTATGCCCTTTCGATTTTTGCACACTCTGCTGTACATTTTTAGAATTTCTTTGAATGAGTGTATATATCTTTGAAAAATTATGAGAAAAATTAGTCTTCTGACACCTACTCAGTGTAAAAGAGTGATGAAGAAACAAGTTTTAAAAGCCACATCTTGACATCAGCTCTCCTCCACTCAGGTCCACAAAGGTGAATGTTTTCCCTTCAGTTGCTATGAAATTTTGCCCGAGTTTCCATTGAGCAGAAAGTGAGCGAATGCATTCACAAAAAATGGAACAATTCTTTGGGGTCATAAACAACGCAAAAAAAGGTCTTTATTTATTGCAATCAATGTATATTTTCTCTGAAATTAACATAAGTGCAGCCTAACAAGTCAAAATGCAGCATCACAAGAGCAGAGATCACCTGTGTGTTGAAATGTACAAGTACCTTGACTAACGTTGTAACTCTGCCTCTGCTCTGCATACCAGCTGTTTCTTTCTGCTGTAGTTGTCTCATTAAAGTGTATCTGCACAACCTCCAGTCATCAGTGCATTAATCCAAAGCTAATTATTTAAAAAACCCAATACAAAACAAAGATTTTACAAGAGATCAAACTCTGCAATCTTTATCTATGCTTCAACAAGGGAGGTTCCCATACCAGCTAGAGAAACCCTTCAGAGTAAATTATCTAGTTACAGTTAATATATACAACAACAATCCCACATCCAAATTTTCACCTGTTTTATATTTAATGAAATGATTGAGATTATTACTTGAGGAAGGACGTGAATGTGTTTCTTTTGCTCTTCTTTTGTGCTTCTCTTAAGGAATTTACAAATGAAAAAGCAATATTCCTTATCTCTATGGGTCTGCATTTATGCAATACTTACAGTCCATACCATTATTTGCCGGGGATATATTTGTAGAAGCAACTCTAATTATAAGGTGGAAAGAAAATGCTAACATAATCAGATTGCTGATCTTGTGGCTCCATTGTGTCCACAACCCTTTCTGGAATTGGAACAGATGCTAACAACAGTTTGATATGGGAAAAGGCACAGAGAGCCCTCTTTTGCAGGGTGAGGTTGCAGCCATCCCAGCCCTATACTTTTGCCTTCACTTTTAATTGTGATTAGGGATTCACATAGAGAAAGTAAATGTATGAGGTTCCACTATAGAGAGAAAACGTTTGACCTGTATATTTATGCAGAAAGCATATTAATAGAACTAAAAGATTGTTCTATAACAAAATTGTAGCAGTTTGTAAAGAGACAATAGTGAATAGTGCTTAGAGGAGGAAAGAAACTAACAAGCTATGATGTAACCAAATCCTAATGCTGAATCACATCCAAAGGAGTACTAGGTGGTAAATTGGAAAAAAGACCTTTTTTTCCTTTTTTTCTTATACGGATGGACCTTACAGTATTCAATGAATTGTGAAAACCCCAAAGTGCACTAAGAGAAAATGTGACAGCACCGTGTCAGGAACGCCAATCCTTTCTGCTGTGCAGAGCAGCTCAGGTAGGGTGCATGGTGACTGAAGACGTAGCATGTGGTTGTGAGCAGGAGATGCAGTGATATATGATATGGAATTGGCATATGTAATGGTAAGAAGAAGAAGAAATAATCAGCTGTAATAAACATGAGGGTCCATTGGATGTCTCCGTTGTTCTGTTTCAATGAAACAGATTCTGTGCCTTGCAGATTCAGCACAGTAACTCCAGGATTTGGTTTTAGGCTTTTCAGGGTTCAGCAGAAAATAACTTATTTTATGGTACAATAGCAATGAACACTATACTGAAAATTGCCCAAATGGCTGCTATAGGATTTCCCATTTTGGTCAGCGAGGTGTTGGGATTCTAGGTTCCTATCAGACCTCATTGATTCTGTGATAATAAGTATAATAATAATGTTGGAATTTAATTAAAACTAAAGGTTGGCAATTGTCTAAACAAATGCTATTTTACAATGAAAAAAATTTAAATAAAGAAAGGTCTCAGCTGTTTAACAGTTTGAAATGTTTGTGGTTCTCAAGAGTCTGAATTTCAGTGGATAAGTGGTTAATGGAAGAGAATCAAAATGTTTGGGCAATTCCACAAACAGAGAAACCCACAGAGATCTTACAGTGCACTTCAGTTTCTGTAACTGTTTAGGGAAGCATTAGAGAGAGAAACATAAATTCAGCAGCATAGGGTTTAGCTGCTGTTTCTGCCAGAAGTACCATAGTATAATTATCTCTTTTACCTTAGTGTTATGAATACGAAAAAACCTTTGATACCATAGTAATGATGTGGACTGCTCCAGCGGAGGAAAGGGCAGACATAGTTACCAGCATCTTAGCTGGAAAAAAGACAAGAGGAAAAGAGAGTAGAGATTAATTTTTGTTTATCTCCAAATTATTTAGGTTAGAAGTTCAATCTTCAGTTTGTAATTCTATGTCAGTGCTTAGTATTATAATTTCACTGATTTTTTTTTCTTTCTATCCTAAGTGATGTGTGTGGTAGTCTCTGTTTCTGTATGTTTTGGAAGGAAGCATCAGAGCTGTTTCAAATAAGAACTTGCTGTAAAGCCTCGGGAATTATTTCATGAAGACTCTTCTCCTGTGTAAGCTGGGAACAGTCAGAAGTTGGAAGTCACTCATCTAGAAGTACAGCTGTGCCTTTGGGATGTGCTCTAGTCCTTGTTTTTATTTATCCTTCTCCTCGATTTATTTTTGATCCTCAGGACACATTGAAATGCTACAGGTACTAACAAGCATTTGAGAATAAGAAAAGATGAGAGAAACAGAAAAGTTTTCATAATGTGTGTGTGAGGCAGGCATAAGTTGGGTTGCAGTTTATGTTATGGATGACCATTGTATTTTTAATGACGCTTAAATGACCTAGAGCTTAAAATAGGTGTCTGATCTATTACAGTGAAAAATCAGTAATCCTTTTGGAAGACCTGCATCTAAATTGCAATTTACTTAATCTGTAGCTCTTCCTTTCATTGCTTTTTCCTGTTTGTTTAAGACAAAAGACGTTGGGGTTTTTTAAACAAAAGACCTTTTTTCTACTTTGAGGGGGATTCAAAAGTTAAAGAGGGAAAAAAGCAATTCTGAACTTGAGTTGTCTATTTGTTCTCATTATAGAGAGGAAACTGGGTTTTTATCTTCTAAAAGGTACACAGGAGTGCTGCAATTGATGCAAATGGTGTGCTTGGAGCCTGAAATCATTAGCCTGGCCTGGATAAGCAATGCTGTAGTAGACAGATATATTTGAACGACACTGAATTACAGAAATATCAACAACAAAACAATTAAAAGCTTGTGGGTGGTAATTTATTTAAAGCAACTGTTACTGTCATTTCTGTAGCAGAAAAAAATATAAGGAATATTTTTGCAGAACTTCTATTACTCTCACATCCATGACAGTCTGTTTAAAGAGAGTTGGGGGATTTGAATATTCAAATCCTATAGACACGAAAAAGAAATTGTCAGTTAAAGAGTCTAATTGGAAACCTCTACACTCTTTAATGGATACCACAATCCAGAAGGAAATTGTTGGTGAGAAAAAGCTTACCTTTTTTTTTTTGAGAAAGAAAAGCATTTGTAGGAGCCATTGCTCTAAATAATTAATTTGTCTTTCCTGCTTGCCTGCAGTTTCTTCCATAGGAAATGTCAGCTTTATCAACTAAGTGGGAGTCCTTGCTCAGTGGATGATAGTTAAAAGACATGAAGAGGATTTATAACAATGTTCAGCATGTCTGCTCTGTACTGCTGGGGTAACTGCTGACAGTGCCAACCCGAAAGGACAAAATTTGTTTAGGCTTTGTTACACCTAGAAAGAGGTGTAAGTTCTTCTGAAATTCCTGAACTTCTGATTATAAAAATGTCTCTGTACAGGCTGGATGTTTATCTATTAATCACAATAACTTTAAAAACTCAACCAAACTTAAAAAAACTCATCAAAAACAGACCATAAAGAAATCACAGATTGTAAATACAGTAGTGTTTTATTAAGATGACTAGGTTCCTGAAGCCATATACTACATGGTTTTTATAGAGAAATAAAAGGTAGATTATTTTTTATTTGTGAATCATTCATTGTTGTTTCAAAAGCTTGTAAAGAAGGGGTAGGACTGTCATGTTTCCAGTGACTCCACAATCAAGAAATTCTGGGAAGAAAGGTAAGTGTATAAACCACTATGTATGTTCAAGAATCTAAGTCAAATGCATCCAGAACCTTTCTAAAAACAAGTAGTTTCTCTGCACTATGTCCCTCCTTGTTGCCCCACAAACTTTCTGCTAGAAAGGTTCTTATGTCCGGATTTGCTCCAGTAGAAACCAGAGAAAGGAAATGCTTTTCCCCTGCTGCAGTAGCCTCTATTGACAGGCTTTGTGCACTCAGAGGGGGGGAAGGTACCTGGAGGAACCAAAATGACAGAGAAGCCAAGCTCTCAGTTTAACCTTTAAGATGATGTATCACTGGCTACTCCTATTACCCTCATAATCAGTGAAGCAGTTTTTGTGTATTTTCCTTTCACCTTGTATTCTGCCTATTTTAACCATGTAAACTAAATTAATCCAAGTCCAGATTGCAGCAGTTTAAAGTGCTTCCAACACTTAACATACATTTTGTGGGATTTGAGATAATTCCCTGTACTTAAAATTGTTAACTATAACAGAACCTAAAAAAAGCTTTGTAAGAACCTTTTAAGAGCCCTGGATATACAGGTATGTGTTTGTCTCTGTACATCTTTAGTATCCACTAAATAAATTCCTATAACCCTCTGGGAAAAAGAAGCTGTTTTTATTGGACTTCTATTTATCTCAAATAGAGAAACAACTCCCACTTTCCCTGTCTTCTCTGGATATAAGAGAAGGATAGGACAGAATGGTTTTGCACTTCCTATTATTTCTGTGGATGAAGTTAGCCATTTGTCTTTTGTCTATAAAGTATTATGCAGTATTATTCTTTCCCATAGCAGGAAAGAATGAATTATAAAAATAATATACATTTCAAAGGAAGTAAGGATTACAGCCAGTTGCCCTAACAAGAGAGAAAGAAAATCCTCTAATGCTGAAAAAACACTGCTGATTCAATACCGAATAAAAAAGAGATGAATAGCAAATTTGCATATGAACTCTATTTGAGAAGGCAGATGAACAAATTTCTACTTTACATTGCAAATCATTTTTAATAAAGTAAAGAAATAGAGGATTTCATAAATGAATGTGAACTCTGCCAAAACATCATTGTAGCATGGAGAACTAAAAGAATGACACAGAGAAAGAAGATGAAAGAGAAATATTACCACAACCTATTGCCTAAATGATGATTTTTAATCCTCCCCTTCAATGCCACCAGGACTGAAGCCACTTCTCATAAGGATCCAAAGGGCATGTTGTCTTCATTTCCAAGTTGCCATCAAATCTTGGTGTCTTTCTCCCAAACATTTAACATTAGAAAAAGAAATTACTTCTTTCTAGCCTTTTGTTGTTGTTGTTTTTCAGTTGTTTGTTATTTTTTAATCTGAGCAGCTTGTGACATCAATCACTTTGCTTAATCTGAGGAGCTTCACTAATGGCAAACCAAGCCAAAGCCTGTGCCTTTGCTTCCAAGTACAAACCTCATCCTGCTTGGCTGTGGTGACAACCATGGAAATATTGCGATGCTACATCTCCTTTCCTTTTTGTGGCAGGTTTATGGAGTGAGAGTTCAGAGAGAGAGCAAAAATGACATTGAATAATTGGATATTAGTGGTTAACTGTGTTAAATAGCAGGAGGTTTATTCTGCCAGAGTTTTTTTCAAGAGAAAGAACTAATTTCTCTGGGAGTTGAGTTTTTCAGCTTGAAAATCAAAACTGTGATCTGTTACCATATGACCTGTGGTTTTACAGCAGTAAGAAATGATATGTTCAGGGATGTCAGTGGGTTGTATCACAGTAGCCTGTCTGTATCACTGAACAGTCTTAAGCTTTATCTAGTTGCTTGAGGTGTTGTGAGGCTATGGAAGGTACCCTGCTGTAGCTAGACTGTGGTTTTCACGCATTCATCCATCATTCTGCTCAGAGGTTACGTAGAACAATGCCTCCTTGTACACACAATCCACAATACACTGCATTATATAAATTTGTATCTTTTTTTCTCCAACATAAACATTAGTATTTCACAGTTGAATAGACTGACTTAACGTGAGAGCACATGCTGTCCATAGTGGAACCTGTAAGGATATTTGATCATTTAAAGTTTGGACAGACATATGATATTCTAGAATAATCAGCCTGGATTAATTTCTCCAGTGTCAAAATAAAGTTTTTCCTTCGGTCTCTTTCTTTCCCTGTCTCTGTCTTATAGTGTTTATTTATTTGTTTTTATATTAATTCTTCCTTCAATCTGTGTTACTTATTTTCCATTGAACCTGACTGATGAATGAGAGGAAATTGCATGGGTTTGCCCTTTTCTCCCTCTTTCTGACAGCAGTACATCTCTTTTGCCCGTGTCCAGAATTAGCCAGCCGCTCCTCATACACCAGCTAAGTCGTTGGTTGAATTGTAGTGGTGTGGTTTGGACTGTCTAATTTTCTTTCCCAGCTGCTTTGAGCCATGTCAGATGACAAGGCGCTGGAGTCTGAAGACTCTGTAGCTGAGGAAAATAATTTTCTAATTAAGTATATATTTTCATTATTCTGGAGAAAAAAGATATTTGGAAATGAAGGAAGACACTGCTACATCAGGTAAGATTGAACCACCTATGCCTGTTAAACTGAGGTAAGTAGGAAGGGAGAGGAAAAACCTAGGGGGTGGTTTTCAGTGCTTTGGCTATGCTAGTTTGAAGGATATTTTTTTCATTGATGTGAATTATGCAACTATCTAGAGTGCTTGGAAATACAATTGACCATGACAGTGACACTTTCTGAAATTATGTAAGGCAAATGGGAGCAAGAGCTGCAGTTTTCTGTACATTAAAAACCCCAGAGCTATTATTACTATGATTCAGTTGAACTTTTGATCATAACTTGCTTTTGTAGTCAAAATCACAGGTCTGCAATGCATGAACACAATCTAAAATACCCAAATCCCAAACAAAAGTCAACCAAAATTGTACAAAGTTCTGAATAAAACTGTTTTGCTGTGCTGGACAGCACCATATAGCCATAAACAATCTGTGCATTTCATTCAACCATACATAATAGTTACTTTGGAAAGCAAACTTTCCTTCTTCTTCCCCAGATTTTTATGCTGAGCATGATGTCACATGGGATGGGATATCCCTGTGATCAGTTGGGTTAAACTCCCAGCTCCTTGTGCCCCTCCTCACTTGTGAGGTGAGAGCAGAAAAGGCTTTGACCTTGTGTGAGCTCTGCTCAGCAACAGCTAAAACATCCCTGTGTTATCAATGCTGTTTCCAGTGCAAATCTGAAATAGAACACCATAAAAATGACTATGAAGAAAAATAACTCTATCCCAGGAAAAATCAGTTCAGCCAGATAAGCCAGAGTCTCTGGTTTAAGATGCTCAGAACTAAAACTGCAAACATCTACACAGCTAACTGATTTAGACCTTAATGGAAGTGCTATTACTTCCATAAAGCAAATTTAAAGCTAATGGAATTGAAGCACTAAGGAGCAGAAAATCATTAAATTAACAAGAACTGTAAAAAACCCGAACTTTTTTTTTATGGCATCTGAAAAAAAAAAGACAAACTGAGAAAAAAACCCCAGTTCTTCAATGACCCAGATCTCATTATTTCTGTATTTCTACATTATTATTGTACATCACATCTTTATAGAAAAATGTCCTTTTGAAAAACTCAGAAATATGTCCTATATAAACTTTATAATAAAAGCATGCATGTGCATAAACTTATATTATTCTATTTGGTATTCTATTCTAAGATGCATTTTCATGCATTTCTAGATTAAATAATCTTGATAGCATCAAGCAAATATTTAAAATACTGTGAAACGGGCCTATCTATTAGGAAAAAAAAAGAGGAAGAAGGAGAAAAAATACTTCATGCCACAGAATTGCATGAAGTTGACCTTCTTGGAAATAAAGAAATTATTCCCCAAATGTCTCAAAGTATAGGGACAGTAAAGAAATTGTTGAAAGAAACAGTTGCATGCTAAAAGCATCTACTGTTTATGTTTTCCTCTGTTCTTGGGTCTGATTTTTAGAATAATTGAATACCTCCAGTGAAATTTGGTAGGTCCAGTTCATTTTACTTGAACTTGGTAATGATCAGAGAATTCAGAACTGCAGGGTATAGTTGTTCCTGTTGATTATGATTAAAAAAAAAAAAGAGAGCGAGAATACCTCAAAGTTTTACAGAGTGATATAGTTTTGCAGTAGAAATAAAAGAGAAAAAAACTGTGAAAGGATTTAGTAGATACCAGCATTACTCAGGGATATTTACCTTTAACTCTTTAGGTATACCTCATTCTTTCCAAATCCAGATTTTGATGCTAGGTAAACTAGATTTACAAGAATTAAATATTAGCTCTATAATTTCAGTTGTAAAAAGGCACATTGATTTTTACAAACTCAGGTTGCGTTCTGATTTTTGTTTAAAGGATAAGAATTATCAAGAATATTGGTGTGATTTCTTTGCTTCCTTGCAAAGCTGTGGAGTGATAAAAATTAATGTATTTCAACTAAATTATTCATGAAGTCAATATCTCTCTTCAGCACAGCAACTGACTGACAAAGGGCTGGTTGTCACTAAAGAACTATTGAGAAAAAGCCCCAAAGTCAAGACTTGTGGTAGGAAAAGTTTTTTGTTACATTATCTGATGTTTATTTTATATACTTGGACAGAACTACAGCATGAGGAGCTGGTCTTTCAACTTGCACCTAGCGTACCAGCTTTGTTTGATGCCAATATCTGTGACCATGGCACAGCTTTTTCTTTCATTTTTAGGGGAATTTTGGACCTATCATATAGTAAGGTATTGGCAGTCAAGAATTTTTATTCCAATCAAAGGCTACTTTACCTGTTTTAAAGCTTTTCTAGGATTTTAAAAATGAATTTATGGCTAGGCATCTAGAATTTAACTATGGATTGGGGCTTTAATTCATCATATGCCATTGTTATAATCTCTGGAAATCTGTGGTTCCCCTCATTTCAGTTTTCTTAGTAACTGGAGAGTGATTTCTTATATCTCAGGCAAAGCCTGCCCCACATTTCTATGCTTATTAACGTGGTAATTCATTAACTGCTTCTGTTCATGAACAAAACTTGTCTTACCACTTGGAACACCAAGTACCATTAGTGAGGATGGAACCTTTTGGAGGAGCTTCTGAAACTTTTTGAGTGTATTTTGCTGTATTTCTATCAATTTCTACATTTGAAGACACTGGTAAGTTAACAATTCTTGGTGTCCTTATACTTGAGAAGTTAGACGTGTCCTTGTATCTTGTATTCCATTTCCTTTCTCTGAAGTGTGCTCAGGATCCTGTCCCAAATCTCTTAAATGCCTTACATGTACTACATGTCTTATACAAAATCCTCTTGAAACCAGTAGCTTTTACATGGTACTGTTAAATGAAGTCATTTAGGAGTCCAAGTCATGCTTCAAAAGAATTTAAGGACTGTGTTCTTGAAAGTGATTGAAATCAATTAGATGCACATATCAGCACATTGGCGCAATTAAGCTCCACGTCTAAGGACACTGAAGTACCTTTTATGTCTAAATGGAATTTCAGCCCATGTATCACTTAGGTCCTTTTGCTAATGGTGACCATCATGTTTCCCTGAAGTCTTTCTGGTTTTGCTGTTAGCTGGCCAGAAAAGTGAATAGGAAATTATTTGAGACTGCATCTTTATTTTTCCACTCTAGTGTAATATTTTTGTACCTGATTCTTCACACATTATTCATACATAGCCTAATGTCGTGTTTCTTCCTTCAGTTGGCATGAACATTTCCACCTCATTAGGGATCTCATAACTGCATTAGGCAGGGGTATGTGAAGAAAACAGAAATGAAACAGAATGTAAATTTCTTCTGTGACTAGCACAGAGACGGATGTGAAGAACCTGGCCTGAAAAAGGGGTGAATTTGAAGCGGCAACAGAGCAAACAAAACTTACTTATTACCCTGTTGAAGCGATGTGGTGGTTTGCTGTTTTATAATTGTTCTTTATTTTCTGTTTATTATTTAATCAGTTCATGATGGTTTGCTCCAAGTACCCCATTTTTCTTCCCCTAATGGTTCAGCCCTAAGTTGTTTACTTCAGTATTTTCCTGCCAAGTGGTTGCCAATCCCCATGTAAGTTTCCCCAACACCTCCCTTATTCCCTTATATGCCCCTGTCAATCCCCATTGTACTGCCTCCTACCCTTGTCTGTCAAGTTGAGCACACCTCTTTTGTTCCAGAATGTTCCCTGTCTGTTATCCCTTCCTCAGTAAGTGATTGGATTGTAAAGCTTGCTCCCTCCCTTGCTTAGTTCCTATTGGTCAACCCCAGCTTTGTACTCCGCCCTCCACTATTCCCCATTGGTTGATGGTTGTATCCTCCCCTCAAACTCTCCCCTCTTTAAAAGAAGCTGTTCTGTTTGTCGTTGTCGTCGTTTGTTCTTAATTCTTCCTGGGTAATAAAGTGTCTTGGAACTCATACAAGTGATCCCTCTCTGTTTCCTTTGCCTTGAGTCTTCGTGCTGCTTTGCTGCTGTGCCATCCAAGCCACGGCTTGCTGCAGGGAGCTACAAACCCCTGCCAGCACCGCTACCTGCTGAGGTCTCGGAAGAGATCTGGGAGCGGCCACTCTCGCAAGTGCCCATCGGTCGTGGGGAGCGTGCTAGCTGGAGATCCTTTGCCCTGTGGCCGCAGCGTGCGTATACGAAGCATGTCTATGCAGAGGCAAATCTTAGAGAGTGGTTCATCTCTGTGATACAATTGGTAAAATACTGGATATAAACAACCTAGAAATGTGACTCTAGATTAGGCCATCTTCCATACTCTCTATTTAAAATATATTTTTGAAAATTCAGTAAAGGCTGCAACCGCACTTTTTCTACTCACTTATATTTATGGTCATTTTCATTTTGCATTGTTTCATTTCTCTCTGGCATCCGTAATATATGAAACGATTTTTCAGAATGCCAGTTCTTTCTTTTCAAAGGAGGGGACAAAAAAACTCTGTAAAATTTCCTGATAGCTTCTTTATCGAGTCATTCCATTTTTAGTGTGTGTTAAATATTGGAGTGCACTTACTACTCATGTTTGCAACTCAGATTGTGACAGCATGTGCTTCTGAGTAGTTTTCATTTGGTTAGAATATTTTTTAGGATTTTATTCCTTCTCTGCACAAGAGGAACAAAATCCATTTGCATTGCATTTCTTTAGACATGTTTGTGAATTTGATAAATGTGTACTTCCATTACCATGCCTTGTTGACTCTAAAAAATTAATTTTTAATTGCTTCTTGTTTTTTTACTTTCATGTTACTTCATGTTACCATTTTCATTTTTCTGATTTTAGAAATTTTTAGGCCTTTAAATGTAATGAGAAAAACAAAGATCTCTTGAAATTGTTTATAAATTACATATTTCCAATACTTTTCTGTTAAAGTGGATCACAGTCAAATTTAAGTCTTGGAGCAGAGTAGCTGATAGGTTGCTCATTTGGAAAATGTTTGGGTTTAGATACAAATTGAATTGTTGACTTATAATTTCAGTTAGTTTGTGTTCCAAACAAAACTATTCCAAATCTCCTAATTAAGCAGTTAATACATGTCAAGACAGAAAATATTAAGACTGGGTATTCATTATGTCCTATGATTTTTTTTACTTGCTTTGGGTTTTATTTGGCATACACTAAATACCTATTATTAAATCAGTTGTACATGCTGGAAAAATCTGGTGACTGAAATCCCATGAACTTTATGTTTTTCTTTCCTGTGCATTTTAATGCTGATTACCCAGTGCTCTATACCAGGTAAAAACATGCTGAACACATTAGCAATACTTAACACAAATTGGTTTTGCTTTCTTGTCACCTTGAGTAATTCACTGCTGCTGCCCACATGTATGACAGCAGCTGGTCTGAAATACTTGTTTTTTGACCCGAGAGAAAATACAACCAGTCATTTAACTGATAAATCTGGCCCTCAGTACTCGCTTGAGATCACCCATGGTTCTGTGAAGGACTGGAAGCAGAAGTGCATGAGTTTGAGTCTCACTGCAGGCCCCACAGATGTGATGCTGAAGAGTGTGTTAGATCACCTGGCAAATCCTACCACAAATCATGATGAGAGAGCTCCACTCCAAAAAAATACTAAAATAAACAGCCTTTTCATTTCTTCAGGGCAGAGATGAAGTATTAGGCAGACTGTCAATAACCAATATGTGTACTTTTATATGACTGCCAGGAGGCCATCATTTAAAGCTTTACTACAAATACATATGTTTATGTGGAATATCCAGAAGTCTTGTCTAAAGCTCCATAATTATATATTAAGAAACAAGGGTAAGAAGAGAAAATAGACTTTTAATTACAGTAGGACTGGAGCCCTGATAAACACATCTTTGACCCCAGCTTAGCTAGAAGGCTGGGGAAGAGATGCTATTTGAATTGGTAGATGGTGAAAAATAACTTGAGTCTCAAAAGATTGTTTATTTGTTTGTTTGAAAGTGAAGAGTATGAAGAAAATAAAAAGAATTTAGGTCCTTGGTGTCTGATTCTGTGGCGCTAGAAAGCTGACTATTGTCCTTGGTTTTGGTAAAATAACTAACTTAAAGGAGACAATACAGGTGCTTCCAGTAAGTACAAACCATACTTTTGTATGTACATCCATGGTGACTTGACCTTGATTGGAAAACAGGGTCCAGCAAAGCTGTTCTATCACTCCCCTCCTCAACTGGACAAGGGAGAGAAGAATGCAACAAAAAGCTTGTGGGTTAAGATAAGGACAGAGAGAGATCATTCAGCAACTGCTATCTTGGGCAAGACAGATTTGAACCAGATAAACTAATTTATTACCAATCAAACCAAAGTAAGATAATGAAAAAAAATCAAAACCAGATCTTAACATATCTTCTTTCTACCCCTCCTTTCTTCCTGGGCTCAACATCACTTCCAATTTGTCTACCTCTTCCCTCACAGTTGCAAAAGGAGATGGGCAACGGAGGCTGTGGTCAGTTCATCCCGTGTTTACTTGGCTGCTCCTTCCTCCTCACTCTTTCCCCAATATGGGTCCTTCACATGGGAGACATTCCTACATGAACTTCCCCAATATGAGTAATTTTCATAGGCTTCTGTTCTTCATGAACTGCTCTAACACTGCTTCCCCATGGAGTCGCAAGTCCTGTCAGCAAACCTGCTCCAGCATGGGCTTCTCTCTCCACAGGACCATCCTGCTCCATAATGGATTTCCCGCAGGGTATCCAGGATGGGTTCCTTTATAGGATGCTGGTAAATCTCTGCTCCCCTGTGGTTTTCTATTGGCTGCATGAGGACAATCTTCTTTGCCATGGTCTTCACCATGGACTGCAGGAGAAATTCTGTTTCAGTGCCTGGAACAGCTCCTCCCCCTCCTTCACTGTCTTGGGTGACTGCAGACTTGTTGCTCTCCCATATTCTCACTAGTCTCTCCCAGCTGCAGTTGCAGCATTTGCTCCCCTTCCTTTCTTAAATATGTTATTCTAGAGGGGCTGTCGCTGTCACTGATGGGGTCAGCTTGGCCAGCTGCAGGAGCCAGGAAGAATTTGCTCCATCCAACTTGGGATCAGTTTCCGGAATCCCTTTGCTATCAAAGCCTTGCCACACAACCCCAATACAATATGTTTACTTACTCTAATCTAGTGGTCTAGAAATCTAGTGTTTCTGTGGTTTTTTTTTTTAACTGTTGTATGTAACAGTCACAGCCATATCTAATGCTAAAGGGCTGAAGCTGTATCCTGTAGCTTGGTATTCAGGCTGAGCTATGCAGTTGCAACAAGGAATTACTCAGATGAAGTACAGAGATGCAGAGGGATGGCATTTAAGAATGAATTTATTGAATTCAGTAGGTTTCATAGGAGTGAAACGTACTACTTGGGCGTTGGTTGAAATGAAGCTGAAGACATTGAGCTGTAGAGGAACAAAGGAGAGAGATAATAAGAGACTTGAAATGGCTTGGAAATTACTGTTTAAATTATGTTTTGATTTGTAGATGAAAGTTAAATTATAACTGAAATATTCATAGCATAATCATGATGGCAGAGTGTGATCTGGTTGCATGGGTTTTCTGACAGCACTCTAAGGGACAGTGGCATTAAAGCCTGGTACCTCTTCTATTCACCATCACTTCTCACACCTGTATCGGTATAGTTTATTTCACACATACACAAATCAGAAGGGAACACTGAAATAAAATGGTATATTTAGGAGTACTTTTCACTCAGATTCAGTGTAAAGCCATTAACGAAAAAAAAAAGAGTGGAAACAAATAGATATAACTTTCACATGTAAGAAGAAATGTGAAATCAATATTGCCTGATTTGGTCTCAATTTCATCTTGTTTGTAAAGGAGCTGTAGTCAGTGGAATGGGAGACAAATTTCAGTCCCATGAAGTCTGCTTTTCAACAAGAATGCAAACAGACAATGTGTTGTGTATTTTTGTTACCTTTTCTGTTTTGTGATCATATTTATGTATTTTTACTTCCAATCCTAAAAACTTCCATTTGTGAGGGGGCTCCTGTTTTGTAATGCAGTGTCAGTGCTTTATGCGCTTTATATTACATAAGACAGTTCCTGCTGTCAGGAATTTTGCATTAATCTCAACAGCTCTTTCTGAAACATAGTTATACTAAAATAAAACACATTAGATAATAATAAAGTACAATGTGCTATGTTATCACAAAATATACCAATATAATATGAAGTCTGTGTTGATATAAGCTCAAAACCTTTTTCTTGTAATTTTAATAAGAGGGATTATCTGAAAACCTCTGAATCCTGTGCATTGCAACCTAATATCCTGTACCTTTTGTTCAGTTATTGAGGATGAGGGTAGACTGTTTTTCACATGAAGTTCTTCATTGCTGAAATATTTGAAAAAACAAACAAAAAACAAGCAAACAAACAAACTTAATTTATTACCATAGCAATTTCATCTGTTGTTTCATCGTCTCACCCAATCTTGAAGGAGAACTTCTGAGTTTAGAGGAATACTTTTCAGGAAAGCATCCTACTACTAAAAGTAGCTCTTCTATCAAAAGAAGCTGGTTTTAATGCATTAAACAAAATCAGTAAGGCTCTGGGGAGTTTCAGAGAAATGACTAAATATAAAATACCCTTATGAACAGTCGTCAGCAATACAGAGAGATAAATAAAGTTAGCATTCATCATGATTGATATGTTGTGCCCCTGTGTGGGTTGAAATAAAATATCTTAATGTGGTAGCAGCATGTTTGTTGAATAACGTGGAATATACTGGTGTTTCTCAGTACTCCGTAGTACATTAGTGAAATGTTTCATATTATTTTGTCTCCTGCTGCAGATGTACTGTAAATTAATTTGTGTGTGTGCCTGGGGATTATTCTGTTGATCCTATGAAGTTGCAAAATGGGAGCATGGGTTAATATTGTGGTGGAGATATGATAGAAATTTGCCCCTTGTTTCTTAGAATACTTCTTTGGAATACTTATTTTAAATTACTAGTTTCACCTGTGACATAAACATAATTACTGTTGAAGAATAATCTTCACTGGATGATTTCAGAAAAGGCAAGAAATTTTAGCAGTAGATAGTCCAAGTTCTAAATGTTTTGTACAGACATATAACCAGTGAAGTAGCCCTTCATGTTATGAGAAATACTGCTCTTGAATTCTGTACTTAATTTCTTTCAGTTTCTCTTTAGTGGCAATGTGCCTGGTTTAGTAATCCACTCAGGACTCTCCCCACAGTGTCCTTATCAGGGAAATTCAGGCACAAATATGTAGAGACATCCTGCTGCAAACTGTATAGATCTATAGCCATATTTGTTGGCTTTACAGTTTTGAACTCAGCTTGCTCCAGTCAGTTCTGTTCTAGTTCTTTGATTTCTGCAGTAAGCTAAAAAAAAGTAAATACAGACCAGAAAAATACATCTTTTTAGCAAATAGTTGGAACACTTCTGCATGGTGTTCATCCTGCATAATTCGGAAACAATAAAAATACAGTAGTTCACATCTATAATAACGTCACTGATTTATCGCAAAATACATTCTGAAATGTAAAAATATAAAGAGCAGTATTTAGAAGTATGTTTGTGAATAAATTTTAAGATATTTTAAGTATGCTCTTTAGCATAAACACAATTTTTTCCATTTTTCTGGCAATGCATTTATTCTTTTATAATCATTGGAATAATTATTTTAGTGTGTGGGTCTGTGAAGAAAAAGATAAATTTTCCCAATAAATGTATTATCATTAAAAGAGGGGTTTTGTCCGACACATTTCAAAAGTGGATCACAGGTGTAAATGTAATGTTATATTGAGAAAAGCAATTTAATTTTACAAATGGGCATAGTTTAATAAAACTCACACCACATAACAGTTTGGTCAAAATTATTATGTCTGAATTATTATGTCTGAAAATATTATTCTTATTTTTTCCTGCTTGTGTAGAGGTATATACAGCAATGAATACTTGCAGCATTTTTTTCCAAGCTATCCCACTGTGTTATTTCAGTGGAGTCTGGTGGAGGTGCACAAGAGACTTTTAATGTTTATTGATGGTAAATGGACTCCTGATGCTCACTCTAGAAATTTTGACTTTCTCTACTGGTCTGCAAAAGTTCAAGGCACAGTCTGTGGATGTCCCAGAGAAAATCCACTCCAGGGAAAAAATTAAATGTCCCTCTATTTCATATTTGTTGCCTTAATAAATATGAAAGAGCCTTCAACCTTTAAAACATATTGGGTTTGTATATGTTTGGGGTTTTTTTAGCAATGCAACAAAGTTGTAGAAACAAACTCAGCATCTTTCTATTCTTAGGCAGAAATATTTGGATGAAAAAAAATATTGAAAGGCAGCCCAACTTCCTGACACAGAAGTTCAGCAAAAAATGTCTGTTGAATGGGGAATGTGGCTCTTTGTCTTATTCTAAGATTTTACACTGATGTTTATAATGGGATGAAACTATATTAACATCATGAGCTTGAGAGTTATATCAAAAGCTGCACAAGGTGTATCTAAAAAAATATAATCCTAAAATATTTATATCCAGTTTCCACAGCAGGACCTAGTGAGATTATTGAAAGAACTCCTAGATGGATGCTATATTTTTATGTTGATCTATCTGTTTCCAATATTAACATCATTAGCAGCAGAGACGCTAAAAAGGGACTTGCAAACAAAAATATATCAAGCCATGCCTAAATTTTCTAACCTTAATATAGGGTCACATTTTACAGTCTACTCAACTGTATTTGAAGAGATGAACAAGCATGACAATATATTAATTTATTCTTCTAAAACGCTTGAGCAGCCTGGTCTAATGGAAGGTGACCCTGCCCAGGGCAAGGAGAGGATTGGAACTAGATGATTTTTAAGACCCCTTCAAACCCGAAGTATTCTATGATTTTATGATCTGAAAAAAGTTATTGAGAAGTTTAAACAAGCACCGCTGCTCAAGTCACGTCCTTGGCACTGGTCTCTATTCTCCAATACTACAGTTCCTCTTCCTCCTCTATGTCAAAAGTTTCTGCTCTTCTAGAGTCCCTTTTGTCATGAGGCTCTTTTGCCCATCCTTTGATGATCCAGTAGTCCAAACTTCATCTGGATTTCTTCCACTCCCATGACTTAAGATTAGCTGAATGGATGAGGGGTTACAAATAAGTGTTTTGTCTTTTTCTTTTGCTACTCTGTTTGGGGAGTCTGAGGAATGAGCAGGTTAATAATATGGGGAAAGGTCCTGTATAACATTTGAATTCCCATCATGTTTAGGCACTGACAAAACAGAACAAAGTGGCAATCCTGTAGGACTTTTTTTTAATGGATGAGACAAAGTTATTATTAGTGTTTATATCAACACTAATAATAGTATATCAAGTATGGCATTAAAAGGTTACTGGTTTAAATATAGTAAATAAAAACATACTCAACATGTATTCCCACAGCCTATATATGAGAAGGGGGGAAGGGGTTTTGGGTGAAGATAGTTTCATTGAACATTTGACCCTTTCCCAAATTAAGGGGCATTTGAAACTTAAAGAATGCATTAAGCAAATACCAGGGAAACAGGAGTGAGTGTGTGCACTAGTCTGCATGTTGGTGTGTGCTTGGAAAGAGCAATTATGCCTGTGAGGGTGAAACAGAGTGAGTGAGATCATAAGAGTTGACCATATACATGCTAATAGTCTCACTCCTTTTTTCTTTTTCTGATCAGAGAGAGCCAGGACCTCTCCAATGCGGTGGCACATGACAGCTACCCTTAGAATTTGTGGGCACAGGCCTGTCTCACTGGGAGCAGACAGCTCCTCTGGGGCTGGCAGCACTGTCCCAGAGGTGAGGCAGTCCTGCCATGTACTGCCCAAAGACACAATGTCCCAGGAGCTCTTAAATAAATGGACCAAAAAGAGATCACTGCAGAGAAGCAAGGGATGAAGGCCAGAGAAGGTGCCAGCATGAATAACATCAAGGAGAGAACTGTCTAGTGCCAGGAGAACTTCTGTCTGTCCTGTTGTGTACAAGGGAAGCTGCCAGACTATTTGACAGAGTCATTTTTCTGACAGGGATCCTGTGCAAGTATAGCAAGAATGATCAAAAAAGGCTGATGGCTTTTGCTGTGTGCATTGCACCCACTGGTGACCAAGGATGAGAGCCCTGTCTGTCTTCCCAAGCTGCTGGAGTTCTGCACTGGCATGTCCCAATGGACACACCATCCTACTGATGAGGAGGACACACATATTCTGTGTTGTGGCTCTGTTCTTCCCCACCTTCAAAGGAAGGCCTTCAAACACATCTAGAAAGTCACCTAAGACTGTGTTTGGCATCTGCTGTTTTACTGCATCTCCTGCAATTTGTCCAACAGTTAAAAGGTTTTATGAAATTGGCACACAGATTGTGCTTGATTTCATTTACTTTGAAATGGCATAAGGGTTTTTTTGCCCTATAATTTGCAATTTATGTGGATGTGGTCCTTAATGTTCTCCTTTAGTATGTGACAATACAGATAAACAGGAGCTGATTTATGATACAAATGTCATATATATATGGAATGTATTTTAATTTACAGAGGGAAAATAATCTCATAAATACTAGTCATGTTTACAAGATTTTCAGGCAGTGTCATGTTGGAAGGCACTCCTTTGCTAAATTTTTCTGAACCTGTCAGAGAGCAAGTAGAGGGTTGTGGGATGAGCAATTCCAGATCTGGGTAGGAACTTCCAGAGGGAAGAGAGAAATATAACATCAGAAAAAGAATGCATAATAAATGCTTCTACACCAGTGCATGCAGTAAGGCTAACAAACAGCAGGAGCTGGAAGCCCAGTTTTGAGGCCAGTCCTGTTTAACATTTTTATTGATGACTTAGACGTGGGAATTGAGTGCACCCTCAGTGAATTTGCAGATGAGACCAATTTGTGTGGGAGTGTTGATCAGCTCGAGGTAGGAAGGCTCTGCAGCAAGACCTAGACAGACTCCATCAGGCTGAGGTCACAACTGCAGGAAGTTCAGCAAGGTCCAGTGCAGGGTCCTGCGCTTGAGTCACAGCAAGCAGCACCACAGGCTCTGTGAGGAGTGGTTTGAGAGGTGTTTGACAGAAAGGGACTTGGGGATGCTGGTTGACAGTGGCTGAACATGAGCCAGGGTGTTCCCAGCGAATGGCATCTTGGTCTGTACTATAGCCAGCAGGACTAGGGAAGTGATAATCTTGGTACTGTACTTGGCACTGGTGAGGCTGCACCTCAATTCCTGTGTCCAGTTCTGGGTCCCTCATGACTGGAAAAGTCATTGAGTTCCTGGAGAGTGTCCAGCAAAGGGTAATAAGGCTTGTGAAGGGTTTAGAAAATGTATCTCATAAACAGCTGAGAGAACTGGGACTGTTTATCCTGGAGAATGTTCAGAGGGGACCTCACTGCTCTCTGGAGCTCCCTGAAAGGAAGGTGTAGCCAGGTGGGGGCTGGTCTTTTGTACACTGCCTGCAGTGAGAGGTCTAGAAGAAATGGCTGAGACAAGGGAGATTCAGATTAGATATTAGAAAACATTTTTTATTGTTAGGGTGGTCAGGCATTGGAATAGGTTTCCCCTACAGAGGGTGGAGTCACCATTCTGGAGGTGTTCAAGAGGTATCTGGATCCAGTGCTGGGTAATGGTTTAGTGGTTTAGGGATTACTAAACCCTTGGTGGTGCTGGGTGGATGGTTTCACTTAGTGATCTTGTACGTATCTTCCAATATTTATGATTCTATGATTCCATGAGATTAAAATGAGAAGGGAATTGGAAAAAACAGTCTTCATTAAAATTTCATGAAAGATACAGTTTTTTGAGATATTTCATGACAGAAAAGGATTTCTCTTGTTGAATATTTGATTGCTGTAGTAACATTGCCATAGCAGAGATCCACATACTCATTGCCTGTACCTAGCTTTCATACCGAACTCTCTCTTCCTCTAAGACATTCCAGTAGCTCACATCAACAAACTGTCACAGTGCCTCCCTTTGCTCTTCAGGAGTGTGTGTCACCCACTAAGCTGCTGTACATAAAGCAGCCACAGCTATGGGGAAGAACAATGCTCATTTGCAAGGTCACGTGAGGTGATAGGTCTTGGCAGCCTATGTTATGGCAGAGTGCATTCTTTGTATGGTAACACTGGCATTTCCAACCCCGCAAAAAATCCATATGGGGAAGCAGGAGGACATTATAGACATGTTTAAGAAATTATTTTGGACGGATCTAGTTCCAAAGCCATGTTCCAAGGTGGGCAAAATTCAGCCTTATAGTAGGTAGATCAGGGGAGTGGTGGCTCAATCTCCTGAAGAATAGCAGCCTCCTGAACGGACAGGCGGCAATCATATCTTTTGTGAAAACAAAACAGTAACATTAGCCTAAAACTGCGTTCCATCAATTAATTACTGTGTTGCTGGTGTCCAGCAGATTGTAACAGTGTTTTCCATGCCTAAATGGCAGATAAACGGTTGGGGTTTCTCTTTCAAAACTAAATGTAGACAATAGACAGCATTGCAGATAGCCCAGTGTCTTCAGGTGTGCAGATATGACCAGGGCAGAGCATTACAATATTGATAAGAAAAGAAAAGAAGAAAGTCTTAATATTTGCCACAAAACTGATTGAAATCTTCTTAATCTTTCAAGGATAAATCTCCAACAAAAGGATATTTTTAACTGCGATAGAATCATATTCAAAACAACAAGATCAAATATGCTGTGTTATCAGATGGAAAAAATTAAATTACATTTCAGATATTGAAGGCTTTGATGTTTCAATGATGTTTTTATTTGAAAATTACTTCTCTCATCTTGTGTAGAATGCAATTTTCATCACAATAGCATGTTAAATTGCTGAAAAATTACCATTTTCCCTTTTAAGTTGTCACTTTTCCCAAAACAGTTTAATTAGTTATTTGATCCAGTCATTCATTCTCACCTCTACTGTGTCTATTTAAAACTCTTAACCAATCTTTACATCAGCTATAAGCTCTGGGAAGTAACAAATACCCTTCAACAGATCAAGTTGTTTTGACAGGGCAGGCAAAGCATTAGTCCTTGAATTTCCTAGAGAAAAAGAAACTTCATGTGTGACAAGCAAGAAGAATGTTCTGGGTGGTCTCTTAATGCACTATTCTGAACTACTTTTTCTTGGCTAACCACTTGTGGAGATTTATTCTTAGCTTCACACAGATAAGTGTTTAATAGCATTTGTATAGCACAGCTATGTCTAAGCAAAAGGAAAGCGGTGGAATGCCTCTCTATGATGTTTATCAAAACCTATTGAGAAACTGCAAACTCAAGGACTGACTGCAACCCTAGGGAGGAGGAGGGAGAACGAACCTTTCAGGTGCTGAATGCACTCAGCTTCCGGGGATGATCTGGGTAGCTAGAGCTGATTCAGATCTCCTCAGCCTCCTCTGGAATTACGTGTGATTCTTCAAGAATTATGCAGGTGTGTGGGAACCTGTCTGCTCATGTTGTATATACTCTACTTTCCAAACCTGTGGAGAAAAATGGTGAACACTTCAGGTTCATGTCTGTTTCTCATGTTCTGTATCCACTTTTCCAGACCTGTGATTTGCAGGATGCTTTTCCTTGTGCTTTCAGTTGCTGTAAATTCCAGCAGATTACAGTAGGACTTGCCCACTAAGTCCCTCACTGGGTCCATCTATAGGGTTTACAGTTTCAGAGCAGCACAGTTAGAATCCCTGCAGCCTGCCTTATTGCAGGTCCTTATTATGGTCCTTGTAAATCCCTTCTCATCTGGAAGATCTGCTGAAGTTCAGCTATTGCTTTGGAGACAAAGGGAAGGGGAAAAATTCTTTTGAGATTGGCTCAACAGCAGGAGGTGGCTCTGCCTTAGTTCCTGCTTCTGCTCACTGAGCACTCTCAGGCTTTCATCAGGGACAGTGAGACAGGGAGTAAATTTGTCGAACAGGATCTGAAAGATGCTTCTCAAAGCTTCTCTCCTAAGTTAAAAGTCTGATATCTCTGTGTGTGGCTTTACCACAGAATTTGTCCTGTAGCCTTTCAGCAGGGCTGAGGTGCACTGCAGTGTCAGATCTCCATTTTGCTTTTTTAACTTTCTTGCCGATGTCAGTAGCGCTTGGTTCTAAGTCTGAAGTTTGTTGACCTCTGCAGCTAGTACCATTTGCACTTCTTAAACTGTCATTGAAGAGTTACTGTGGTGCTGTGAAGATTAGAAATTTCAGCAGAAGTTAACCAGGGGATTTTTGTAGGAAGAGGCACCACGTTCTTGGTGTGCCAGAGGTCCAGCATGGTCATTAGTAAAGAGACTCTTCCAAACCAAGAAAAGACAGTGAAGATCTTATATGACTTCACTTCAGACTAACACACGTGCTGTTATCTTGCTTCTGTGCGTACACTATTTAAAATGGAGGATCATCTCTTTAAAGGAAATGGAGTTGTACAAATATAGTCACATATATACATACATAACACACACATGCATACATATGCACATACACGTATATAAATACTCTGCAGTCATGACTGTGGGTTAACAACATATGCACAATGCAAATAATTGTATTATTTCTTTGTCTACCCTGTCTCTTCCTACATGATGGAATATATTTTCATCTATGTTGCATTACCTTGTACAAATGGCTGTTCTGCCATCTTCCAGCTCTTTCTAGACCAACATATTAATTTACTTTTACTTAATTCTAGCCACAGAAAACCACGGAATTTCCTATGTTTGCTCAGCTAGGAGGAGTCCTGTATTAGCTGCTGCTGTTGCCTTATTCCTCTCTTCCATCTTGCATGTCTTTCTCTCATGGAGCAAGGTCTTCATAAAGAGAACTGATTTGGTTCATGTATGACCCTGAACGTCTGGGCACAACTTTAGTACAAATACTCTGTCATAGTGCTGAAGTGTTTCTTGCTCTAAAAGTGCTCCTCTGATGAGCTTAAAGATACTGTAGAGACTTCTGGTATTGTGAGGCAACTGCAGACTGAATGTGACATGGTGTACATCAGCATCTCTTAGAATGAAAATGTAAAATTTTAATCAGTTACCAGATAACTAGTACCAGTGAATTTGTCTGAACTATTTTTTAAAACAATAGGTAATTGATGTTTCTGCTTACTGTAATTCAGCTCACCCACAGTTTAGGCATTCACTATGCATTCAGTAAGGAGGACAATGTCTGACTCTTTATCCAAAATCATACATGTCTGTGTGTCAAACACAACAGAACTGAAGGCCAGCAGACAAGGTTTTATTTGATGTACATCCTTAACTGAGAGCCTGAACAGAGTGAGCTGCTAGATAGATGTCATCATATTGTTGTAGAAAATAGGAAGAAATGGGGCTGATATCTCTTTCAAAAGAGATAAAAGTTTGAATGTTCTATATGACACAAACCCCCATGAACTTGTATGTTTGCCTTGTTCAGAACATTTAATTGCCATTAATATTTTTTAAAGTATGTGTTAACTTTGCAGCTTGAACTTTGCAGAGCCCAGACAGTGTCACTGGTGTTGAGCAACTGTGGGCACTTTTCTCTGCAGATACTTCGGATGCTATCCTCTTCTGATTCTCTGGTCTGTTTTTGGATTCTTTTCCCTAACATTGTTCAGTAGTAGTTGTCCTCCATTCTTCTGAATCCCCCTTTTCTAATAAAACCACTAATTTCTAATGATTTTTAATGTGCTTGAAGGAAATTTCTTTCCATCAAATTCTGTATGTTTCCCCTGAAACTTCTTTGGTTGTGGTGATTCACAGACACTAGCATCTTTTCTGGAAACTGATTTTTGTTTGTTCTGTAGCGTCTTTCCAGCAGACATACTTTGTATGTTATTGTATTGCTGTTTTAGGCATAGAATGCTTAAACTCAAATCTGACTCACAGTTCATGAACAGCACCTTTAAACTGTCACATCACAGAGTAATAGAATGCAATTTTTTGCTGTGTATCTATTGGGTGTTTGGTAGTCCATTTTTCTCCATGCAAAGAAGGCCTTGGGATACTAATTTTTTATTTTGAAAAATTGGAGAAAAAGTGAATAGAAAAGTCTTTGAGATTGTGTAAAGTTCAAGGAATGAAGTGTTAAAGATTATCATTAAGAGAAAGATGACAGTCATAGAATTCACAGAATTCACAGAATTCACAGAATGACTAGGTTGGAAGAGACCTTCAAGATTATCGAGTCCAACCCATGCCCTAACACCTCAACTAAGCCATGGCACTGAGTGCCACATCCAGGGATGGTGACTCCACCACCTCCCCGGGCAGACAGTTCCAATATTTTGTCACTCTTTCCATAAAAAAATATTTTCTAATATCCAATCTGTATTTCCCTTGATGCAGCTTGAGACCCTGTCCTCTGCTTCTGTCAGTTGCTGCCTGGTGAAAGAGACCAACCCCCACCTGACTACAGCCACCTTTCAGGAAGTTGTAGGGAGTGATAAGGTC